>QLSR01000479.1:0-56241 GCA_031780015.1 Citrullus colocynthis | reverse complement strand
TTTTTTTTTTTTTTTTTTTTTTTTTTTTTTTTTCATTTTACCCTAATTATTAATTATTATTATTTTTGTAACTCCACAAATCAAAATTGGAGGACATTGTTTGTACGACTCCGACCCGAATCATCGGCGGGGGTTCGGAAAAGTGTGGCTTCCATGCATGAAACATTCGTCCACATATTTTACCACGTGCCTTGTTGGCTTGACACGTGTATATTATTATCAATCAATCAGCAGTGTTATTATTCAATATTCACACACTTTCCCTACAATAAAAGAAATTTAACATGAATATTATCTTAAAATTTAGGAGCAACACGAGACACAACTAGAACACAAGACACAACTAGTACACAGCTACCAATAGAATATAATATTAAATATAATATAATATAATATAATAATTAAATATTAATAAATTAGAAAATATAAAAATTATGAATTTTTTAAAATATTTTTTGATTTCTCACCAATGTGTCTACAAAATTTACAAATGACCATTTATTTGTAGGGATTTTGATAACTAGAATATGACACACTTGGACAAAGCATAGATTGTTGTATACATGGTTAATACATGAATTATAGGAATATAAGTCACCTGACTCTTATAGATCACTAACCATGGACATCTACTTTGATTATGATATTTATTAAATATAAATATGAACATGTTTTCAAATTTTGGAGAGGGAAGAGTATGACCGAGACTAAATCAGTTTTTAACAATTTAGTAAAAATTAATTTTTTAAATATATTGAAATAATATATGAACTAAATTTAGATCAAGATTATATTTTAACCTAACCACAGTGCGTGTATGGGCATGTGAAATAATCAATTTGCGTTTTATAATTTGCGTTCAGTTCACTGACATTGTAGAGCTTGGTTCTTATGATCAAGTTAAGCTTTTATATAATTCATTGGTCCAACTAGTTTAGGGACATATCGATTAATTTTATGGAACAATTCACTTGACTTTATGATATTTGGATGTCGAGGATGATTAAATTTATAGGACATCAACTTCTAGGCTCATCATGGATTAAATCAATGGTTTTCTAGCCTAATTTTATCAAGGTCCTGCCCCATCATTAGGTCAATCTATGATTATTACCCTATTTACTTAGTTTTAAATCTCAAAATCGTAATAAAAAACCTAATTAAAAATTTTAAAATCTAATATTCGAAATAAAACCCAAATTATTGAATTCAAAATGTCACTTTCAGATTTATAGGACAAAATTAAAAATTAAGCTTAAATTGAAGCAATTGCGAGCAAATTACCAAAAAAATGAAGTTTGAATTTACATTCTCACAGGTTAAAATTGGAAGAGAGAATATTTTATAGATGTGTTAGACAACTAAAAGATCTATAGTTCGAATTTTTCTACCTCTATTGTATTTAAAAGAAAGAGAAAATATTTCACAAGCAATTCATTTTCTACATCGATGCCATCTTAGAAGAACTTTTGTTCACTTTTAGGCTTTTAGCCTTTCTTTAATAATTTTAGGGCCATAAACCTCTCTTTTTAGGGAAATTATTTCAAATGTTGAAAATATTTATAAATAATAGCAAAATATAATAATTTATTTGCAATGCACTGTGATACATCACAATAAAATACTATTTGTGTCTATCATGACATATATACAGATGCAATAGATTATCATGGTCTATCGTAGATAAGCAATAAAATTTTGCTATATTTTTAAATATTTTGGTTTATTTTCTTATATTTGAAAACAAACCCCTATTTTTATCACCATATATCTTTTAACAACAAAAATGCTCAAAAAAAAAAAAAAAAAAGTTGTTTGGCAACTTTTTCTAGTACAACAGATAAAATAGAAGATTCGAAGTTGTAGTGTTAGTATACGTCAATTATCATTTAACTATGGTTAAACTACTACAAAATTGAGATTTTATGATATTTAAGAAACGTGGCAACATATTTCCTCTCCACTTTAAAGGTCCCGATCGTTGTTTGTAAGCTCATTGAAAAACATATGAGGGATTAGCTTTGGAAAGGTTGGGAGAAGAACGGGGGGAGGTCACTTAGTTGGGTGGGATATTATCACCCTTCCTAAAGACAAAGGTGACCTCGGCATTGACAAAATCAGGATCACGAATGATGCCCTTTTAGGTAAATAGGATATGGATATTTCATAACGAGTCCGATGGACTGTGGAAATCCTTATCATTGCTAAATACGATGCAGATCATCCTGGATATATCGTCGCCTTTCTCCTGTAGATTCATGAGCTCCAAATTAAACCTCCTTGCTTCTACATATCAAAAGCAAAGGGGATGGTTGAGACTTTGATTGGGTGAAATAATGTAATTATTCTGTTGTTTTATGGGACACTTTTAAACTGGCTTCCTCCCCGATGTTGTGGGTCACCTTGTACAAATATCACAGGGAACTAATTACAAAAATATTAATTACTGCTACTTTATGGAGCCTTTGGATTATTGGGCTAAACGACCCGGATATTCATTCAACCACATCTCGCCAACCCTCCAAAACCACCTGTCCGAAGATATCATTTACTTACCAGCTTCCTGGTATACTAAATCTTTTCTTTTGTGTAATTATGATGTTTCTACCATCTCCCTAGATTAAAAGGCACTTTGATGTATCAAACAACTTTCGATGTGTGATGAGATGAAGGTGTTACAATTGTGTCGACCTAGTTGAGATATTTCGGTGCACCTCTTGATCCTTCTACTTCTAATATATCTTGTTTAAAAACTGGAATTCGTGATACTTATTTTGTGTCATTATATCCCCTGTAAAGGTATGAATATTAATGTCACTTTTGAAAAAGGTCATAATTAACAAGAATTAATTGTCAACAATGAACATTTCTTGACAATTATAAAATGCTATTGTTAAGTTTACTAGGACAAGTTATCATTGTCTCAATTGACTCAAAATTGAATTAAATCACATGTCTTCAAATGATGATATATATACACATATATTTTTGAATTTAGCTTGTACTTTTAAACAAATCTTAAAACTAATTTTTATTGTTAATTTGGTAATATCTTTTCAACATTTGTATAAGAAAAAGTTTTAATATATGTATATATTGGGAAAAGTTAGTAATAGAAAACAGTAGGCCAATTTTAATATTTATGAAAGTACGAAAACTAAGATGAAATAAGTTTTGAAGTGCGACAAAATGGTCTTTGACCTACTTAATTAATATTAATTTGATTCAAAATTAATACTACTCCTGCTACAGAAACACCACATTTTAAAGTTTAAAATAATTATTAGAAGCTTATTTCCTCCTATTTTTTTTAGTTATGAATTTTCTTTTATTATTTATTTGTCTCCCACTACCAAATTTGAAACGTATTTACATAAAGGTTATTTGATTTATCCTTAGTAATTATTCCTAAGAAATAAATAGTTAAACATGGTGCCAAAGAAAGTTGAGAATGAATCATCTAACATGACTTTCTCACTCAAATAATTATTAGATTTATATTTTGAAAAATACATATTTTCTAAGTTTTTATTTCTAATGATGTAAAGTGCCTATATCCAGCAATTTCTCATAATTTAGTCTTTCAAACAATTTAGATGTTACTTTTAGTAATATTTTCAGACAATTAACTGGTCAACTAAAGATTTTAAACTTGTGTCAAATTTATTTTCCAATTTCTGTCTTAATTTTACTTCAGTATATATAAAACTTTCTTGATATTGTGTATAAAAATTTCTACTATTTTGATAAGTTAAAGCTTCTTTTAATTTATGAAGAAGGTCATATGATTATATCAAGATATCTATAGGTGAAAGTGTTAGATTGTATATTTAATATATAGATTAGTAAAAGTCAACTTAATTTGATTTTATACTGTAGATTTGAAATAGAAGTACTTTATGATATAACAATTCAAGCATAGCTCTTCATAGCTATGTATTAATTATCATTTTAAATGTCGTTATAGTATTTGCTTTAATTATAAAATAATAATTTATGATGTATAATTAAGACTGTTTATTTCAAAAAAGTTTTGATTTGTAGTAAAAGGAGAAAACGATACTTAAAAACAAAAGGAAGAAAAATATAGTAAAATAAGGGGGAAGAAGAAATAAGATCAAGATTTCACTTAATAAATATTTAAGTTTTATTTGAAACTAATTTCGTTCTTTAGCGTTTACAAATATTCATTTTCCCATTAATTATTTCTTTGTTTTTTTACAAAAAGAAAAAAAATTAATTTGTTTTATTTTTAATATTTTCTAATTTCCAGTAAAAATCTAAAAATAAAAAAATGAGAACACATCTCTTTTGTTTTTTTTATTATTTGACATGAAAGTATTAAATCGTAAATTCGATATATATAATGACAATATATGAAGTGGGAGATCGAACTTTAGATCTCGAATTTGATAAAACAAGTATTGAGCTATGCTCTACGTTAATTTAAAATATTTGATATATCGTTAATTAATTTCTTTATATATTTGTGAACATAAACATAATTCAAATCTCAAACTAACACTTTATCTCATCTTAGGATAAAGTTAAAATCTTCCCTAAATGTTTTTAAAAAAGATCCAAGTAAATATAAATTAGCTATAATTTAATTTATGTGTATGATTTGTTTTTCAAATCTTAATTCTCTCTTTTAAATTTGAACTCAAAATTAAGAGAGAGAGAGAGAGAGAGAGAAAAAAAAAAAAAAAAGCTAGATATTGCGACTCCTTTACCCGATTATTCGGCTAAAAATTGGAAAAGAAAAGAAAAAAAGGTCCAAAAAAAAAACTAGGGTTCCAACAGTGAATTCCATAGCCACTCGCCTATACATCGCGTGTTGAACACGAACCAATTACATCCCTCTTATGTGCCAAGGCATCATCCTTTATCGCTGATAAGACCGGCGCATTTTAAAAGATGAACCTCGACGATCGCCAACCCGAGCGTGTACTAACACTCTTAATTTTTAGGGTTTCTTTTTCAACTTCACATCGTTTCACTACGTGGCAAGTTCCTATTGGCTATACACCTTTCTTCTCTCCCTCATGTAAGTGACATGGCAACCGGCATGGGCAGTTTTCTTACAGCAAAACCTTCTTCCCACAAAAAAGAAAAGAAAAATACTAATAATAAATAAATAAATAAATAAAACCCCCCACCAACATTCTCTCTCTAAAATTCCAAAAACAGACTTTTTCAATTTTTATTTTCTTCTCTCTCCTTCTCTCTATGATTTTTCATAGAGCTTCGAACTTGAATTCTTTTCATCGGCGACTGTCTATTTCCGCCGTACAGTTTCAACAATGCTCCGACCTAACGCCGAACGACGCCGTCTTCCGATAGCTTTCGGTAACATCTTCGTCTTTTTCACTCTTAATTTTAATTTTCATCTCTTTCATTTTTTATTTTCATAGTTTCAGTTTCAGTTTGAGCTTAAATATTTAGGAATTTCAGCTCAGTTTTCACAGTCTATGTGCTTTATTATTTTATTTTATAAAAAATTAAATTCACTTATTATCGCGATATTTTATGTATTGTTTTGGATATTTCTCTTGGAAATTTCTGCTGATTTGTTAATTTGTTAAATGTTTTAAATTTTGTAATGTCGCAAAACCCTAGTTCTATAATTAGCCTATATATTGTTAAATTACCGTTAAACCAAAAAAATTTAATAATTTATATGTATATATATTCTAACACAAATGTTTCAAAATTAGGGTTTTCTTTCCTGCTACAGTATTAGAGACTGTTATTTTATGTGCCAAATGTGAGTTTAGGTCTTTTTTTTTTTTTTTAAATAATTTAATTACGGTATATATTTTTCTTTGTCATGATGATGAATATGACTGTGTTTGTATTTATATAGGTAGTCTTACATTTCTTGAAGGGGGAAATTGTGCATAATGATGCATAGAACTAATGTGATGGAAGGGAATAATCATCATGATGGGACTGATTCCAAGGCTGCAAGAAAATTCATTCAGATTGACTCTATATATATTGATCTATTTAGCTCCGATCATAAATGTGATGACCAGAAGTGTGAACTTTTCTCCATCCGGTAAGCGTCTTTACGACTTATTTTGAGAAGATTGAGATGTCTTAATTATTGAGTTATGTATGTTGACGTTGGCTCTTTAATATGTTATTTCACGAGCTCATTTTGGGTAACTTTTTTTTTTTTTTTTTTTTTTTTTGCAATGTGAATAAGGAGGGAACTTGAACCTAGATGGGGGTATCGAAACGTTGCGGGGGAGGGAAATTGGACCTAGATTGTTAGAGAGGGAGTAGCTACAGCCAATAGATGACACTTCAAGTTTATGAGCATTTTACTTAGTGTAACTTAACTAGTCAAGACATTTAAAACTTTGACCAGAAGGTCAGAGGTTTGAATTCCAGATATTGTTGAATGCAAAAAAAAGAAAAAAGAAAAAAACCCGGCTATGTGGTGACACTCAAGTCTGTTTCTACTACTGAACATAACTCGACTCCAAAGAGTGTTAATGCATCATATAATGACCTCGTGACAATGTATTTATCCAAGTTAAGTGTGTGGTTGTAGCTATCTGTTTAGCGAAACACACAGCTTTTGTTTTCCTTATTATTGAATCTATATCCTTATAACAGTGGTTATGTATCTGATATACGCAAAAATGATTGGAAGATATGTTGGCCATTTTCTGATGTTGATAATGGCCATAAGTTGGATGAGCCTATACTCTCGGTCCCACCTGTATTTGATCCGAGTTTCGACCTGCACCAAGGCAAAAGTCATTGGAAAGAGAGTTCTGATAAAGCTGCTGATCAAGGTTTCCTCTTTGATAGCTGTCTCAATCTTGGAAAATTTTCAAATTCTTCCACAAAAGCTCCAAAACAAGATGTAATTAATGGAAGAACAATGGCTGATAATGCTTCTAATTCGAGTTGCCAACCCTCAAGTTGTGATCAGAAGGAAAAGAAACTTGATGTTGCAGATAACTGTACTGGTAGGTTTCTCTCCCCCTCTATTTTTATTTTTATGGCATATTTTTGTTTAGTACACATCATGAGACTGACTTGAAAGACATTAAATTGACTTTGGATACTCCTGATGTGATGATTCACAGTGTCCTATATTCATTTGCACAATGTTAAGGATTTATGGCTCTGTTGAGACTAGCTAATGATTGTTTATGGATTCAAAGTGTATTTTTATTCTACTCTAGTAAGTTTGTAGCTACTTGAATTTCCGTTGATAAGGCTTCTCTTGCCCCTCAGTATCATCTTTAAAAGTTGATCACATTCTATATAGCTCCTCAATATATGCTGTGAAATATGTGTCTTTTATATTGCATTTGTACCTGATAATAGTACTTTTTCGTAATCAGGCATTTGTGTTTTTCCATAATCAGATTATTTTTGGTATCTGAAACAGCTGCTCTTATATCACAAAGTGAGCCAGGTTTTGCAAGTCGTGGAGTTGCTGAGATTGAGCCTGTTAGTGGAAATTCCATTCTCAAAGCAACTGAGGAAAGCCTTGCAGCACTTCAGGATGGAAAACAGACTCCAGCAGATTGTCTAAATGGACAGTTAACCTTGGTGGTATCAAAGAATGACAGTACGGTAGATGTAGCCCGAGGACATCATTATATTAAATTTCAAGAAAATGGAGATGGTTCCATGGAATCAAATAAAAGCACGGTTTCATCATCTGAAAGTGCTGAAACAGTTGAAAACAGTCCTCATCATTTTCATCAAGGAAAGTTACATCGTCGAAGAACCCCAAAGATTCGTCTATTGACTGATTTGCTAGGAGACAATGGAAATATGATAGCTAAACATCATGTTGAAAGTTCTCCATCCAATGGGTCTCCTGAGCCATCAATACAGGCAGATGTGAGCCATGCTTCCAAATGTCAGGTAACCATAGAGGAAGATATTTGGCATTCAGATCATAAAGGGGAAAGAAGGTTTCCCTGGAACGGGAAGTGTAGGCATCAAAATATTCCCTCTTCTTCCAGTGTGGATAAGCGAATTCAAACATGTAGAGGGGAAATAGAAAGCTCTGTTTCTAGTTTAGGAAATGAAAATACTCATTCAGGAATAAAAAAGACCATGAAGGGCCCTTGGAGCAGCTACAAAACGAATGGAAACAATAGTTTAAGAAGGAAGAAAAGTAAAAAGTTTCCAGTGGTCAATCGATACTCTGTGCCCTTAATGTCATCTAAAGTTAAAGATCAACGTGAGGTTGCAGTGGATAGTGCTGCTATCTTAGCACATCACAATGAATTTTCTAGCAGAACTCCACGCTCAATATCATTGAATGCCATGGAATCTAAATCTAGCAAATCTAAGAACTCAAATTCAAGCAAGGAGCCTGTGATTTTTGAAGGGCCCACTAATGTATTCCAATGGAACAATGGAATGCTCTGGAGGGGTTCAGTTACACCCAAAAATGTGGAAACCATGAATAGTAGGTCTTTAGCTAATCCTTTTCCAAATTCCAAAAACAATGAAACAGAATTGCATCCTTCTCTCAATAACTATTCCAATCCACAAAGGGACCACAAAGGAATCCTTCATCAAGGAGAAAACGAGCTGGCTACTTTTTTGCCTGAGCAAGATGACACTTCCATAATAAGTAAATTGAATGATATCGAAACGAGTAATCTTGGATATCCAAATCATCCTCATCAAACTTCTGATATTTTCTGTGGACAAGGAGTACATGGTGTGCTGAACAGTAAAATGGCCAACTTGAGAACGCCTCTTCCAAGACAAAACGCAGATCCTCATGCAGATAATTATTGGTCACAGCTGCAGAATAAGGTATACTCTTCAATTTTTATGATTGTTGCCAAAGAAAAAAAGAAAAACAGACTTTGGCATAAATTATAATGAACGTGCATTAGATTTCTTTCATATAATTGTAAATATACTAGAGGTAATTGTAAATTATCAGTTTTGGGGAACTCAACCTGTCTTGACTTATTTGATCTGGGAAATGTCTGCATAATCTGAACTATTTGAACATGTATCATATATGTGCGAAGTCTTTAAAGAAAGTATATATTATGTTCAAAGTAGACCATCTTTGGAAGCTGAATTTGGTGTCTGTTTATATTAGATACATACCTCTTGATTTTCTAAAATAAATATCATTATTAAATTAACTGTCATGAATTCTTAGCCGCAAAATGGCAGATCTATGCCTCTAAGAAGTGATAATCCAGTACTGTCCCTCCTTATCTCTCCCCCATTTCCAAGAAAAGGAGAGTGAAAATATATTTTCTCTGGAGTCAACAGGAAGTGAAGAACTCAATATTGAGCTGAGCAAAACAAATAAAATAAAGAAACAAATCTATTTCCCAAGCAAAAGGAGAGAGGGGATTCGAAGATCTGTTTTGAACTTGCAAAAGAAGAATCTACATTCATTATTTTTATTGAATTTGTGTTGGATGTGCTATTTAATGAGCTATCAGAGAGTACTTTGAGCCAAACTATTAATAGTTCCCTCTGTCTTTTCTTTTATTTATTTTTTTCTTTGTTTTTCGTTTTGTGTGTATATCCATGGTCTATGATGAGTGCTTTATAGAATTCCATTTGTTGTATAAAATTTAGGAACAGGATTTATACAGAAGAGGCAATGGTAAAAGATCTACTGAAGCTCAGGAACCTTTGGCTCTAAAGAAAAGACAGATTAATCAGAGAATGGACCAGGCATCTGACCGTGGGGCTTCCGATGACATCCCCATGGAAATCGTCGAACTAATGGCAAAGAATCAGTATGAAAGACGTCTTCCTGATGCTGAGAATAATAATATACATGTTTCAGAAACAGGCAAATTCTCAAAGGCTGTTCATGTGAATAATTATGGCGATGTATATAGAAATGGGAGAGAATTATTACAAAAGCCTGAAAATCTTCAACAAAATGCTCAGGCAAGGAATGGAGGAAATGATGTGATTCGTGTGGGAAAAGTTGTGGAAACCAGGAAACAGAAGTCAGCAGATTATTTCTCAAATATTGGGGAATCTCAGTTCGATACGAACTATCCACAGAAGAATCATATGCTCGGGTATGATGGTTCTATTCATTCACTAGAGGAACCATCAAATGGTATTCAATATTCTTCCATTGGATCTAAAAGAAAAAGTTGTACTGAGATTAGAAAATGTAATGGAACTACAGTGGAATCAGGTCCCTACAACTCCAAAGTACAATCTTCTGAAGGATGCATAGATCATTTACCTGTTTCAGAACAGAATATAGAAGCAGCTTACATATGGTCTTCTTCTTCTTTGATGCCTGATCATCTGTCCAATGGATATCAGAAATTTCCAGCTCATTCGACCGACAGCAGAAGAATCTCAAGTCCGAGATCATTGCAGATGGGAAATGCATATGCACAGAATTATCCTAATCATCACCCTACCAACCTAGAAAGGCATGGTAGGCAAAACAGTTCTGAAGCACACAGCCAGAGATTTGCAGAAAATTCATTTTGTCGCCATCCTAATGTGGTTGAGTTTCACCATAATCCGGTTGGTCCATTGGAGTTGTACTCTAACGAAACCATATCGGCAATGCACTTGCTTAGCCTCATGGATGCCAGAATGCAACCTAATGCACCCATGACTTCAGGTGAGAAGCATAAATCATCCAAGAAACCTCCTGTTCCTCGTCCTCGAAAAGCTAAAGAATTTTCCACGAGGGACATTTGTTTCAATAAGAGCATCCAGGACATAAACCAATTTTCATCTGCTTTCCATGACGAAGTTCGTATTTCAGCAACCAATGCATGTGCTAGTACCTTCCAGTATAGTAGAGGATTTGGAACCGGTACCAGTTTTTCCGGCCAAGCTGTCTTTAGGTCTCAAAATGCAGCAACAATGAAATGCTCAGATCCATCTTCGTGGAGCAAAGACCAAACGCTATCAAAGTCTCACTTCCGAAGTGGTGATCTGCACACTGATGAAAGAATGTTTCCTGTTAATGGTATAGAGAAAGGTCTGGTAAATGCATCTAATTCCGAAGTGTTCATATTGGCGCATCACATGGAAAGAAGCTCTGAGGAATGCAAATTGGCAGCTCATACCAGAACTCTGCAAAAGGAGAAAAGCGCTTCTGACACTGAAATATGTAGTTTCAACAAAAATCCTGCTGATTTTAGCTTGCCTGAAGCAGGAAATATATACATGATTGGAGCTGAAGACTTCAATTTTGGAAGAGTTCTTTTTTCTAAGAACAGATCTAGCTCTATTTATTTCAATGATCGGTACAAACAGTAGAGCATCGTATAACATGACACCCAAAAACTACATGGAACAAATTGACACAAATAAATCTTGTGCAATCCTTTCTGGTATTGACTTGAAACCTTTTACTATTCTCAAACCACATTGTTTTTAGTTTTTCAACGGTTGCAAATAGCTTGTCCTGAATTCCTGATTAACTTTATAAGTAGGCCTCAAGCATTTTACTCTCTTATAATTCTTTCGGGAAAGTCCTTAATTGTCACTCGAGGGCGCTATTCCTTAATCCGATATTTTGAAGGATCACACGTAATCGAAGCTGCATATGAAAATTCATGCTTGGCGCAAGAAAAGGTCGGCATACAGATCTTAAAATTCTCAGTAGTATGTATATGAAGCATCCATATTCCAAAGGTAATGCTGATTATGGGCCCTAAACAATGCCATTCAAAGGCTTGCACCAACTTTTTGGTCTCTGCATATCACTGACCAAAAAGTTAGAATTGAAGAAAGCAAAGACTCTGCTAAATTATCAATTATCAGTATTTAAGTGCTAGTATTTTGACAAACAAACTCAAAAGAATTTACGAATAAGTTGGTTTCTGTTGAATGGTTCAGTTTGTACTTTGATTTTTCAGCTCTCCTAGGCTTGATTGATAATGAAGGATGTTTGGACTTTTTTTCTTTTCCACAAGATGAATTTCAATGTAGAGCCAATATCTGTCAATTGAGCCATCCCTAGCATAGCAACAATACCTATTCTTTTTTATTTTACCTTTAGAACTTCAAAAATTTGAAATGACTTCTCAAAGTGCTTTAAAAATGGTTTTGAAGTAGTCATTTCCGAATACACTCACAATTGAAATCTAAAATCATAGGTTCTCAATAATCCAATAATAAATTGTACGTCGAATTCAATATGAAATTTTGTGACAAAAACCACAATTTTTTTCCTTGTTATGTTACCTTCAAAAACTAAAATTGATCTAGTTGGATGTCTAATAACCAACAAATCAGATACAAAAATTCTTAGCATGAATATATATACACACACACCAATGTATTTATGTATGTATATGTGTTGTATTGCATGTATATTATGTATTTGTTGATAAATAATTGATGTTATACGTTCATTTTAGCTAGTATATGATCAACCAGTACCTTATTTTTTCTTTTCTTTTTTTTATATATAATTTAGAACATTGACTAATTGTACCAAATTAACAAATATGAATCTTTATACCAATTAAATAAAGAAATAAGTTATCATTTCTTTTTTCCTAGGGCTTAAATATCCCTCATGTAGTAATAAGATAAATGAATCTGCAAATCTTTCTCGTTTGATTGACATGTTTTAGGGTTTTTGGACAATGATCATATCCTATTAAAGTAATTATTTAGTCCCTTTCAAAAATTAAAAAAAAAAAAAATACTCTAGTCATGTAATTAGCATTTAAAAATCTCTTCACATCCGGAATTAATTAATATATTATACATCTATCCCAAAGCTATATAATGAAATCCTCATCTCAAGATATTAAACTAAAAATAATCATATGATGGAATCATATCACACTAATGCACCAGAATTCCATCAAAACAAGTTTGAAATGGAAAGCAATTGGAAGAATCTTTTCAAAACAATAATCCTCCGACATTCAATGAGTCTTGAACTCCTTTGACGTTGAAAATAATATCACAATGTGTTTGATTATGCAATAAATAACTATGGCAATGAGAAAGAAAGAAAGAAAGAAAGAAAGATATTTGTTTACTTATTAGGTTTATCGATCTTATCATTGATACACCTTGAATAATATCATTTAATTCTAGATATATCAGTTATATTGATCACGTGCATACTTCATTTATTAAGTGTTATATCAATGCTATACCTAATACAAATATATTAGGCATGTACACTTTATATTAGATAACTAATAAATTTTGTATTATGTACATCACTAAAATAAAAAAATAATGAAGGCAAAATCAGAATTTTGTTTTATGATTTTTTTTTTTTTTACTGGTTTCTTCCAAGTTTTTAATTTATTGGTTGAATTTACATAATCTCGAATTAGACAATAAAGTTGAGTCTGTATTGATTCTTTTTTCTCTGGGTATGAATCTTAGAAATTAAACTTTGTTAACAATTTAATCTGTTTAAACTCATTATTTACTCTTACCCTCAATCCAAATACATGGTCAGTATACAAATTCCCCCTTCTTCAACTTCAAACTAACAAAACTATTTATTCTTAAAACTTTGGTAATGAAGTCCATTTACTTTGATTTGAACTTTTTCTTATGAGAACGAATATATTTTTAATGGGAACTTAACTTGCCAATTATAATCGAAAAATTAAACATCGTTTGAATTTTATTTGACGACACCCTTTGTCCTTTGATGGGCACAAAATTTTATATGGTGTTTATCTTTACAATGAAAGTGGAGGCTGGAGAGCGAATATCCGAAAATGGTTGTTGTTATTATTATTATTATTATTATTTATTTATTTTAAGAAAATGGTTAGAATTACAAGTTTAATTATGAATTTCAAGTATCTCTATTTAATTTATTTTGATTTTAAAATATCCAATTAAGTCCATCATCACCTAATTTTCAATCCGCCCTTGACATTTTGATCCGTTGTTGTAAATAAAACTTATCCTAGGTTAAATAGATACGACAAAATTTAGAATTCTAAAAAGTAAAACAAACCAACTTGTCAAAATTCAAAATTTAAATGGAAACCATTATTAATTTAGGATTTAAATTGATACATTGATATTTTTCTTAAATTTAATTGACAAAAATTTAAACGAAGTAAAAGTGAAGACTTATATGCATCGAGATCAATTCCAAAAATTGAACTTTCATCACCTGAAACGGTCAGTCAAAATATGTCATTACAAAAGCAAAATGTAAAATCGGAAGGTAAGAAACTACGAAGACACTGTTCATCTATAAGCGGAACAATTAATTGATATAAATCTAAGCAAAAATAATGACGATGATGAACTTTGGAAGGATGACTAAAGCTTGGCATGCCTAAAATAAGAGGTACATGGAGGATTTGTAAACTATTCTCAAAAGAAAATTAGTTTCTTTGAAAAGGAGTTTGAGAAGGGGAGAGAGAGGAGGACCAACGACCATCTCTCGGCTAACCTAGTCCACTCCGTCCCTTGAGACCAACAAGTGGTAATCCAGGAATGTGTTAGGACTTGTAGTAAACAGAATTCGAGATCACTTCCACTTATCTTGTAGCTCTTTCCTCTCAGATAAAACCCATGTTGCAATTATGGCTATCACAAGAGCAACAATAGTTATGAGAAGTAGCGCGTAGCTGAAATCTTCGGTTAGCGAATCATACGTCCTTGAGGGTGTAATCCTGGTAAAGAAGAGATCAACTCCGTATGCGAATGCAAGGGTTGTTGACTCCAACTTGGCTGGTATAGTCACAATGCCACGAAGACCTTCGACTTGAAGTGCATGTGTCGCATAGGTCTGCACAAACACAACCCAGTTCAAAAACAATGGAGTCAGCTTAACGAAGAGAGATATTACCCTAACGAAACCCTGCAGCCCAAAAGCAGATTTTCTATAAACTATCATGACTAGTCCACATTGGCGTCAAAGGCAACGGCTTCCAACTATTTTGTGAATTCAAGGATTTCATACTTTCTAGTTAAAACGCTAATATCTTAATGCCATTTACTGATTCTAACAGTACTTTGTGAATTTAGCATTATCTCATCACTCTCGATAATTAAATTGGTAAGACCCTGTTGGATTTTTTAAAACTAAGCCTATTTTCTCTCAACTTCTTGAGATGTTTTACATCATTCTTAAGTAAAAGAGTTAATTTTTAGCCAAATTCCAAAAACAAAAACAAGTTTTTGAAAACTACTTTTTTTAGTTTTTAAAAACATCGATTAAAAGTAGATAACATAACAAAGCATAATATTTAGAGGTGGAAATGATGTTTATAGGTTTAATTACCAAACGCTTACCAATGAGGGCGGCCTAAGCGTTTGGCATTCCCATGATTTCAAATCACACAAACTATTGCCAAAAGAAAATATAATAAAATCAGATTCCCAATTTATTTGTGGTTGTTTCAATGATGAAAAGAAAAACCGTAAGGAACAATTTTTTATAGGGGGGAAAATGTAAGACAAACACCTGAGGAATGATAGGTAAGGAATCAGTAAGAGGTATAACGCCTTCTTCTCTCTCAGCTTGTGAGGGATTGATAGATCGTCGAGGATCCAAGTAACGTTTGTCAAGAGCCAAAATCTGCAACAACTCACATTAACACAACCCGCAAATACGTTTCCAAAAGATAAAATAATCTAAATGGGGAACAAAGACTAAGCAATCAAGTAATTCAGAAACCAACCTGATCATTTATTGTACCAATCAGAAGCTGTTTTGATGTTATACCCTTAGTTGTTGAGGTAACTGATATTGCTTTCACAGAATGAGTGAAAAAATAGGATTGTGATTTAGCCAAAATATCACGTCGAGAATATGAAGAAATTGGCGAAGTCAGGTTATGCTTTCCAATAATAAGCTTCCAAACATCTATATTGTCCTGCAAAATAAATTGACTCATGTGATGTTTGTACATGGAGTAGCAATCATGTAATATAGCATAAAGATCTGAGTAATAAATTCACATACCGCACGCGATTGATCATAAATTTCGACAACTGACATTTCATATCTGTGTGCTTTAAGATTGAAGTAGTGATAGACAACCCAATTCTCACTAAATACCTACATAACATATAAATACATGAGAAAAATTGAATCAATCCACGATGGAAGAGTGTATGACTAGATTGGATAACTCACAGCATGGACTGGTCCTGTTGAACCATGATGGGTCATTCGATGTAATACACGACCATTTACAATATCAATAAGATATACAACCAACCAGGAATCCTCTGGTGTTGTAGTTCCAATTTCACCACTGCTTTTTGGTGCAACAGTTGCCAAGAAGAGCAGATTTTTTGATATATATTTATACATCACATCTTGGTCTGCTACAACCTTTGCTTGCGTATGAACCACCTAGAACATAAAAACACTTCAACAAACTCGCCACAATACATGATAGGGAATTTTCTCAATACAAGAGAACAAGAACACACAAGATGTATTAATGTCAATTAGCTTGGCCGTTAAGTGAGTTTCATGAGTTTGGTTGTTTCCTTGTTAATAATATTGCATTAAAATGAGGAACTCCGTAGAAAAGACATGAAGAACTATTTACTAATCTCTTTTAGTAAATCACTTTAGGGTCCATGTTTCTCGGGAACTCACTTCCAGAGGTTAGAATCCTAGAGTATGTATATCCTTAGACACTATACCACATAGTTTGCAAGTGGTGAATGATGACACATTGCCTGGAGTAAATGAATGTGATTAAAATGACAACATGTAAAACTAGTTTTTCAATCAAACTAATTAACGAGCAAATGCAGAAAAGAAACTTTTGTAACAAACCTTATAATTCACTGGTAGTATGTATATTTCGTAATACTCTATTGACTTTATTGTAAAATTTTGTTCAGTTGATCAAATTGAAAATTAAGTGTGGGATTGTAGTAACAAACCCTAAAATTCAGGATGGTTTTTGCAAGTTTCCCTTATTATAACTGTTACAATTGATATATTACAAATTCTCCATAAAAACCGTAGAGGCAACAAGTAAATCTAATTTCACACATCATTGAAATTTAGGAAAAAAAATAAAAAGGGTGTTTGCACTAATTTATAATCCTCACTCTTTCCCCCATCAAAATCAATCTGTATAAGAAAATCACCCATTAATTTGAATGGAAGAACGCAACCCAAAACAATTAGAGAACTTTTAATAACGCATTACCAAAATGAATGTTATGTAAATAGATCAAACAAAGAAAAATATCATATGACTAACACACAAAAGTGTCTTACCTCATTCAAATTTCTTGTAGCAGTTGCAATGATTTTCTCAGACTCCGGTGGAAGCATAATTAACCATACATCGTTGCTCTCAAAGCAGTAGTTGTCCACCACATCAACACATTTTCTCTTCAACGCGTGCCCTTTAATGATGCCACTGTCAGCCTCAACTGAATACCAATATATGTTTGAAAATTCTGATTGCAGAATACTAATAGCTTCAGAAGTTTGTGGATACAAATGAGCATGATTCTCAGCATCTATTAAAATATGGAGGCGTTGTTCTGTTGAATCAGTAAATGGAAGTGGAATAACTTTCACAACCGAGTGAATCTGGCTCGATGAACTAATCTCCCTCCCCGTGTAAGTGTCAACAAATGAAAGCAAACCTGGTCCATCCATACGTTGTCCACAACGGCCTACAACAAGTACGGATGGATTTTCATCCATGGCACGATGGTGGGGGTCTTGCCATTGATAAATATTGAGCCATCTTGGAGCACAAGCTTCTGATTTATGGAAAGGTTGCAGTAATCGAGACCATATGACGCGGCCATCTCCAGAGTGCAAAGCAAAGAGTTTTCCTGATTTAGTTAGAACAATCAGCAGTTTCCGGAATCCATTGTGGTCCCTACTCATTTTGCTTTTGTCAGAAGTCTTTAGCCTCATATTTTGAATGGCGACCACATCCTCAGGGCTTGCAATCATTAAAGTTCCCTTGAGTTTCAGCAGATGTCCCTTTCAGAAACAAGGACAACTTGTCAGAAAGGAAACATTTATAAGAGATACCAGCATTTCATCTTTAATTTAATTCATAAAATTTCGAAGGAGTTGCATACCTGTAGCCATTCAATGAGATTGTTCTCCACCTTTGCTATAGAAACGCCTTTTTTTTCAACAGGCAGTTCACATGTCACAACATTTACAATAGAGGCAAGGCCATCTTCCCTACTCCACACAATTTCACCTTGTTGTACTAACAACAGTGAATGGTCTTCCATGACAAGCAGAGCCCTGAAACCATGAGACCTATCCGTCCGAATGTAGGAGTTCAAAAAAACCTTCTGTACAGATCCTCTTTGGTTATCAATTACTATATTTTCGTCAACAAAATTACTGCTCCAGTCATCAATAAGCTTGACAGTTAGATGCATATAACTTCCCTCATGTTGAGCTAAAGCAGCTGCATGCTGGCTCTCTGAAACTAAGAGAGCATCACTTACAGTTGCCTGACCAGGAATTTTATCCACCACCTCCACCTCCACCTCACCTTCACCTTTTACTCGAACTAATGTTAAAAGAGAATTAACTTTAACAGCAAGTAACCCTGAAAGCTTTGAAGGCACTATTTCCATTGACCCAGCAATTTCATCAATGAGAGACGCAATAGGTGACTGTAGAATCCTAATTTCACCATTCTTAAGGTTTATTATAACAAGATTTGACCTAGCAGTGTCCAAGGTCACAAGCACATCATCAGAAACTGATACTAATTCTCCAGAAAAGCCACCAGAAAATGTTGCCGTCTGGTGTCTCAGCAACTCTCCACTCTTAACATTTATTTGAAACAGATCAAGTTGGGTTGGACTTGAAAATCCCACAGCATAAATAATATCACTGTCGTGAAGCTGAATGATCTTTTGAATTTCTACACTGAAACAGTGATGAAATCAATAAAGTTATCAGTGGCACTGTGCTTTTCATTTTTCAAAAGAATATAAAATCTAGCACCAACTCCACACATGAAATACCTGTTCTCTCTTAAGTCAATCTTCCAAATAACCTCACCGTCTAGAGAGGAGACAGCATGCAAACAACTTTTACTAAAAACTAGAATCACAGTCTCCTGGTTGGCTTTCAAACTTCTCTGCAAATTTTGTCTTAAATTAACCAAATAGTTACTAAAGAAAAAAATGTAGAAGAAAGTAATTTAGCACCTGTTGATCCACTAGAGATACTTGTATGAAAGGAACCAAATTCAGAAAATAGAACATTTTATTCAATAGGGAAGAGAAACAATGCATACCAACCAGGCAACTAGAAGCAGCAAATAAAAAATCAAATCCTTAGGTCATATCCACTTACTGGAACCAACAGAAGTGACTTTGATGGATTGGTGCCCTGAAGAAAAGACTCCCACACCATCTGGCCATCAGGAAGGTTCCACGCTCTTAAAAAACTCCCCTCCGATGAAAGAGAAACAACATCTGAAATTATATCATTAAACGTTCATCAGTTATACTAAAGCAAAAAGTTGCATTTTGGTAATGCTTAATTGGTATTTCAACAGGCATACAGGACCAAATGTGAGCTTAATTGGTATTTATTATTGACAACAGATAGAGATAACTAAGTACACTTCACATTTGTGCTATTGTGCAACAAATATGGATCAACAACCATCAAAGAGTAACACTTCTTACAAGAATACTCATGTTGTGACAAAGGGCATGAATCTACATGGGCTGATTGTCACAAGGATTGGAACACGGTAACAGAATAAAAATAATTTAAGCAGATAAATTAAAATTAAAAAATAGGCATGCAAAAGAATCAGCATGTTCACATACTTTGAATAACACTCCAAGAGGAATTTCCTTTGCACACAATAAGCAATTCAAATAAAGGTTCATAATGGCAGAAAAGGTACTTGGGCAATATTCTACAGAAAAAATATATGTGCGTGCGAGGGCATTACATTTTCCAAGAACGAACTCCATTCCATCTATGGAATCATTAGGGCCAAAGACATGTCTCCAAACTGCACAGATACAATTAGAAAGTAAGACTTCGGATACAAGTCAAATGAACAATTTAAGTCACCACAACCACTATCAATAATCATTGATCATTTAATATCCAGAAGCATCATTGTAAATCTGTACTCTTTCTACAACCTGGTTAGTACATGAAGAATCATTTCAAATAATTGGATTACCCAAATCTTAGTAATAAAATAGAATTTCATTGTGTTAATTTTCTTTTATGCAAGTTTGTTGTTAGGGGTAGGTCTAATAAAACATAAGCTGTTCACATGTAAAAACTCGACTTCTTGACTTAGATGTTACATAATTGGTTTTCATCCTACCAAATACTATGGGTTATAACAGGAGCATCCATTGACAAAATGATTGCCTTTGCTCATTATCTGGGGGGGATTAAACAGTTCTTTCTGAAACAAAACAATTTTAATTCAACTTCCAAAGTCATTTTGTTATTGGTTAACCCAGTAAGAAAAAAAATATTGCTAAAGGAATGTGGAGCTCACAAATCTCGCCATGCCGAAGATCAAGTGATGCAATTACATTCTCTTCTGTGGATACTACTACACGCTTCCGCCCTGATTTTGAAGAATGGAACAACGCGTGTTTCACTTTTCCCAAGTACTGCTGACGCCTGCAACCGAGAGATCAGTTCTATATCTTTAACAATTTGAATGGATTACTGGTTAAAAGCTATTAAAATTCAACTAAAAGCTAAAGGGAAAGCAGTTGCTTAATAATACGAAATTGATGAAAGACATTCCAAGTTCATCACGTACACTATTAAAGTCAAAATAGAATCAATGAGGCGCAAACTAGATATACAACATAAACCGGGCCTCCCTTATTTTTCTTTTTTGACATACTGATGGAAAATTTTCGAAGAAAAGTAAAAATCAACAAATGAATCCAAATGAGGAGCCTGCTCGAATGAATTCAGAGAAACCCAAGTATTCTCGTATGTATATACACAAATAAATCAGCCATTATAGCAGCTCAAGCATGAGGTATATCTAAATGGATGAGAAATTCTCCAATCTAAGTAATTCCAAATTTCCTAGGCAAGCAAGAACAGCTGAGGAAGGAGAGCTCAAGAGAGGGCAACTCACCAATCCATGAGTCCAACCTGATCTTCGTAAATCGAAAATCCATAGTTGGCGAATGAGGCAAATAGTGTAAAGAGAAGAAGAAAAGAAACCTTGATCGCCAAAACCATGGCGACTTCAACTCTGCCCTTCTCGCAGTGAGTGACAGAGAGAGATCTGGGAATAACGAGGAGCTCGCTCGAACAACGATTCTAATTTCTAATATTCCAGTTTTTTTATATGTTTAAGCCGGCACTAAAGTTATATAAGGAGATTTCTTTTCTTTTTCCATTTTTTTTTTTTTTTCGAAAAGCTTATTTGCTAATGCCAAGTTTATTGTTATTATTATTTTTAATTTTTATTAATTCCAAAACTCTAATGTCAAAGGAAGCAAGGCATAGTTTAGCAATTTTTGTCTATGGACATGTATTCATTTTATTGGTAACTTTAAATTCTCATATTTTCATTCATCATACTAAATACTAAATAATAGTAATAATAATATCTTTGCATTGAATTATGCTAGTTTTCATTATTTTTCGAGTCAATTTCATTAGTAAGGATTTGAAGTCTCTTGATTAAACTGATTAGAGGTCTCAAATTCGAAACTTTTGAGCGAGTTTAATATTACAATTCATTTGTTTTTCAACTTCGAGCTTCATGCGAGCATTGATGCTCCAACTACAAGGAAAAAAAGTTAAGACATCAAGTTAATATATATATATATACATACGTGTCAATGAGTATTAAAATGTTAAGATGAGATTATAATATTGTTGGAATTATGTTTTTCATATGTAGAAATTTTATTCGATCTATCTTTTTTTTATAAAAAAATGAGTATAGCTAGTTTCTATTATCAATCATATTTTATCAAAGTAAAGTAGGTAATGAATATAAGGTAAGTTATTAATATCTCACTAGATTAAACTTTGTTTAAGCCACTTTAACGCAATGTAAATAATATTATATGATTGATAAATTAAGTATATTTATGAGCAATTTAAAAGTTTAAAAATGAATAGATAAAATATGTCTATAAATATGGAGCTTAAGTTATTCATATTTACACGAAAAAGTTTCAATGGCATAAAAATATACAGCTTCTTAACTATATATGCAAACTATTAAAGGTCATATTTAGACTAAAACAAGTTTAAAAAAATTTGGTGTGAACTATAACAAGAATACTCTTATTTGATCAAAAATTTCAATAGTCAAAACTTGACAAATCTTTATTTTAATCTTGCACCAAATGTATTGCTTTGATTTATGTGTAATATAGTTGTACACATTATTTACAAGAATGTTTTGTCATATTATATTCAACAAAATGTGCATTCAATATTGAGAGATGTAGAATATATATTATTGTTTTGAAAAATTATTATAAATAGAAAAAATATCAAACTATTTACAAATGTAACAAATTTTTACTATTTATGATAGACTGTGATAGACCCAAATAGACATCTATCTGATAGATGTCTATCTGGATTTATCGCAGTCTATCACAAATAGAAAGTAATATTTTCCTATATTTGTAATTATTTGTAACAACATCCCTTATTTTTTTTACAAATCAAGAATGGGTTATTTTTATCTGAAACTTGAAACAACAAAGGTTTATTGCATATAAAGTGAGCATAAGACCTATACATTATTTCAAACACTAATGTCTTCTTGTATGCATCTTTCAATCGTATGCAAGAGAAACTCATGTACATGTGAGTAATGTCGATTCTTTAAGCATTAACTAACTTACATGTTAAACTTCAAAAAATATTACTTGAACTTGAGTCATTCAAATAATAAAGACGCGAGTATTTAATTTATTGTAAACGTTGTATGTTGAGACTTTTCTCCTTTATTTTAAATTGCAAGATTCTAAAAAAGAATTGTTATATATGTTATTTAAAGATATTCAGTATCAACTGGCAACTTGAACATTACTCAATTGATTGAGACATATAATTCGATCAAAGTACTCATGAACTTTATTGTTGTTACAAATTTCTTATATCAATTAAGCATCATGCACTCATGGTAAAAGGTCAACCATGAATATTGCAATGGGTTGAAATCCTATTCAAATGCATGATCATATATAAAGAAACGAACCAATACTTTTTTAACTCTTTAAAAAGTCCATTCAAATAGGTTCTAAGTGTAGTTCAAGAGAGTTTTTCAGTCCTCCCCATCGTTGAAAGGAAAAAATATTTAAAATAGAAAAATGAACGATATGTCCAAGAAAAAATTTAAGAAATTAGAAGAAACTTAAAAAATTGTGTCCCTGATTTGGTTATATATATATATATTTTAAAAAAACATTTTTCAACATTGAAAAAGTCAATTCAAATAGGCCCTCATACTTACATTGTTGGAAGATGGATGATAATACGCTTGGTCGAAGAGCACCCAATGCGGTGAACTGTTGAGTTATTCGTGATTGGAATGACCGCCTAATCGAGGGTGAGTCCACCACTATATCCTCTAATTGGTCGGTCAAAGTTTTAGAAAGCTAAAACAATTGTTGATGGCTTAAAGCAAATCTTGGTCTGTTGGGATTGGTAGAACCCCTTGTGTTGGTGGAATGAGACTCAATCAAATTGTCCATAACTAGCAACTTTGACATCTTCGTATAGATTTTTGTTTTTGAAGAGTTCCTTCTCCCTCTGTTTTATCCAAGTTTAATGAATTTCAATTTAAAAAAGAAATGAAAAGAAAAACAAAGAACAAAGACAAAATAAGTCCATCTTTTATCCATCTCACGTTCTTGGAAGCCGGAGTGGACATACATCGTAACCTCCGCCGTTTAAAATGTGTCATCCACACACAAAGACGTCAGCAATTAAATATCAATGTCGTTTTAATTTTACAATTTTTTTTTCTTTTGATAACATCTCAAAATTGATAATATAAATATTATTAAGAATGTAAAAAAAATTCGATGATCTGAAAAAACCGAACAACCCAACCTAACTCGTGCAATTTGTATTGAGTTATAAGTTCATTTGAGTTGGGTTAGGTTCAAATAAATGAAAATTTTGTAGGTCAGGTTGGTTTATAGGTTCACCTAAACCAATCCAAATTTATTATTAATTTTAAAATGTATATATTTTTTACTTATGATTTAGTTATATATACATATATTTATTTTAATTTTATTTAATTTCATTCTTTTTTTTAAGATAAATTATTCTCCAACAACTCCTAAAAATATTTTTTTTAGCACTTTGGAAGGAAAATTTTCATTATAAAATTGAAGTTGAGTTGTCAATCTTAACTCAATATATCAAAATAATTGAATCAAATTTTTACGTATTAACATTTTACTCCTAAACAAAAATTTAAATAAATGAACTAAGCAACCCGAACCAACCCAACCCAAATATTTCATGGTTAGGTTGGGTTGAGTTCATTTTTTAATAAGGTTATTTGGGTTAAAGAAAATTACAACCAAAATAATTGGGTTGAGTCTAAAAAGTCTTTTAACCCAACCTAACCCAACACACGAATACCCTAAGTATTATGATGGTTGAGCCTTTTAACTCTACTTGATAAATACTTTTATAATAGAATTTTAAGATCATTTAAATTTATAATTATGTTATTTTCACTTTTAATAAGTTATACTTATATATTATTATTATTAGTAGCATTTATATTTATCTTGTTGGTTAATTGTAAGAGATATTTTTTTCATAGGTTGTGTTGGGTAACATTTTTAAGAATAATATTTAAATATCTAGCAACATTTTTTAAAAAATTGCAAGTATAGCAAAATCTATTAATGATAAACTCGAGTGCTAATAGATTCCTACCAGTGATATGATCTATGACTAACAAATTCTACTAATGATATGGTCTATTACTGATAGACTCATACTAGTGAAATGATCTATCATTGATAGAATGGTCTATCGACCCTTACTAGTCATATGGTTTATCACATATAGACTCATACTAGTGATACGATCTATCATTGATAGATTGGTCTATCACAGATAGACTTCGAAAACAGAATCTAAATTTTGATATATATGCAAATTCTTTTGCATTGTGTTATATTGATAAATATTTCAGGTATATTTGCAACTGTCCCTTTTTTATATTCATAAAATCTTAATATCGATATTCAACTCGTGCAAGTAATAAAACAATAGTTACCGTAATTGAGTTAATTTATATAAGAGTTAGTTGTTGAAAGATCAATAAAGATGTTTTTGTTACTAAATTTAGGTTTAAATATCATTTTGTTTTCTAATTTTTATATATTTTTTAATTGTTTTTAGTCATATATTTCTAATAAAATTTCAAAAACTATTTTGAGCGAAACTATTTTAAATGATTGCCAAACACTTTAATTTTTTTTAAAATGACTTATTTTCGGTTATTAACATACTCCCGCCAAATTATCCAATCATAATTTAACATATGATAAATTCTTTTATTTCTTTTGAAAATATTTTAATTTATTTTTTTATGTGTAAATTTTTGTTTTGAGTACAATAACAAGTAAAAAGATTCGAATCAAAGACCTTATAATTATTAACATACTCACGTATCAATTAAATTAAACTCCCATTAACAATAACAATAAACTTGTTGATTGAAACAAAGGTGCATCTAAGTATTAGACGAAAACATGTATGTTTTACCACATGAAACTCAGGTTATTCTTAAATACTACTCTTACGAGAAATCATGGCAATGAATGAAAGTTCACCGCAGTGCCGGATTTTTTCCCAATTTGATTGAGAATCGGACTTCAATTCAATTTTTTCCCCCAAACACCTTTAACTCGTTCTTGTCAATTGCCATGCAGGCAGAGTTTGAGCCTAATATATATACATATATGTTATGCATATATACATAATACTCGACTCTCGCTTGAATTCCTCTTCTTCCATTTTGGGTAATTGGATGAGATGGAAGCAACTGCTTACAATCTACCCTTGTGCGGAATTCATCATTTCTCTTCCAAATTAATGGAAGCTCAAGCTGGAAAATCCATGTTCGCTGTGGAGCTTCCTCAATCTTTGAAGTCCAGCAGCTCATTTCGTCTTCGTTGGGGAGGTTCTTCGAAGTTGGAGCTGAAATCCAGATCGAGCATCCGAATTGTGGCTTCCAGCTCGAACTCTGTGTATGAATCTTCTGCGACATCGAAAATTGAGGAAGATGATGATGGAGGTTTTGTTTGCCCTCCTGGTTATCGGCCCACGCCTGCTAATCGCGAGCTGCGGACTCCCCACAGCGGGTAAAATGTTGTTTAAACTCTCGATTCTAGGAGGTTTACATCTAGCAATATTATAGTTGTCTTTGTTCCGAATTTCTTGCTAATGCTCACTTGAATGATTGAGGCGGTTTTCACTAATTGTATCTGTGAAAACCTCCTAGTTTTGTATCTATGCTCTGCTATCCTAGTTCATCTTCAATTTAAATGCTTAGTGATCAACAGCAACAATCAGGCTTCATTTCATGTACTGTTTGTTTATCCTTTGTTTTGCTGTAATGAAATATCTCTATAAGTTTGAAAGATTCCTTATTGACTCTGGTAGTTATGGGGTGTCCTTGATTTGGTAGGTCAACATTTTGAGGTGGTTGAGTAAGAGATTCATTGCTGCAGAGGTGGGTTATCATTCAGCGAACCGCCTGACTGCTGACACATATTTTTCTTTTTCTTGGGCAGAAGAAACAAAATCTTATTCTTTGATGGATGAAATTACAAATAAACACAGAAGAGAAACTTCCAACTGCCCATAGTGGGTCAGAAAAGTGCTCTCCAAGTGGAGATTAGAGTAGTAAGAGCAAACTGAGAAGAACGTTTACACCAACAAAATACAGTGAAAAGAATAGTGTCCATAACTTGATGAATTGCGACAAGTTATCAAAAACCGTTACTTGACCAAGCAAAGATCCCTTGAATGATTGAGCGTAGGGCAAGAAACCAGAAATCTGATTTTTATATTGGCAGGCAGCTAGATTGACAACTTTTTTTTACTTTTTTTTTTTTTTGAACAAGAGACAAAAAATTTCATTGATAAGATGTAAAGAGACTATTTTGAAGAGAAATAGATAAACTTTGAACAAGTTCTACGTTAGCACCACCTCCTCGGACAATGGCAGATGTTCGTATTCTTTCTTGGAGCTATTCCTTTTTGTTGCTGGAGTTTTGTTGTCCTTTGTCCAATAGAAAAACGATGGATGTTATGACTCTTGTATATTTGATTGAGGAGTTTTAGTGTAGTGTAGGTGGGAGAGAGGATATTCATTTTTTGGAGCCCTAATCCTAGAAAGGGCTTTTGTTGTAGTTCACTTTTTTTTCTTTTGCTGTTTGGCGAACCCTTCCTATGGTGTCTTAGTCTTTACGTCCTTGTGGAAGGTGAAAAATCCAAAGAATATTAAATTTTTGACATGGCAGGTCATTCATAGAAGAGGTTGGTGTTAGGTACTTAAGCACCTTAGACAACCATACCCCAAAAGCCATCTATTGAGATGGGAGAGCCAAGTCACTTAAGTACCACATTGGCCATCTCATTCTAACCAATGTGGGACAAGGTAGTCTATACTACCTTGGTTGAAAGGTGGAGGAAGACGTTGTTTGTATCCTTGGGATCCTGCAACTATACTTGGATGGTTTGGGACTACTTTTTTGGGGTGCTTGGTTTTCAGCTTGGAGTTTGTTACAATATGCTTTAGAGAGTTCCTTCTCCATCCACCTTTTTAGAGAAGGGGAGGTTTTTGTGGCAAGTGAGTGTTTGTGTTGTATTTTGTACGGGGAGAGAAATAACCGGACATTTAGAGGACTTAATAGGGATTCAAGTAATGTTTATTCCTTACTTAGGTTCTATGTTTCCCTGTGGGTGTTGGTGATGAAGCTTATTTGTAACTACCCATTAGGTTTTATCGATCCATTAGGTCTCATCTTTAAACCTACCTGTTAGGTTTTATCTTGACCAGGATTCGAGTGGCAAATTTGTAGAGACCTAAAGGGTACCTTTAAACTGAGCTATTGCAGAAGTGGAAAATTTGTACATTTAAATATGAGTAAACTGCTCATAATTTGATGAACTTGAAAATAAAAGGATGACAATCATTTATTTTCTTTTCATCCTTCCTTCCTCACAAACAACCTCACATTTTTTGTTTATCAGTAATTAAACAAGTTTGAATGTTCCTTTATTTAAAGGTAGAAGCACAACATTTTTGCATCTCTGGTATGATTATTGCATACAATGTTCTTGACCAGTTACGATTTCTAGACGTCTTCTGGTGCATTTGTACCTGGTGTAACCTTGTTTTTGTTACGTAATTTGAGGTGAATCATTATTCTTATTTAGAACTTAGCTGGATCAAGCAATTGGTTGATCTCATATATGGTTCTGTGGTAACCACTGGTTTACGTTCTCCAATTTTCTGTACTTCCTACTTGAATCAGGTATCACTTTGATGGGAGTACTAGGAAATTCTTTGAAGGTTGGTACTTCAAGGTATCAATTCCACAGAAGAGGCAGAGTTTCTGCTTCATGTACTCCGTTGAGAACCCTGCATTTCCTAAGAAATTAACACCAGTAGAAATCGCACAACATGGACCTAGATTTACAGGAGTTGGAGCACAGATTCTCGGTGCTTATGACAAATACATTTGCCAATACTCTGAAGAGTCTCAAAACTTTTGGGGAAGTAAGTTTTGATATCAAATCTATCTTCTTTTCTCAGTTTTCTGTACAACGCTTTCTTAGTGAATATATATATATATATATATATATATATATATATATATTTTAACTTGAGGTCTTTATTTCATGAACGAGTATATATGCCTGTTCATCTTGCACTTCAAATACCTTGATTCTCAATATGCATTTTTAAAATGCTTCTCAACCTCTTTATAGACTATGGTATTGAGATATCTTCTTACTTTTAAAAGAAAATGGGACTAATGATGGGTGTTTAATGCATAGGTAGGCATGAACTGAGTCTGGGCAACAGTTTTGCAACTAAAGGAGGGTTTAAGCCTCCAAACAAGGAAGTCAATCCGGAGGTTGAGATGCTTTTCTAGATTGTATTGCTTCATCTTATCTGGAGACTTGTTCTTTTCTTTGTCTCTCTTATATAAGTTTGATAAATGCATTAAAGATTTCTGTATCTATTTCAAGAAAAAATTGGTCAGATTGGAATCTCTCCTGGCTTGTTTCTGGCAGAGGTTGTAAACGTGTTCTATTAACTTATGGGCAACCCTTTTTTCAGGAGTTCAATAAAAAGGTAGTGGAAGGTTTTCAAGTCACTCCACTTTGGCATCAAGGATTTATTCGTGATGATGGCAGGTTTTGCTCTCTCTTTTACTCTTATAAAGGGTATAATACTGTGTTGAGTAGTTTTTGTTTTCTTATTTTTTGAGAAACAAAAGATATTATTCAAACAGCCCCAACAAAACAAAGGATATTATTCAAACAGCACCACTTTTTGGGGCTTTTGTGACTTCTTTAGGTTGGATACAAACTCCTAACATATTTCAAGAAGCCTTAGAAACTTGAATGGAAAGCTGCCACTCTTGAGGAGTTTCGGGCTCTTGAAAAGAATGAGATGTGATGTCTTACCAATGTGCCTTAAGAGAAGCACAGAGTTGGATGTTGATGGATCTTTTCAACCAAACACACCAAATTATAGTATAGAGCAGTTCAAAGTTCATCTTGTAATGATTCACCTAAGCTTATAGATTAAAATAGTCTCCTCCGGCTTGGTTTGAAAATTTTAAAAATGTATTGAAGCAAGATAACTATACTCTAAGTCAGTTTGACACCCTATTCATCAAGCATTTTTCACCAAGTAAGATTATTGTGTTAATAATATACTTTGATATTATTTTCACAAGAATTGTTCCAGAAAAAATTATCAGTTCAAGCAAGAGCAACTTCTTTCAAAGAAATTTGAAATGGGACATCTAAGGCTCTTGGGTGAAAATGTACAGATTACTACCTCTCTGTGGGTGTTCTACACAATACTTTTTATAACACACAATACTTTCTCATGAATTAGATAGGAGGCCCTTTCTTTAGGATTCCTCATCCCTGTACCTTTAGGTTGTACGTGTGTGTGTGTGTGTTTTTTTTCCAATTATAAATAGTTTAGTTTAGTTCAATATATGACTTTCCCATAAAAATTAAATATATATATCTCTTCGTGTTTCTGCATCAATACAATGGAATCTGATGCCAAAGCACCTTCATTCATGAAAGTTCTCTCCCTTCGGGTTTAATCTATGAACTCTATGCTAAAGGAACTTGTTGAATTTTTAAAAAATAATCTTATTTTTTGATGTCATGAGTTATGGTATAACCAATCTTTGAATCTTCTTCCTGCTTATGTGGAAGAAGAGCTTTTAAGATATGCAATCAAAAGGAGCTTGGACTTTCGTGACTTTATTGAGAATTGCACGAGTTGTTTTTCCAGCTGTTGAGCTAAATGTTTTTTGGGGCTTCAAATCAGTATATCAAGGAGCTGGAAACATTGGTTGTTTAATACTCTTTCTAGAAGGCATTAAAACAGTTGTATCTTGAATTCCATCTTATTAATGGTACACTGTTTGACAGCATTTAATGACAGGACAAACTATTTGGAAACTGTAAAAACTGCTCGGTGGGAATACAGTACTCGCCCAGTTTATGGCTGGGGAAATGTTGGATCTAAGCAGAAGTCAACAGCTGGCTGGCTTGCAGCCTTTCCAGTATTTGAACCTCATTGGCAAATATGCATGGCAGGCGGGTTATCGACAGGCATGTCCAAACTTATAATCAGTTTACCTTGGAAATTTGTGTTTAACTTGCTGCAGTACTTCTAATTAAGTTAAATTCTACAATATAGCGCCATGTTGGATATATGGTGAAGAATCGATGCCTATATGTTCTTATTGTATGAGCATTTATACATAATTTTCGTTCTTTTCTCAGTTTGTTGAGGGTTTGGTGAGTGATAGGAGAGATATTTTTCTCTAGGAGGGTAGGTGGTTGGGAGATAGATCCCTCTATGCTCTTTTCCCTCATTTGGATCATATATCCTCGATGAGGAACCACTTGGTGGCAGATGTGTTGACCATTTCTCAGACCTAATCTTCATCCATGTTGGGGTTCCGATGTTCGTTTTTGGATAGGAAAACTTTGGATGTTTTTGCCCTTATCTGTTGATTGAGGAGTTCAATTGTAGTCTTGGGAGAATGGATGTTTGTATTTGGACCTTTTGTCCTTTAGATGGCTTCTCCTGCAAATCTTTCATTTGCTCTCTGGTCAAATCCCTCTCCCTCAAGTGGTGTCTTTGCCTCATTGTGGAAGGTGAAAATTTCGAAGGAAGTTTTCTGTGGGGCAGGTTTTTCATGGGAAGTTTTAAGTTTTAACACCCTTTTCATAAATGGTTTTAGTTCCGTTTATGTGTGGGATATTTCCTCTCTTGTATTTGTATGTTTCATCTTTTTTTCTTTCTTCTGTATGGAGCTTGCTCATCTCCTGAGAGGAACCAGTTGGTGGATTCGTTGTCTGAAGTTACTATACATCGAGATAAAATCTTCATTTGAATGCATAAATTAACATATAGTGGAAATATTGTTTTACATCATGCATATTTCACTTTAATTATATTTTCTTGGAAAAAGTTAAAAGAGAGTTTGGCATATTTTCTGAATTTCTCAATATGAATCTCAGGTTGGATTGAGTGGGAGGACGAAAGGTTTGAGTTTGTAAATGCCCCTTCATACTCTGAGAAGAATTGGGGTGGAGGATTTCCCAGAAAATGGTTTTGGGTAAGTTTTTTGCTTTGTAAAATAAGATTTTTTGTTTCTTCCTATATTTTACAAATTTGAAGTTGAGCATGCTATGCAAATATGGCCAAGGAAAATTTAATGATATCTAGACGGTGACATGTTAAAAAATGAGGTTAAAAGAGGGTTGAATTTCGTAGTACTTAATTTTGGACAAGAAACCCAGGAGAGTTGAATCTTGATGTTAGAGATTCATAAAAGGAGGTCAATAAATTGAACTTTTAGAAAATAAGTTTGTTTGTACTCTCAAAAAGTAAAACGAACACCATCTGTATATTTCATGGGAAGATGTATGCTATATTTTCATATATACTTCTGTAGTATATATATTTCTTTTGAAACAAGAAACAACTTCTCATTAAATGGAAAGGATTACAAAGTTTAGGAGATACAAAATCTCACAAAAAAAGGAAAGAAAACGAATAACAAATACAAGCAAATAAAGATAAACTTTCAAATAACTACGAACGCCTTTAGCTGTAGAAAACCAGAGAGGCTACTACAGACCTATCGAAGAAATCCAAAAAATGACCACCAACCAACAAAAGACCAACAAAGAGCAGATAAAGCAGATTGAATACTCTTCAATGAAGCACAAACAAAAACCCGAAGAAAGAAACTTTTGATGAACCAGCTCTAAGAAACTTGAAAAGAAACAATCTCATAATGCGCTAAAAGTTCCAACAAGAGGACGACTCAAGAGCCAACAAGAAAAGTTCAACTGCCACCACTTAAAACTTCTAAAAACAGCAAACAAGGAACCAACCACCAATTAAAGAGCAAATATATAGCAGCACCTTGTTGCTCGACTGACTCAAATATTCTTGAAACTTAGCTACTTTTTAACATGCTGCAGGTTCAGTGTAATGTTTTTGAAGGTGCTCGTGGAGAAGTTGCTCTTACTGCTGGTGGAGGGTTGAGACAACTTCCTGGATTGACGGAAACCTTTGAAAATGCTGCATTGGTACTATTCTGTGGCTCTACATTGCGCTTTCACTCATTTTATACTCTCTCTCTCACACACACACACAGCCTTGTGAATGAAGTGGTGTCCTCCAACTTCCCTTATGTTTTGGCTCCACAAATGTGATCCACTCTCTCTTAATACCTAGAGAGAGAGAGAGAGAGCAGGGTCGTGGATTGATGGAATTATGCTTGGAAAGGTAGGAAATTTGGGGCTTGGATGGGCATTTTAACCGACTAACAATGATATTTGTGATATTTTAATTCTTGTAGGTTGGAGTTCACTATGATGGAATTTTCTATGAATTCGTGCCATGGAATGGATCTGTTAATTGGGAAATAAGTACTTGGGGCTATTGGTACATTGCAGCCGAAAATGAAACCCACAAGGTAAATTATGGATCTTTTGTTCCAGTCTTGGCCCTTCTTCGTGAAATTATAAAATGTCCACCTGTGTTCAAATACAAAGTCTTTTAGCAAGTAAGCAACAATGTTGCATATCAAATAATTAAACGACCATTTGAAGCGTTTCTTTCGTAAGTCAGAAAATTATGCAGAAAGTAAAGACCCTTTCCAAGTATTTGAGCTCTTGTTTTTGCACAGATTGAATTAGAAAGCAAAACAGACAAGCCGGGTTCGCCCTTGCGTGCTCCTACAACAGAATGTGGCCTTGACACAGCTTGCAAGGATACTTGTTTTGGTATCTTGAAATTGCAAATGTGGGAACGAAGATTTGATGGCAGCAAGGGCAAGGTGACAGTTTTTGATAGTCTTATGTGCTTTACTTATCAGTGGTATATGAAAATTACTTAGGTTAAACTGCCCTTGATATGCAGATTGTATTGGATGTCACAAGTAACATGGCAGCATTGGAAGTTGGAGGAGGACCTTGGTTTAACACATGGAAGGGAGAGACTAGAACCCCAGAGATCCTCAAGCGTGCTCTTACAACACCTATAGATGTGGATCAAGCTTTTAAGTTGCTTCCACTATTCAAACCTCCGGGCTTGTAGCCGATGGATCATCACATGCCATGTGGTGAATTGAATCATCGAGCGCGTGCTGTAATGTACAGTTTAGGCCTTGAACCTCCCTGAACGCCTCCAGGGTAGAGCTATTTTTCTATGAAAGGGTTCAGCTCATTTTCAGTTAAAACACATTGGAAAAATGTTTTTAGTACAGACCATGGCAGTGCAAAGTATATATATAAATAAATATGTATTAAATATATATAAAAAAGAATATCATCGTCAACCTTTTCAACCTCTTTAATGAACTTAAAAAATTGAAAAAACAATAATAAAACTACCATTTTATTCGTCCTTCTCATCATTTTTTTTCACTTTTTCTCTTTCTCCTTCATGAGTTTAATATTTCTGTATTTGAGAGATAATTTTGATTTTGTTTTTTAAAAGTATTTCAAAATTCTGTAATCTAAATAGTGTTGCCTCTATTTTATGTTGTCATTATTTTCATATTATTTGAAATTTTTAAATGCAAATTTATATAGAAATGGGTAATAATGTTAATCAATCTAGTATTTCAAAATAATAAACTCAATTATTTTTGTAAAATTGAAATATATACAATAATGTATTATAAATTATATGATATTACGAAATTATAATTATACAAATTTTTTAACCTAAAACAAGTTTACAAATTAATTGATAATAGTTTATATTTAACCTAATAATTAGTGGGTAACAATAATTAGTTTGTGGGATTGTTTTTGCATATTCCCTCTAAACATGTCATTAGACGATGGTTTCAGCTGTGGGATTATTCTTGTTAACCTCAATAGAGTCATCTATGGAAGAAAATAAATAATGGAAAAATCATTATAAATAGAAAAAATATCAAACTATCTACAAATATAGAAATTTCACTGTCTATTAGTGAAAAATAAGTGATCAATGAAACGAACGATTTATTGACTTTTGAAAATTAAACATATAAACATTATCTCTATTTATGAGTTTATTTCGTTTTGTTGTCTACTTTTTCTAACAATATTTTCAGTACCATGCCAAATTTTGAAAGATTTGAGGCCACGTTGGTATCAATTTTGTTCTTAATTTTTTTTTTTTTCGGAAATTGGTGTTTGTTTTCACCTAAATTCCATACCATTTTTTTTAAAAAAAAAAAAAGAAAAAAAAAAAAAATTTAAAAAAATTTTTTTTTTTTTTTGAAATTTATAATTTTTTCCTCACAATTTCTTTACAACCATCTCTTTCTTAAGGTAATATTTGAATTTTGAGCCAAATTGAATTAAAAAAAATGGTATGGAATTTAGGTGAAAACAAACACCAATTTCCGAAAAAAAAAAAAATTTAAAAAAATTTTTTTTTTTTTCGGAAATTGGTGTTTGTTTTCACCTAAATTCCATACCATTTTTTTTAAAAAAAAAAAAAAAAACAAAAAAAACAATTCTTGAAATTTGGTAATCTCTCGAGGAAACATTCCAATTCTTATTCAAATTGTTTTAAAAAAACTACATTCTTTTTTTGTTTTCAAAATTTGGCTTGGTTTTTGAAGATAAAAGTAGAAAGTGAATAATAAAATAAAGAAAATTGCAGGTGGAAGTAATATTTACAAAGTTAATTTTTTAAAAATCAAATAGTTACAAAACGTGGCTAGTTTTTAAAATTTTTGTTTTTTTTGTTTTTTTTTTAATTCAATTTGGCTCAAAATTCAAATATTACCTAAAGAAAGAGATGGTTGTAAAGAAATTGTGAGGAAAAAATTATAAATTTCAAAAACAAAAAATAAAAAACTAAAACTCTATTAGATAACCATTATGTTATGGGGTATTTTCAGATATAGCAAAATGTCATTGATACATAGTGATAGAAATTGATAGGCTACTATCATTATCACTATCTATCCGTGATAGACACGGATAAATGTCTATCAATGTCTACATCTATCAATTTCACATATAGATAATGACATTTTACTATATTTAAAACATTTTCAGCCAACTTATTGAAGAAAACTTTTTACATGTGTTTTCTAAACCAAAGCCAGATCTTGAAGATAAAAAAGAGTAACTTCTATTTTGCATAGAATTTGTAGAAAAGTCTTTACATAAAGGTTACTAAGGATTCAAGAATTATAACTCTAACTAATGAATGAAGGTAAATTCAATATTATATCATCTAACACCAAGTTGGAGGTAATGATCAGCAAGAACAGCTCCAACAATGGCCAAGCCACTGGAAGCAGCAGACCATAGAGACATAATCAAAGAAGCAGCAGCAATTTGAAAACCAAAAACGTCCCTTAAGTTTCCACCATGTTAGGAATTAGCCCTAAATTGCAACCCTCTCAAATGTCTCGTTAATTAACTGCCAGAAGTAAAGCAAAGCCGAGGACACAACACAGAATTCATTATAGAGTTTCAAAGAACTCGTTTTAAATCAGTGATTGAAAATCGAAATGAGTACCGATTATGATGGGCATAGTTTTCATACCACCATTTTGTGTAATTTGAAGTTTGATTGGCTCCGTCGCTACCGCTTTCGGCGATTCCGGTCTTCTCTCCCTCTTCCAGAATCTCCATTAACTCGAACAATCTCCACGAACTTCTGTGATTTCTTGCCGGAATTTCACAGTTTTAGTTCTTCTACTCCAACAATTTACTCTCTAAAAATTTAGTTTCTGTATTTTTTTTTTTTTTTTTTAATTTTTAACAATTTAGTTCATAGGATAAAAATTGGAGCTAAGATTTATCAGATTACTTACATAAATAAACCAAATAAATAAACCAATAAACTAGTTAAAGAATAAATTTTTTTTATAAAATACAAAACTTACATCATAAAATATTAAAAATTAACATAATTATCTCAAATTTAAGAGTATAAAAATTAAATTGTTACAAGACTAAAAATATACGAACTGAATCTTTCTAAATAACGCGCGGAGGCAGGAGATATTGTTTCGAACTTCTTGGTAGAGTTATTTTTCTTTTTATTTATTTATTTATTTTTAGTATTTTCTTTCTTAGTGCAAATATCATTGCGTAGGATCTGAACCTTTCATTTCTTTTGAAAAAAAAAAAAGAAAAAGAAAAAAAAGAATAATCGAACCACTGACTTGATTTGGAAATGCATGCTTGCTAATTAAGATGACAGTCTACTTTTTTAACCAAACTATCCTTTGTCAACTTTATTATTTACAAAATACGTCACTATTAATTATTAAATTATCAATAATAGATAGATTACACATTTCATTCAAAAAGGAAGAAAAAAAAAAGTTACCATTTTTTTAACTTTAAAATAAAAAACAAAATATATAGCTAGAACTAATATGTAGGCATATGCTCCCAAATATGGGTTCAAATTTTTCATCCTCACATGTGTTGGACTAGAAAAATAAATATTTAGTTTCGTTTTTCTCTTTTTTTTTCAAAAAAATTATTTTTTAACCTCAATTTTCTTTACTTCAGGTGAGGTAAAAGTTATTATTGATGCATGTTCCGCTATCTTTTGAGTTAAAACAAACCTAGAGTAAAAGTTTGAACTTCTAACTATTTTTTGAGTTAAAACAAACCTAGAGTAAAGGTTTGAATTTCGAACCTCTTACCTTTTGCTCAAGATTATAATTTCATTGTTTAAACTATTACTTCTTGTAATCATTAAATCCTACCTTTTTATCTAAGTTATAATTTATTGCTTAAATTATCAATCCTTGTAATTATAAAATTGTAAACTTTTCTTTTTATTTATAAATTAAAATGAGCATAATTCAAAATATATTTGCATGTCCTATATTTTCATTTATAAATTAAAATGAGCATAATTCAAAATATATTTGCATGTCCTATATTTTCATCCTTCGTTGTTGTACTAAAGAAAGTGATAGATTACATAATCAATTATTTTTAGTTCAAATAATTGTGATGGTGATATCATATAACCATTTTTAAGATAGTAATTGAGATTTTATCCATTAAAAAAAATGTTAAAATGAAATATACTTATCAAACCATCATGGGTTGACCTAAAAAGTCATGGTTCAATCGATCACCTATCTAAGAATAAATATCTTATAAGTTTCCTTGACACCTAAATGTTTTAGTGTCTGGCAAGTTGTCTTATAAAATTAATCGAGATGCGTGTAAAACTAGCTCAAACATTCAGGATAAAAATAAAAAATAAAAAATATTTATCTTTACCGTTGTTTCTTCTCCTCTTTTTTACATGAAGTACAAACTCCCATAAATATACAAACTCAAATCCTAATAATTTATTCCCCTGCATAATCTAAATACATTGTCCAAAAAAGAAAAAAAAAATTTCATGAACTACTAATTTCATAGTTCTTACTTCAACATAGATATCTGTGTCATAAAATTCGTAAGCCTCATTTATATTATTATTATTATTTGGGAAAAAAAAAAAAAAAAGCCTAACTTACAATATTATTATAATCTTCAACATTAGATCCACCTGCTTCTTCCTTGGAAGGACCATAAGACTTGCTACAGGCAAGAAAATACAAAAAGTTGGCAAACAGCAAACCAAAAAGCAGCCAATAATAATAGTCACTATGACCTTCATTGATATTGCTGGAAACCCAACTCTTTACTCCTGCTGCTTTACTGAAATTATCAACTGTAGTCATTATAAAACTAGCAGCCAAGTTGCCTACAGACATGCTCAGCCCCAAAAGAGAGGTTGCTACACTGGACATGGCTTTTGGAAGCTCATTGTAGAAGAACTCGATTTGCCCGATCGCGTTACAAGCCTCTGCCATACCCAACAATATGTAGCGTGGCAGCGTCCAAAAAGCAGACATGTTTACCACAGCACTCGGGTCGTCGGAGAACCCTTCCTTTATGGCTAAGGCACGGCGATTACCCTCAACGATTGCTGATACTGCCAGACTCAAGGTGCTGAAAAGAATCCCAATTCCCATTCTCGTTTTCCCACTGAGACGAGTTGGTTTTCCCCTGCATTTGGATGCTAGAGGGAGGATCAAGCGATCGTATAATGTAATCCATATTATTAGAGAAACTACTAACACTGTACTAAACGAGCCTGCAGGAACTTCAAAAGTCGGAGTAAGGTGTCGATCCATAGATGCAACCTGGAGAACATAGAATGATTGACTCAAAGCTGCAGAAACAAGGAACCCAGTAGACCATAATGGTATTATCCCGACGAGTGCTTTTAAGTCTTCAACTTGTTCCACAGTGCATAGGCTCCAAGGATTTGAAGCCCTCCCATCTGAAGTCAGCTCTTCCTCAGAATTTTTAATGATGCATGCTTTATTCAAAAACCTTGGGAGTCAGACAAGGTAAAATAGATCTTATTAAAACCCGATTCAAGTAGTTAAGTCCTACAGTTGCCCGTTGACATGTATGATATCACAAAGTTAGTTTCAAGAGCAAAATAGATGGGCTATAGTCTAATAAGCAGAAGCAAACAAAGATTCTAAGTAGAACTTGACATTATCAAGAGAAGAGTTGAAGCGTCCTTAATCTAAACTAAGAAGCATTATGAATGACACAAAAGGGCATGCACTTTGCACCTTAACTTGTCGCTTGGCAAGGCACACAGTGATCCGTTTTCATGGTGGTACATTTCAGATGTGCCTAAAGATGGTATTTGCATATGCCTCTTCTTATAAGCAGCAACAACAGCTTGCACAAGCCCAACACACCAACTTCTGCTCGGCATCAACTTCAAATATAAGGGTGAGGCCGAGAGAAAAATTACCATAGATAATAACATTAGTGCAACCGGGACTCCAAAGCCCATCCCCCATCCCATACGATCTTGAATATACACAATGCATGACATTCCTACAAGTGATCCAACTGCAGATGTAATATAACATAAGTTAAAATAGCTGTCCAGAATGCCTGAATTGGATTTGCTTGTCCTGTACAACTGATCTGCACCGAAGGCAAGGTAGGATGATTGAAGGCAACCAGATCCAATGGACATTATGGCATAAGATGAATATAAAAGCAACAGTTGAGCTGTTGATGGGGCATCACAACGGCCACTAATTTCATCACAGAAAGGCCTTGCTTGTGGAATCATCGCAGTTAGCCATAAAATAAACATCCCCTGTTACAAAAGATAAACATATAAACCTTACAGCACTGTCAACCCAGAAGAGCAAAGTGGCGAAAAAACAGAAAAAGAATAAGAATCTATTATTCGTTTCTCCTTTCTCATCCACATAAAAGCCTTCCCGGAAAAATTAGAAGTTCAGACAGATATTCTTTCTTATAGGAAGTTGACTTATCCTTTTTCATTTACACAGCTTTGATTATGATCTCATGGGCGTTATAATATATGAACAGTGCCCAAATCACTTGTCTCGTCAAAGAAATAATCCTAGGAAAGAATAAAGTCACATTCTATTTTATCTAGTGAAGAGGAGCAATTTTTTCTTCTGTGCATACAAAATTTTCTCTACATTGAAAACATAAAATGATTGTGTCAACCGATCGATCATGCTTTTAGCTAATTATTTCGCGTTGGAATGGAACATCGCCGAAAGTTGAGAAATCGTACTAAAATTGGGGCAATTCTGGGAATAGCAGACAAGAAGAGATTACCAAAGAGCTGAAGATAGAGCCAGCCGTGATCATCAGAAACCGACCGAAATAAGAATCAGCGAGAAAAGCACAGATGATCGGAGTAAAATTTGAGGCGGCAGACCAAAGGAAGATGACATTAGAAGCATAAGCAGATTTCATTCCATAAACCTTCGTCAAATAGAGTATCATACTCGGCGATAAACCCTGATTCGCAAGCTTCTCAAGTGCTCCATTAGCTTAGGACGAAGAACGATCAGCTAATATAACAACAAACACAAGAATGTAAAATCAGTTCTACAACAATTGATTACCGATTATGAAAGGCAAGGTTCTTAAGCCTCCTTTGCCATCGGTGGTGCTCAACAGTGGCTCTTCCATGTCTCTATCTTCATCGGCAACCAATGGACCTTCCATTACAAAAACAGAGAGAAAATGGCGGTCGAAACAGGCAAACAGTTGTGTAGTGAACAAGAAATTGGATGAACAGTTGGTTAATATCCCGAATTCAGATGAAGAAACAAGAGAAATTCGTCGGGCCGGCCATGATCGCTTCGAAATTGTCCCACTCCCACAACTGATAGCAGAAATGAAAACAAAAGAATCAAGAATTTTGACCGTAATTTCAAATTCATTGAAGTCGTTAAGGTGGGCCTTTCGGTGTCAACATTTGAGTTCGAGGGTGGATACTCGCACGAGTGTCAATGGCTCCAAAATTTCATGACGTCCATGACGAGAGCAGTTAGATTCAAGAATTCCTTTTTTTATTATTATGTTAAATTAAAGTTTTTTTTAAAAAAAAAAAAATTAATTGAAGTGAAACCTATCTTTTCGATCTTAATAGTACAAACACAGTAACAATTGGATTAATCTCTCATTTTGGTAATTAAATTGCGAATTTAGTCTTTGAAAGTTTGTTAGTTACATAAATATATTCTTTTAATCATTACCTTTTATTGAACTGAAATGATAAAATTTAGTGTCTAGAAAGAAAATTCATTTGAACTAAAACCTTAATTACATAATAATTTTTAAAACTTTAGAATTTAAAATGAAGTCGTTTTGATGTCAATTAAATGATTAAAATATTGATTTTTTTTTTTAATTGACAAGCAATATTGAAGATCAATTAAAATGAAACATTAAAATAATGACATCAATTTTGATATTGAAATTTCAATTTTACAAATATATCGAATCATCGACATCAATGTTAACATCGTTAAAAAAAATGAAGTTTTTCTTTTAAATGTAAGATTCAAATGTAGTTTGTTGTGTGTTGTTGTAGAACCACGGACTTGAAAGCAAAAGACGACCCCACCTTAATGCTATGACATGCGTTCATTGGAAAAGGATTAGGATCAGATGAAAATTTATTTATAAACATTAATAGAAAATAGAGGCAAGAAGTAGAAGTATCTATGTATATTTTTTTCCGAAACTATACAACAATATGTATACAAAAGAAGGTCAGAATAATTTTTAGATCTGAAACCAATTTCAAATTCACAATATTGGTTTTGTGACCTTAATAAAACGGTAATAAAATGATTATGTACCATTAATAAAAAGTTTCTACTACCACCACAACTCTAACCATAACCATAAATTGGAAGCTCACAAGAAAGTCTTCGTATATAAAGTCCTTTAGCAATTGCAAATCTTCTAATATGCGATGACATACTACTTTTTCTTAAAAAATGTTTTTTACTCAAGGTAAAAAGTTCCAAGTCATTTCCAACCGTATGCGTATGTAAAAACCAAACAAGAGAATGACAAGAGCATATTTTCCATTATTGTTTATGACAAAGAACTTATTTTCCACTTACATTCTCGTTCCCTAATTAATCGAGGACTCGTCCTTATCCAGTTTGAGGTCCCATCTCCATACAAATAATGACCATCATTCCTCTAATTAATATAATGATTGGTACTTCTATTGTAAATGCAAATTAGATAATTAGCATTGCAAGTGGCAACTAAAGTATCATGTAAAATTAGATAGAAAATTATCACATAAACAAAGTTCTCATGGAAAGCATAGTAAGTTTAAGTGCAAGAATTGAAATATTTATTAATATGTCGATAAATATATAAATTGAAAGGTTTGACGTTGATATTAACGTTACAAATTATCATCTATTAATCTCAACATGAATATTAATACTAATCGTAATATATATATATATAAAGCAACTCAATTATTAATCTCTTTATTTACTTAAATTTTCTCGTCAATCTTAATAATTTAGTTGAGGAATTTTTTTCTTTATTTTATTGTATTTATCAAGATAAGTACTCTTTCAGCATTAAATTTTTTTTAATCATTTGGAGTGTTAAGTTAATTATTGTAGTCAAAATAATTATTATAGTCTGTAGGTACAATAATATGTGTTTGAGATGCAAATTATTCTAGTCCGAGTAGGAAATAGTAAACACTATATAGGAAAAGAGAGGATGAGTATGAAATAGTAAACATGTAAACAAAGAGAGATTTGAAATAGTAATACAGTACTTAATTATAGGTTATAATAATTTGAAACAATCAATTATTATAATTGAAGCTCCAAACATGGAGTGGACTATAATAGCCCACACCACTCATTTGAAGTTAGAGACCCAAACAACCCCTTGAAGTTTATAATATCGACAATAACAAACCATAAAGGTTTGAGACTTGTTATGAGAGAGTGAGTTTTTTGGTAAATGACACAACCATACTGAAATGATATGTCTTTTATAAAAAAGATGTGACTATTTGAATTGTCACAAGTTTATAAATATGCAATTTTCTTATCAGTTTAAAAACACACAAAGATAGACAAGTTTTTGTTTATGAATATGTGATTTTCTTATCAATTTAAAAACACAAAAAGAATTATTCCTCTAATTCTCATCTATTTCATATACAATTTCTCACACATTGTAGTATTCATTGAGCCATGTAGTTGAATTATTGCATTCTTATATTAGTAATTCGTCTTATTCTAGGAGACAATTATTCATAATACCTTGAATTCCATGGAAGAAACAAAATTGTTTTAAGAAAACAACATGATTTCGTTAGGTCCAAATCATGTTAGGTCCAAATTTATTGTTTTTATGGTTTCCTTACTCTCCTTTAATGTGCTCTTCCAAAAGCGAAATCCATCTTCTTATATTTTGTCTATTTGTTTATTTTTAGTATTTTCCTTCATTTAATTTGTGCTTAATCAGTTCATTTACAATATTGATATGGTTGATTTTATCAATATGGCCTTTTAAAAAATTTAAAAGTAAAGATATAATTTTATAATAATGTAAATTATACAAAAAAAAAATTATTGTAAAAATAGGCTTAATTGTTGTAAAATTAAGGATCGAAATGAGGCCCACGACACCACCAATATTGTGAAAATATAATATAATATGTAAAATAAATAAAATAATAAAACAAAAGACTCAAGAAAATACCATTATTTATAGAAATTTTGGTAACTAAGATGTGTCACATTTGACCACTAAGCATGTATAGTTTTATGACATATAGTTAATATAAACTAATATACATAGGATAATGAGACAATAACATTTGGTCTCTAGATACTAAACATGAAAATCTATATTACACATATATTATAATATTTTTAATACTAATTTTATTCTTATAAAAACAAAAAAAAAACTAAAAAAAACCAATTTGAATTTATTTTCTTTTTTAATAGTAAAAAAATGTAATTATAAAACATGTTTTTCTTTGTTTCAATTTTTAAAAAACAGAAAATCGAGATCAATTGTCAAGCATGTTATCAATTTTTGTTTTAACTAAAAGTTAAATAATTATAACAGGACCTATAAATTTATTAAACACAAAATCAAAAGTTAAATAACCTAATTGACTTAAATTTGATAATTCATAGATCAAATTTAATAATTTAATTATTTTTTATCAAATAATTTAACTATTATTATTATTATTTTAGAATAATATGAGCGTATATATAACAAATTACTGGATTTAATTATTATTATTTAGAAACAGGTGTATTTCACTCAATGAAGAAATAGCCACGTGGGCAACAATGGTGGTCAAGTCCTCCAAAGCAGGGACACGAATCCAATTTGGAAACTCACAAATTGGAAGAATTTAAACCAACTGCCCTATAAGCCAAAATATGAGTTAACCGATTCGTGTCATCTATTCATTCTAATTATATTTTCAAACTTTTAATTATAAAAATTAAATCAATTTAATTTTAGACTTTTAATTATAAAAATTAAATCAATTAAAATTAAAATTAAATTCTCAAATTTGTATAAATGGTAGAAATTTGAGATTCCAATTTTTATTATTAAAAATTTAAGGATGTAATTACAATTTTCATCCTACCTTAACAATAAATATTTACAATTTATCTTATTTATTTCTGTTTTAAATTAAGCTTGACTATTTTTATTTTTACTTTTCAAAATCATATTTTGAAACTAGAAAAAGATAAAGACTCCATTTAATAATTATTAATCTTTTATTTTTTATTTAAATAATTATGTTTGTTTCTCATACTGTCTTAATTATGATTTTCATTTTTTAGCATATATTTGATTTTTTTTTGCAAAATTCTAAAAATTAAATTAAAATTTTAAAGTCTAATTTGATAACTACTATATTCTTAATTTTTTTAAAATTAGTTTATAAGCAGCACTACCATTTAATTTTTTTATTTTATTATCTATTTTTTTAATATTTTTAAAATTAAGTTAAAATTTGAAAATTAGAAAAGAAAATAAAATTAAATTTTATGTTGTGTTTTGAAATTTGACTAACAATTCGACACAAAATTTCACAAATGTCAGATTTTATCAAAATTACCAGCGTTAGCATTCTCCAAATCTTGTTACATATTTATTTCACTTTTGCCCTCAAAATTTCAAAATATTTTATTACTTATATCTTCTCGCAATGAATTTATCATTTAATGTCCATAATTATGAAATGTCAAATTTATCGGTAGTAGTAATTTGAATGTCATATTTATGTAATGTTAAACTTTGTTAAATGGCGTATTTTGTATTTTCTATAATTTTCTATTTTAAAATAATTTAATTATATTTACAAAAATTAATTATATTGTTCATACCAAATTTATCTACTTTAAATTAACTTAATATAAGAAAATGAACTAAAGTATTTATATAAATATAGCAAAATTTTACTGTTTATCGTAAATATACTGCAAGACTATACCTATATCCCAAATTTTGCCATATAGACTAGTATGTACCAATATTATATACACCTAATTCGTATTGATGTCATAGGAAATTATACCTATATATATGAATTATGAACTTATACAGTAGACAAATGCAATTTATTAATTGGTTCCAAAACGCATAAACTAGAAACCATGTCATATATCATTTAAAAAAACCTGTTATATTTATGGCATATTCATACCTTTCTCATCATTTTGGCTAAGATCAAGTGTTACATTTATGAAATATACACCATTGGATATAAAAAAGAAAAAAATGCAATGCAATATATTATCTAGATTTTGATATATTTACAAATTCTTTTAGATTATAGTATAATCTGTTAATATTTTAGAGAAAACTGTCTAAACCCTAAGCCCAAAGGTAATTAGACACTTCATTGGGCCAATATTTTAGGCAGCTAGATCGATATCGGTGTAAGCCCACCCCGGCCCAACATTTAAACGTCCGCTTGAATGAAAATTTTGAAATGTTTACCCTTGTAGACCAAAACAGAATGTTCAAATATTTGACCATTTACATAATTAGATGTTATATAATGTTTGTGGAAAGATCCTATTTTTGTTTAAATTACTTGCAAATCAAGAGTGTATTAATTTATTTAATTGCGTCCACTTAGAAAATTTTTTTTAATTAATTTTATTAAATTGTTTTCATGTCTTTAAAGTTGCGTCATACTGATCTTACACATTAATAACGTAAATAACTAAATTTTCAAAGTCAATTAAAATAGAAATGATAATCTTCTTCATTCACTAAATACACATATCAATTATTTCACTAGATTGTTAAAAATACTCTAAAACTCAATCTTGAACCATGCAAATGTTGAATCAAGAAGAATAGAGTAACGTGCTTCTCTAGCTTCACTTCTAAAAAAAATTATTGTTATTTGTTTTATTTATCTTTTTTTTTCTTTGATTAATATTTTGCTATATTTAAATATATTGGCTAATTTTGTTATATTTGAAAATAGTTCTATTAATATTTTATTATGTTTATTTTATTTCCTTCATCTCTCTCGTTTACCGTGTGGAATTTACCATTTATGTAATAGAATTGTTTACATGAAAAATACGTAAGTTCATGTTTAATATGCATGGGTGGGGAAAATTTTACCTAAAAAAAAAAAGGAAAGAAAGTGGGACAAATTTTTTTAAAAAAAAAGTGAACAGAAAGTGGAGCCAATATTACTAAAAGAAAAGTAGGACAAACCTTTTTGGGTGATTTACGGTCCATCACCTCGCTAAGAAGCTTTTTTTTTTTTTTTTTTTTTCTTTTTTTTTTTTAATTTAATTGTTGTAAAATCAATTTAAAATAATTTTAGATTTATTTAAAATCAATTTTAACATTTATCAAACATCAAATTTTTAAAGAAAAGTAATTTTGACAATGACAAAAAAAAAATTTGTCATGCTAAAATTAATCTCAAATATACCTAAACACTAATTACGTATATTTATATGTAGGATGAACGTTGATACCTTTATTCATTAAGCTATGTTCAACTTCATGAAGAAGTTTTTAAAGTGAGAGTGACAAATCCGCTGTGAAGCACTTAATTGGGTCAACACCCAACAGGAGAAAATAAAAAAGAAAAAAAAAAAGTGGATGAAAAGCAAGAAAGGAAATAATAAGAGTGGACTCTAATCTTCAATTATTTCTTGAGACATACTCATTGGATATTGATATTTCATTTTCCCATCATGTTTAATACCCGCCATAACAATTTTTAAAATACTGGTTAAAAGAACTATAATATTATACCTAGATAAATCATCTTTGGCCCAAAAAAAACCCTCAATTACTTATCATAATCTAACTTTTTAATTAAAAGATTATTTGTAAATGGAAGCATTTATATGTAGGATGAAACATTGATATCATTTATATGTGAGTTTAGTTCTTCGTTCATAAAGTTAAAAGAAAATATCAATTTATATCTCTAAATTTTGGGTTGTATCAATTTAAACTTCATACTAATAATTGTATCATTTAATTCTTGAACTTCTAATAGTGTATCAATTTACATGCTCCATTATATTTTGTTTGAAAAAAATCATGTAAGATTTATAAAAGTGATAAAGAGAATTATAGGAAAATTAGTATATTTTCATTAATATTTAGTTTAGTTGATAATTTAGATTAATTAGTATTTAATGAGTTATTTTCATATGTACTTGTAAGACCATAAATAGCCTCTTTTAGGTTGTAATAAGAAGCTTTTGAATATTCATTTCAATATAGAACAATGTGTTGTTTGAGAGTGTTTCTCTCTTTAAGATTGTGGTGTCAATTGGAATCAATTCACCAGCTCATTTAAAAAATCATGCAATGCAGCTCATAGAACTCCTTTAAATAATAATAATAATAATAATAATAATAATAATAATAATAATGTAGAACATGGTCACATGGGATCCTATGACTTAGAGTCCTTAAACCTAGAATAGAATAGAGAGATTCAAACTGAAAATATTTCACTTTCTTCTCCAAAATTTAAGATCTTTCATTTTTTATTTTTGGTTTTTGAAAATTAAGCCTATTTTCTCTTGACTTCTTATAAAGGTTTGTATTTTTCTTATATATAAAAGTTATATTGTTAGCCAAATTCAAAAAATAAAAACAAATTTTTGAAAACTATTTTTTTTAATTTTCAAAATTGGGCTTGATTTTGAAAACATTGGTAAACAATAGATAAGAACTAAATAAATTTAGAAGTGGAATAAATGTTTATAAACTTAATTTTTAAAAACTAAAATTCAAAAACCAAATGGTTACTGAAGACTTAAATTATTTATCAGAAATACTAATGTGATATAGCTATTAAGTCATTATCATATTCACTAACTAGCTAAAGTGAATTTAGTAAGTTTAGTTCATCAGTGGCTGACATGCACTTCTTCAAAGTTTGAAGTTCAATGGATGGAACTCAACCTAAATTGACCAAACAAACTTGTCGTTTTATTAATGATTTTAAAAATAGGATGAAATATATAGATAAAATAAAAAGTTACGAATTTGTCGTTTTAACTTTTCTTTTTTCCTCTTGAAAAAAGAGCTTAGTACGTTTGGACAGGTAGGTTGGGGTTTTTGTAGTAGCCAGCGTCCAACAGCAACACCATGTGGAGTTCAATAATTCGTGCGTAATGGTGGTTCTTAAATCTTATGCTCTTTTTCTAAATTTTTTATTTTCCAAATGTATTTTATTTATTTATCTCGTCAACTATCATCATAATTGGTTCCTCCCTTTTTTATGACAATTAGATTATTATTAATTAATAACTTTATTATAAAACTCAAATATACTCCTGCCAAAACTAGTATAAAAAATTCAAAAATAGAATGTATTTTGAGACATTTTAATCTTAGTCTATATACTTTAAGTAAATTTAAATCTAATTTCTTGAAGTTAATTTTTATTGAAATTGGTTGGATAATAATAATAACTTTAAAATATAATATGTAAATATGTTTTCAAAATTTATAATAAAAAATGCTAACAATAGATTATAAAAAAAAGCTTTAGATAAAATCAACAATAAACTAGAAATATGGATTAAATTTAAAATTTATTAAAAATACACACTATACTAAATTTGAATATTTAAAAGTACAATCTTAACCAAAGTCTTTATACACAACAAAAATCCTTTAATACAAATTTATGATTACTTTTCAAAAGATTAATAAATGGAGTGTCATGTTAAAATTTTGACATTTAAAAAATAATATATTAAAATGAAATAAAAATTAAAAATATAAAGACCAAAATCAACCAAATCAAAATTACATTGATCAAGATAATATTTATACTTTTTGTTTCCAAACAAAAATAATTGCATGCCATTCAATATAAAATAAATATGGAGTAGCCCGAAAATTAAAGGCCATTGCTTTAATCCCTTTATGTTACTTACAATAATTGGATGGCAAAACCCGTAAATAGACTTCAAGTCAACGGACACAAATGTAATTTACTTACGTGGCATAATAATATGTCATCATCATAATACTTACCATTTGCTTACATGATGAATTGCTTATAAATTCGCACTTAGTTTTATTCAAAAACTGCCAACCAAACTCCATTCTAAGCCTTTTGTAGTTCAGTCCTTGAACTAGCCGAAATATCAATGGCCAGAATTGCAATGGGAAGCATCGGCGAGGCCTCCCAACCCGACTGCGTCCGAGCCCTCATTGTCGAGTTCATTGTCACTTTCCTCTTCGTCTTCGCTGGAGTCGGATCAGCCATGGCTGCCAGTAAGTTTTTCTGTTGATCTAGTTTCATTCCTGATAATTGTGCTGAGATTGATATATTAGTTGTTTTTCTATCTATGTGATTTAGATGCGTTATTGGCAAACACACTAGTGGGTTTATTTGCCGTTGCCGTCGCACATGCGCTTGTAGTGGCTGTGATGATTTCCACAGGTCATATTTCCGGTGGCCACCTCAACCCCGCCGTCACTCTTGGTCTCCTTTTGGGTGGCCACATCACAGTTGTTCGATCCGCTCTATATTGGATCGTTCAGTTACTGGCAGCTTCAGCTGCTAGCTTTTTGTTAACGTACCTCACCGGAGGCTTGGTGGGTCTATATTCTTTCCTTCATCTCAGTACAAGTCCATTTTCAAGATCTCATCTTCCATTCAACTATATCAAAGCAACTATTCATATTCAGTCGCCACAATCCAACTAGCAGTTTTTCACTGGTAGATATATGAAAAAGAAATCCTCGAATTTACATTAGTGCTATTAGAGAACACGTCATGGCGAACTCACAGAATAACTTATCCAACTATTGTGGGCGAATGAATCACATACTTTGGAGTAAAATGTTCTCTTTCAATTTAATTTTTCTGTTTGCTTTTGCAGGTCACTCCAATTCATACATTAGCAAGCGGAGTTGGTTATATTCAGGGAGTGATATGGGAGATTATTCTAACCTTTTCCTTGCTATTCACTGTGTATGGAACAATTGTTGACCCAAAAAAGGGGGCTCTTGATGGGCTGGGTCCATTGCTGACTGGTTTTGTGGTGGGGGCCAACATCTTGGCTGGTGGGGCTTTTTCAGGAGCTTCAATGAACCCAGCAAGATCATTCGGGCCAGCTTTGGTGGCTGGAGACTGGACTGACCATTGGGTTTACTGGGTTGGGCCTCTTATTGGTGGTGGGCTTGCTGGATTCATCTATGAAAATTTTCTCATTCAAAGATCTCATGTGCCTCTACCTAGGGAGGAAGATGGCTATTAGATTTTATTTTGAAGCCTGTTAAGTCTAAAGCTTCAGCTGATGCAGTTTGTGTTCTGAATTAGAACTTTGATTGTAGTAGGGTTGTATTGGCGTGGAAAGGAGGGTGGGTTGTTAGGATGAGTGTAATTTTGTTCTTAATGAATAAAAAATTATGTTAAGTAGTTTATGAGCGAGGTGAAAGTCTTGAGACTAAGAGTTTGTTTGGAAATACTTTTTAAAGGCTTAAAAACATGTTTATAATAGCGTTCTAGATGCTTGAAAAAAGTATTTTTAAGCATTTAGGCATTTAGAAAGTCATTTCACACATGTCCTAATGAAAAGTATCTACCTACGAAAATCCCAACTTGATTTTGTGGTTGTTGAGGCACCCATCCATGTTGACCACCACAACGAGAGATGATCATCTCATGCATGTTTGAAGTAACTTTAAAGTGATTAAAATCACTTTGTCAGGTTCAAAATCACTTCAGAACATGAGTTTAATCATTCAAAGTCAATTTGATGGTATGAAAATTTTGTTTGGAAGTATAAAATCAAACATTAAATTAATTTTAATGTTAATTTTCTTTTATATCCCTGAGTATCCGAGCCAGCTTACGCACACATTGACTAATCTCATGGGACAGCCCGTCTGACCTTACAACATTTGGGGTCAAGGAAACTCGTAGGAAATTAATTCTTATGTAGGTAGCTACCATGGATTGAACCATTGACCTTATATTGGGTGGAGATACCCATAAAGATTCCTATATCTGGTTCACCCTTCCCTACTAAAGAGAGAGGCACCTACAAAGATTCCTAAATCAATCTTGAGCCTTCACTCCTCTGTTCATTCTCTTTTGAACGATATAATCATTTTGAATTTGGAATATGTAACAAATTGCATTCCGAAAAAAGGGGTAAAAGAATGTAAACGTACAATGCACCAATCAAATCCACTTTGGACGATGCTCTGTTACATCACTGGGTTACAAAAAGCCCTGAAAGACTCAACTAGCATGGATTTGGTGTTACGGAAAAATAAATCATACATTAGATGGTACCTTCCCAGCCTGATTTAGTCGTAGAGCACAATACTGCAAGAACTTGCATCCGATCAGCCAGCTTTTGAGGAATCCGTTGGGAGTTGGGGCTGCAAGCTTCTCCTCAAAAAAGCAGACATTTTTGCAGTAGCAGCATGCCCCCGTTCCAGGCAGAGAATATAATCATCCACTTTAAACATTAAACAACAACAAACTTAGATCCCAACTCTTACTTTTCCATCTAACATTCACATTTCCTAGAATCAAAAAAATAGGAAAAGAAACTTCCCGCGAGTGATAATAGGCATGTTGAGAGTGCCTGAGTGCATAGGGGGTGAGTCGAACATGTCCAAAATGTGTTGGTGACTCAAGAATATAGTATAATAGAACTTTAACTGTAGCAATATGTTTAATCTTGCTATAATAGTATATGATCATTATTGAAAGAGAGAAAGAAAAATAACACAAAGGTGTACGTGGAAAACCCTAGATTAGGGAGAAAAAACCACGATAGAAGTTTCTCTTTTTCTTTATTTGTTTGATACAATCAAAGAATTACAAGAAGAAGAATAAATAGAGATAAGAAACTTAAACAAGGAAAAAATATTGAAAACATATATAAGGAAAGGGATAAATTCTAAAATATCTCCCAAATATTTTCCTTTTTTTTTTCCCAAATATTTTCCTTTTTCAACACTCCCCCTCAAGATGGAACGTAAATGTCAATTAGACCCATCTTGCTTACACATGCATCAAAGTTCTGCTTAAGCAACCCTTTGGTAAGAACATCTGCAAGTTGTTGACTAGAAGGAATATACGGAATGCAAATGCTTCCGTTTTCCAGTTTCTCCTTTATAAAGTGCCTATCGATCTCCACATGTTTTGTTCTATCATGCTGAACTGGATTGTTTGCAATGCTAATAGCAGCCTTATTGTCACAATAGAGTTTCATAGGTAGTTCACTGCTTTGGTGAAGATCAGATAGAACTTTCTTCAACCAGATTTCTTCACATATTCCATGACTCATAGCTCTGTATTCTGCTTCAGCACTACTTCTAGCAACTACACTTTGCTTCTTACTTCTCCACGTTACAAGGTTACCCCACACAAAGGTGCAATACCCAGATGTAGATTTTCTGTCAATTACTGATCCTGCCCAGTCAGAGTCTGTATAGGCTTCGATGTATTTTCTGTCGGATTTTCTAAACATCAATCCTTTTCCTGGTGTGCTCTTCAAATACCTTAGAATCCTGTTTACANCCAACTAGACGTTGATATCTCTCTTTATTAACAGGAACTTTGGTAATAGACTCTCCCAATTTGGCATTAGACTCGATCGGAGTGTCAGCAGGCCTGCATCCGGTCATACCTGTTTCTTTCAGTAAATCAAGAGTGTATTTGCGTTGAGAAACTGAGATACCTTCTTTTGATCTTGCTATCTCCATCCCAAGAAAATACTTTAGATTTCCTAGGTCTTTAATTTCAAATTCGTTTGCCATTTTCTGTTTTAACTTGTTGATTTCAGCAGTATTATCTCCAGATAAAACGATGTCATCGACGTATACAATCAGAACCGCAATCTTACCTGAGACAGACCTCTTTGTAAATAAAGTATGGTCAGAGTGTCCTTGAGTGAAGCCTTGGGACTTAACAAAGGTAGTGAATCTCTCAAACCATGCTCTTGGTGACTGTTTTAATCCATACAAGGCCTTTCTAAGTTTACACACACATCGATCAAATTGGTCTTCAAAGCCAGGAGGGGGCTCATATACACTTCTTCTTCTAGATCACCATTCAAAAAGGCGTTTTTCACATCTAGCTGATAGAGAGGCCAATCTCTGTTTACTGCAACTGACAGAAGGACTCTAATTGTGTTCAACTTTGCGACAGGAGAAAAAGTCTCGGAGTAGTCTACCCCAAAAGTCTGAGTGAATCCTTTTGCTACAAGCCTGGCTTTATATCTGTCAAGAGTTCCGTCAGATTTATACTTTGTTGTGAATACCCATTTACATCCAACTGGTTTATGCCCTTTCGGAAGAGCAACACGTTCCCAAGTATGATTTTTCTCAAGAGCTCTCATTTCTTCCATAACAGCAGTCTTCCATTCAGGGATTTCCATAGCAGCATATATATTTTTCGGTATGGTTACAGTATCAAGACTAACAGTAAATGCTCTGAACTTAGAAGACAAATTATTATAGGAGAGGAAGCTGTACATAGGATACCTGGTGCAAGATCTTGTNATAGGATACCTGGTGCAAGATCTTGTGCCCTTTCTTAATGCAATGGGCAGGTCTAGATTGGTATCACCCTCTCCTGTCTTGTCGGGCTCTTCTCCAGTAGGGTTTTGGGGTTCTATCCCTTTTTCATTATCCTCGACTGTTGTTGACACTGCCTCATTTTCAGCAACCTGGTTATTTTCTGTCATATCATCTTTACCCTCTTCTGCCGAACGTTTTGTCAGGTCCACAATATCATTTTCAACACAGATATTTTCAACGCAAGTAGTATTATTTTCAGGATCAGTTGTACCTTGGGCTTGTGTCAGTTCGGATGATTGGACCGGAGCCAGCACATCAGTAGGGGCCGCCATTTCCTTTCTAAGATTCTTCCTTTAGTACGTTATCCATGGGACTTGTCTGGTGGGTAGGATAGTGTCGTGGGTTGTTAGAGTAGGTTCATAAAGGGAATTTGGAGAATTTGGATAGTTAGTCTCTTCATTATTGCTCTCCCCCTGAAGAGGACTAACAGGAAAAAAAGGTTGATCTTCTAGGAAGGTGATATCCATAGAGATGAAGTATTTCCGGGAAGTGAGATGGAAACATTTATAACCACGCTGGTGGAGGGGATATCCAACAAAGACACATTTCTGGGCCCGAGGGGAGAACTTAGTCTGGTTTGGACCGAAGCTGTGGACAAATGCTGTACATCCAAACACGCGGAGGGGAACATCAGGTATAAGGCGAGTGGTGGGATAAGACAATTTTAGGTAGTCAAGAGGGGTTTGGAAGTGGAGAACGCGAGAAGGCATCCGATTTATAAGATGAGCTGCAGTCAATATGGCATCTCCCCACAGGTAAGATGGAAGAGAGGTTGAAAGCATAAGAGACCGGGCAACTTCAAGAAGATGACGGTTTTTTCTTTCAGCCACTCCATTTTGTTGGGGCGTATAGGCACATGAGCTCTGGTGAACGATACCTTTAGTGGATAAGAACGCTCGGAGGGTATTAGTGAGGAATTCACGACCATTGTCACTTCGAAGAATGGCAATTCTGGCATTAAACTGAGTTTCAATGGTGGTGTAGAACTGTTGGAAAATGGAGGAGACTTCAGACTTATCTGTTAAAAGGAAGACCCAAGTAAGACGAGTGTGGTCATCAATGAAGGTAACAAACCAACGTTTACCCGACGAGGTGGTAATCCTCGAGGGGCCCCAAACATCGCTGTGAATAAGGGTGAAAGGTTGAGAGGGTTTGTAAGGTTGAGACGGGAAGGAGACTCTGTGTTGTTTTGCACGAATACACACATCGCAAGATAAAGAGGAGATGTCAACTTTATTAAACAAATGGGGAAATAAATATTTCATATATTGGAAATTGGGATGGCCAAGACGAAAATGCCATAACATATAGTCGGTTTCAGAAGTTGAAAAATAGGAAGATAACAAACTAGTCCTAGAGCTTTGCCTAGAGGAAGTATCATTATTAAGGAAATAGAGTCCCCTATTGTGCTGGGCCCCGAGCTCAAGTCCTGAAAAATAACATCATCGGGTGAGAAAGCTACACGACAATTTAAATCTCTGGTTATCTTACTCATAGATAGTAGGTTATATGAGATTTTGGGAACATGCAGGACATTCTGTAATATTAGACCATCGAAAGGAGAAATATGACCCTTGCCGGCAACAGGGGCAAGTGTCCCGTCAACAATTCGAATCTTTTCATTACCAGCACATGGATGATAAGATAGGAAATCGTCAGAAGTTCCAGTCAAATGATCCGTAGCTCCTGAATCAAGAATCCAGGGTTTCTGGCCAATAACGCTGAGTAAACTCAAGGATGGAGAAATACCTAAATGTGCAATTGCCCCAAGAGTAGTGGTACCATTGTCAGCTGGGTAGTTCTCTTGACGACATGGTTCCGAGTCACTTATCAAGGCCTGATTAGGTTTGTTGTTTGGAGGTCGACGTTTACCATTTAGAGGCCGACCATGTAGCTTCCAACACTGATCTTTCGTGTGCCATGGTTTTTTACAGTGTTCACAGACTGGAGGAGGTTTCCCATTCTGCTTGTCTCCAGTTGTACTAGTTATTTTTGCGTTGAACGCA
>QLSR01000476.1:7256-56576 GCA_031780015.1 Citrullus colocynthis | reverse complement strand
AATGGTGAACAATAAAATAAAGAAAATAATAAACGATTGAATTTTAAATTTACTTGGCAAGTACATCCTGAGTCTCTAACTATTTTCTTTCAATTAATTAACCCAAATGCTTCGGCCTAGAAGCCTTTAATCCCAGTCTTCTTTTTAGAGCTCAACCCTTTATAATGCCTAAAAGCCAATTCATTATCATGGAAGCCAATTCATTATCATGGAATTGAAACTAAAAGGCATCGTGTTAAAACTCTTCATTATTAGCCTTTAATGTTTTCTTATCATTTTCATGCATAATTCAACATTAGTTTATCATCCTAGTTTCGGTTAATAAATCTCTCTCTAAAGTATAATTAAAAACTCCAAGACAATCAAATGGTGATCAAACAAATGATTAGATAAGCCAAACATAATAAAAAGCCATAAGATTCAATTAATCAAAATAATGAAACACAATGCATAACAAATGTTGAATACAATCAAACCCTAGAACTAAGAAAGTAATTAGCCGACATATTCAGATGACAAATTCCAAACATGCTGTGCAAAGATATTAAGGGAAGAAAAGATAAGAAAGGTGATTGATCCGTTGGTGACAATCTGTAGCTGGCAGCGAATGAATGTCTTCTTCTTGATCGAATTCCGATCAACCCCACGATTAGGCTCGAGAAACCTCTCTAAACGACAACCTTTCGATCTCTGTGGAAAGCCTTAGATGATCCCCAAATCAATTTCCTCTCAAATGAAGAAAAATAGGTCTTAAAAAGACCTGGAATAAATGTAGCTGTTGGGAGTCTTATTATGAATCTCTATTAAGCTTGTTATGTGTTCAACATGCTTTATACTATGTGTTACTAATCTGTCAAGTTTTCCTATTCTTCACCTAAGTGTAAGCAAAGAATGAGGTTATCTCGGTGAGTCCGAGGTTGAACATAGGGACTATGCAGATTCTATAATTAGTGGGATTATTTGAGTCATGCGTCTAAAGAAGGTGGTGAGAAGTGATGCTTTTAACTAACTACAAAGCAGTAAAAACTAAGCTAAAGTGGTTTGGTGGAGAGGTATGCGACACAGCAAAGTCAGCTAATTGAATTATATGAATGGTAAATGTAGGGCTGGGGTTGACTAACATTTAAATTCGGAAACGCATAGTGAGATCTATTTCATACCAGCGACTCTTCCCTCAGTTGTCAGCCGCTATGCGTTATATGTCTATAACGCATAGGAGTGCATTAAGTACCAAGGTTCAAAAAAATTATCTCCATCAATTTACAAGAGTAGAACGCATAGGAAGATTTATCAATAGAATTTAACACCAACTACCGCATGATTCTTTATTTAAACTCTATTTTTCTAAGAGAGAGACAATGATAACTTATATTTCTACAATTTATGAGTAGCGCTGCGACTCTCTTCAATAGCATGCTCGATCTAGAAGTTGGAGTGCCGCTTTTCTCTTTTGCACTCTCAAGTTTTAACGTCGTGCATGACACCACAGTGCGCTGTGCTTTCCTTGTTTTTGTACTTTTTACCCCCATTTGACTTATTCTTTGCCCTAAGTCAAACTTTGATCTATTGTAGCGGTATTTTGGTCATTTCACATAACGTTTGACTTGTTCCGGTCCAATTGCTCATCTCCTACTTAATAGACATATAAAATATCAAAGAACTCCCTTAAACACTTAAACTTAATAAAAATCTAAGCCTAAGAAAGCAGTTTTTAGATGCTTTTCAAAGACATATGTATTAAACCATAATGCCTGCAATTGGATCATAAACCCATGGAAGAAAATAAAATCAAGACACTTTATGGTATGGTATCTTTAGAATAATTGGCAAAGTTAACAAAAAAAAAACAAATAAATAAATAAAGTACTAATAGATAGCAACTAACATTTCACGAGATATAAATGAATTGGAATAAAAAATATTTATTTTTAAGGTGTAAATAACCCATAGCAGCTAACATTTCATGAGATATAACAATGGCATCACCTAGACCGTTAGTGCACATATCGCATAGCTCACATAGAGCTCATGTCATGTGTTTTTGCGCATGCAATGCTGAAGTACAAACTTGTTACTGCGTTTATTGATTATAATTAAGCTTCCTATGCGTTTATCATTCTATGCGTCTTTCTTATGCTTAATCTTATGCGTTTGTTATCTGTCAAGTTTTCCTATCCTTTACCCAAGTATAAGCAAATGACTAGAATTTCTCGGTGACTCCGAGTTCGAACACAGCGATTATGTTGATCCTATGTTTAAGTGGATTATAAGCGGTGTAGGGGTAACCAAGAATAATTTGCGAGAGATGTTTGTTTCTATTCTATAGAAAGCAATAACATGTACACTAAACTAAAATGTGGAAGATGAAAAAGCATGCGACATAGCAAAGTCAGCTAGGTGAATTTAATGAATGGGTAAAAACAGGGTTCGGGTTGGTTAACATCCAACATCAGAAACGCATGGTGATAGTCTACTTATACTTGCGACTCTTCTCCCAGTTGTCAGCCACTATGCGTTATATGTCTATAATGCATAGGAGAGTGTCAAATGCCAAGGTTGTTCCTATGTCTAGGCAACACTACTTAGCCTTGTCAATTGATTTCCACAATCACTTACTCTCTTGAGCAGTCTGATTATTGCTACTTATATCGATTAGCTAAATGGACATAAGCATCAGATTAAGATTACAATTGACAAGATCCAATAGTTACACTATGGTTCTTATTTAGATGCTAATGCAACCCTTAACCCTTGATGGATTAGTTGCTCATGGATTCAAAGTAAAAAGCGGAAATTGTAGAGAAATGAGTAGACATGGAAGAAATATAGATTGATGAACGGATTACAACTTTAGATAGCTCAATGTCTTGACACAAATCTAAAATCAAACTAGAAAACAAGATAGAAAGCAAGAAAAGGGCATCAATATCTTGAGTCACCGGAATGGAAGCGTGAGGATCTGCTGTGAAGTGGTTAGACGGAGGGAAGACTCTTCTCTCTCGAGCTATTCGTCTCCGGTTGTGTTCTGGAGAGGACTCTGTTGTCACTTAGGAATTCTTCCAAGAATGAACAACAACCTTTCATCTTGCAGAGCTACCTTTTTATAGATGATGCATTCCCAATCAATGGCAAATCTGCTTGATTGGCGGCGAGATTGATATCATGCGTCCATCTCGCCTGATTGCGTAATTCTCAGGTCAATTAAGATCCACCACTTTAGCCACAAAGTGGTTATGTTCCAAGAGGGAACAGAAAAGAACAATGTCGAGATGTGACATTGATACGTGGGAAAACTAATCCCACAGTTACGCAAGATCAGGGGACGTAAGAAAACTTGCAATCTCTAAATGCTCCAACAACGAGTCAGCTGACGCAGAGTAGTATACATAAAGTCGACCAGCCATCATCTTCCACCGAATCACAAGAAGAGAAAAATAGAGAGAGAAGAGAAAAAGCAACGCAGGCAAAACCTGCATCTGTATATAAAGATGCTATTCCTAGACGCGTCCTGATTGATGTCGAGAAGGAATATCAACGATCCGCGTGGGTGATCAACAGGTAAAATTTAATGTGGTTAACGCATTGAAAGATCCTGATGACTTTCAATCTTGTCAGATAATCGTTGATATCAAGGAGAAGACAAGACCTACGAACACATCGTTGCAAGATGAAGTCCTCAAAGATAATGAAGATGGTGAAGAGGAAGAAATGAAGTTACTCTCTGATCGTATATTTGAGCAATCAGACCGGAGCCGTTATTAGAAGAGCCTTCAACGCATGAGCTAGAAACCAGACCAACGCATCTCAAGTACACGCACTTGGGGGAAAGCATACTGCAATTCATTGTCTCCTCTACGTTGAATCCTGAACGCGATAAAGGCTCCAACGACCCACGCAAGCATAACAACTGAGCTTACGTTGGAAGGTCCCTTCGTTGCTAATCGCCTATTCTTCCAGGGACGCTTTCTTTTACTCTTGCTTTCTTTTTTTATTCGTACTTTGTTTTTAGTATTTATTTTTTCTTTGAATTCAGTTTTAGGAGTAGTGTAAATTAAATAAGCATGAAATTATGGGTCGACCTTCAATGTAAATTATGTGATTTCACTGCATACTCTGTCATTGATACCTGCGTTCATCGATAAACGATCTCTGTGTTTATCAAGTTAAGTTTAGGGGTGTGGTTAGAGCTGTATCTTTTTCAAAAGCATAATATTTAACTTCCAAAGCATACTTTGAACTGAAAACTCTACATACCAGTCATGCGTTAATTAAATGCGTTCATCAGTCATACTTTGTAATTTTCATTATAATTATCTCTTCTAAAAGTATGCATTGTGGGACATGCGATTAAGAGAATAAAAAAAAAATTCACTGCATTGAATGTCTATTGCGTTTCCCCTTGTTTTAATTTCATTCCAAGTACATTTAATGTCACACCCTCTCACGATCTACCCTTCTGTAGCCGAGATGGAGCATGAAGACAGCAGTCATCGACCCTATTATCGACTTCTACTGTCAAACTTCCTTTAAGCCCATTTAACCACACCTCCTAGGACGACAATACGTTTAACTTTTGACAAACCTCGACTTCGATCGGCAACGGGAACTGTCATGCTACCTAGAAAATGAAAAACATATGAAAACATGAGCTGAACGCCCAGTGAGTGACTAGTTTTGTAAAACTATCTTTAATCCAATAGCAGGCATGTTATCATCAATTATATCACAAAACTTAATTCAAATCATCGTTCTATAAAATCATACTCTTCAACTGCTTAATCAAATCACATGATTACATACTTGAGTAATTGTACATGAAATCAGTTTGTTCTCAAAACTTTCCTTAGTCAGGGCGGAGCCAAACTCAACGCACCCGACGTTGAAAACATCCTTACTTGAGGCAGAGTAAAACTCAACGCACTCAACGTCGATAATAACCTTAGTTGGGGTGGAGCAAGACTCAACACACCCAAGGTCACATAAATACATAGTTAAGTAATTGTACATGAAATCAGTTTGTTTTTAAAGATTTCCCTTAGTTGAGGCGGAGCAAGACTCAACGCTCTCAACGTCGAAAACATTCCTGGCTTGATGCGGAGCAAAACTCAACACACCAACAATATCATCCTCTATGTGCACATAGGAATATGGTGGGTCGTCCATGTACCTTCTCATGTTTCTCAGTACTAGGTCCCGGGGAAACTCACATGCCTTCTCATGTCCCTCAGCATTGAGCCTCCTCTAAAACATTTCATAAGCGGGTTGCCCNATACCTGCGTTCATCGATAAACGATCTCTGTGTTTATCAAGTTAAGTTTAGGGGTGTGGTTAGAGCTGTATCTTTTTCAAAAGCATAATATTTAACTTCCAAAGCATACTTTGAACTGAAAACTCTACATACCAGTCATGCGTTAATTAAATGCGTTCATCAGTCATACTTTGTAATTTTCATTATAATTATCTCTTCTAAAAGTATGCATTGTGGGACATGCGATTAAGAGAATAAAAAAAAAATTCACTGCATTGAATGTCTATTGCGTTTCCCCTTGTTTTAATTTCATTCCAAGTACATTTAATGTCACACCCTCTCACGATCTACCCTTCTGTAGCCGAGATGGAGCATGAAGACAGCAGTCATCGACCCTATTATCGACTTCTACTGTCAAACTTCCTTTAAGCCCATTTAACCACACCTCCTAGGACGACAATACGTTTAACTTTTGACAAACCTCGACTTCGATCGGCAACGGGAACTGTCATGCTACCTAGAAAATGAAAAACATATGAAAACATGAGCTGAACGCCCAGTGAGTGACTAGTTTTGTAAAACTATCTTTAATCCAATAGCAGGCATGTTATCATCAATTATATCACAAAACTTAATTCAAATCATCGTTCTATAAAATCATACTCTTCAACTGCTTAATCAAATCACATGATTACATACTTGAGTAATTGTACATGAAATCAGTTTGTTCTCAAAACTTTCCTTAGTCAGGGCGGAGCCAAACTCAACGCACCCGACGTTGAAAACATCCTTACTTGAGGCAGAGTAAAACTCAACGCACTCAACGTCGATAATAACCTTAGTTGGGGTGGAGCAAGACTCAACACACCCAAGGTCACATAAATACATAGTTAAGTAATTGTACATGAAATCAGTTTGTTTTTAAAGATTTCCCTTAGTTGAGGCGGAGCAAGACTCAACGCTCTCAACGTCGAAAACATTCCTGGCTTGATGCGGAGCAAAACTCAACACACCAACAATATCATCCTCTATGTGCACATAGGAATATGGTGGGTCGTCCATGTACCTTCTCATGTTTCTCAGTACTAGGTCCCGGGGAAACTCACATGCCTTCTCATGTCCCTCAGCATTGAGCCTCCTCTAAAACATTTCATAAGCGGGTTGCCCAAATACCTTTTTCGAGTCCATCAGTACTAGGTCCCGGGGAAACTCACATGCCTTATTAGCATTAGGCCTCCTCTAAAATATTTTAGAAACCAACATTTCACATAAATAGTTCATATGAAACCTTTCATGGAAAACAAAATATTTCTCGATAAACAACATCTCACAGCATGCCTTTCAACATCTTATAGAAAACGGATGAAACATGCCTTGTGAACAATATCATCAAACATCATGCTTTTCAAGAAAACAGTTCATCTCAAGCCATATCTCATCAGCTAACCAGGCTATACATTTCAATAAGTTTCGTTTTAAAAGAAAGAAAAGTGTCACTCACAGAACTCTTTAAGGATAGTTTCTTCTCTATCCGCTATTTCCCCTTTTTCGAGCTTCTTGGACGTAGCGTTCTAATCCTGGAACGCAAGGCCTTATATTCCTCTGGCAGCTCGGTTGGTCGCAGCCTTGCCCTTAGACGCAAGGTTGATATCTAACGCGAGGTGGTTCCCAACTCTTTCTTACTTCTCTTTTGGATGCGTCGACTGCACAAAGTCCCACTTGGATGCATCGTTCACCTTGATACTTAAACGCAAGACTGACCCTTTTTGACGCAAGACAACTTCTTTAACACAAGATATAGCTAAGTTGTCTGGAATATCTTCTTCCTTGGTCGCAGACTTTTATTACGGACACCAGAATTCCTTCTTTCTCTCAAGGATTCTTACTTCAGCATCATCAGTCACTCATTTTCCCTCAATGTCCTCTTTATAGTTTTGGAGTAGAGGGCTGATCATACTACTCCTCCCCTTTTGCATTTGCTTGCCACATGTCAAGCTGCATGTTTAACCAATCATGCATTTATCCAAGCGTCACCTTGCATGAAATACTTAACATACTTCTAACACCTCCTGCTTATAAGGTGTCAAGTTTTTTATGAAGCCACCTAGCCTTTATAAGCTTATCTTATACGTCTAACATATTCCAATATATAAACTTTTCATTTAATCATACTACCCTTGTGCGTTCACCAAATTTCCTTTACCTTCCGCCATAATACCTTTGAAACCATTTCTTCACCGTATCTTGCTAGGCGTCAGTGTCCCAAATGCATACTACTATGCGTTTGTACCTTACCGCATCGTACCATGCGTCCAACTTCCTACTCTTTGAACTCTTTAATTATAACCTATGCGTTTATCTGAAATCAAAATTATATTTCCATTTACCATGAAATTGGGTTCCTCAACACACAGCAACCCTTAGTTGGCTCCTTACTAACACATAATAACTTCCAACGCATGCTGCTCCCACCTTATGTTTCCTCGGTTTTCTTTTCTTTCTAGCTTAACACTCTCCAAAGCTAAACCCATAACCTGTTAGTTTCCAAGACTAATTGTGAGCCATGCGTTTCCTCTTTTCCTGATTCTTATTCCCTTTTTCAAAATTCTATATCAAACTCTCTCTAAATTAAGGTACCACACTTTAGTGCTTTACCATCCATGCATTAACAGGGCTATGCTCGAAATACATTTAAACGCTTAACTAATTCGCAAACTATGCCTTCCATCCTTAATTCTCACTCTTAGTGAAATATCCATTTCTTTCCTAATATTATGCATTCAATTAGTCTTATTTCTTTCCTTACTAGCCATCTCAAGAATTCTGAGTTAGGGTCTTACATTTAATTATTCCCAGATTTTATCTTTGCGTTGAAAAGTTAGACACTATGATGATAATCATGCTTACACTTTTTGTACACTCTTAAGTTAGATTACTTTCAATGCGTCTACATACTATTCCTTAGAAACGCAAACCTACTTTGCATGCATGTAAGCTGCCAACGACGCCTGCTCGTAGTTGGTCGCCTTCATGCACCCCATAGTTGGTGTGTCAAAACGAAGGTGGGTAATCGTAATCAGAGACGCATAAATAAATAACAAACTCCAATGTCTAGTGAGGAAACCGAACTTAGATAAGAGTTTAGTCGAGAAGAGCACTTGCTCGTAGTTGGCTGCTGATAACTTGTAGAAAGACAAGTTATTACAGCCTTTCTCTTAGAAAAATAGAGATTAAATAGAGAATCATGCGGTAATTTGTGTTGAATTTTATTGATAAATCTTCCTATGCGTTATACTCTTGTAAATTGATGAAGATAATTATTTTATAACTTTTTGAGCTTGAGCCTAAAACACATCTTTTAACGCAGTAACACATGCAACCTGTGGATGCGCTGACAACCGCTCAACGCAGGATGATGCGTTAGTAACATATGGATGCGTCGACAAAAGTGAACGCATGAACCTAAGTCCCCATGGACGCATAACGACCAGAAACGTAAAATCATAATTTCAACAACGTATAACCACTTTAGCCACAAAGTGGTTATGCATCATCATCAACGCAGGATGATGCGTTAGTAACATATGGATGCGTCGACAAAAGTGAACGCATGAACCTAAGTCCCCATGGACGCATAACACCCATGATAACCTGGTGTTATCATATAGGAAAACATGCCACCCCGAAGCAGGCGAGTAAGGCAATCAGCAACCGGAACTCCTCAGGCTACATGAGATCGAGGGAATATGTCAGAGGGTGAGTCTAGTCATAATCGAGTTGAAGTTAATGTTGAAGAACAGATATTTACCATAATTGGAGAAAGATTAGCTGCAGGCATAGGATCAATACAATCAGATCCTGAAAAGAAGTATAGTATTGAAATTTTGAAGGCCTTAGGTGCTACTACTTTTGAAGGCACAGTAGACCCTGTTGAAGCAGAGTCATGGTTAAATTCACTGGAGAAATGTAATCGTGTAATGCGGTGCCCTGATGATAGGAAGGTGGAGTTAGCAGTATTTTTGCTCCAAAAAGGGGCAGAAGATTGGTGGAAGATTGTAGAAAGCAGAAAGGGAGACATGGAAGGAATAGACTGGGATGAGTTTAAAAAGGCATTCCAAGAGAAATATTGTCCAAGGTCATTCCGAGATGCCAAACGGAATAAGTTTTTGAGGTTGATACAAGGATCCATGTCAGTAGCAGAATATGAGAAGAAGTATACAGAGTTATCTAAATATGCCATGACAATTGTTGCAGATGACCATGATAGATGCAAGAGATTCGAAGAAGGTTTACGAGAGGAGTTACGTACTCCTGTAACTGCTAGTACTGAATGGACAGATTTCTCTAAACTCGTAGAGGCAGCGATGCGAGTTCAAAGGAGTTTGATGGAAAAGAGAATGGAGCGTGAAGCAGCAATAGGTGGACGTGCAATTCCTTCCTTTAACACTACTCAGGGACAGTCTGGTAGGAGATTTGTACCAGGCGTAATTGGTGGAAGAAATTTCAAAGCCAAACCGAATGAGCAAGGTAAAAGTACTTCCAAGGGTGGTATTGGAGGAGGTGCACGAAGACAAGGACCGAGGAATTTTAGTGGACCAGCTCAGTCAGTGGAGGGCTCTCAAAGTGGACAACCTGGTGATTCCACAGCTAGTTCCACGAGGAAACCATTATGCCCCACCTGCGGGAAACACCATTGGGGACAATGTAAGAGCAATGTCTGTTATCATTGTGGACAAGGGGGTCATTATAAACCAGAATGCTCCCAGTTGATGCAAGAAGTCAGAGCTGAACAGAGAACTAGTTCTATTATTGCTAATCAACCACAAAGACCTGCAGGAATTGTTGATGAAGGAACTAGTGGATCAAGACAAAAGGGAACTACAGGTCGACCTAAACAACAAGGGAAGGTCTTTGCTATGACTCAACAAGAAGCTGACGAGACTCCTAATGTGGTTACTGGTACAATTCCTATTTGTCATACTTCTGCTCATGTTTTGATAAATCCTGGTGCTACTCATTCTTTTGTTGCTAAAATGTTTACTATAAATATAGATTCTGAATTAGAATCAATGTCGGAAGAACTGTATATATATACTCCTGTTGGTGATGTGTTGGTGACTAATGGAATATATAGAGATTGTGTAGTTGAAATTAGTAGTGTAACCATGACAGCTAACTTAATTCCTTTGAATATTCAAGAGTTTGATGTTATATTGGGAATGGATTTCCTGTTTAAATATCGAGCTACCATAGATTACTTCCAGAAGGAAGTTGTGTTTAAAGGAAGTGAGGGAACTGAAGTTACTTTTAGGGGAGACAGGAAAATACTGCCTACTTGTGTGATATCAGCAGTTAAGGCAAGGAAGTTATTAAGCAATGGCTGTTCAGCATACCTTGCTTATGTGATTGATACCAAAGGTGGTAAGTTGAGACCAAAGGATATTCCAGTGGTTAATGAATTTCTGGATGTGTTTCCTGAGGAATTACGCAAACTCCAGGAACTGCACCAATTTCGCAAACTCCATATAGAATGGCACCAAAGGAATTGAAGGAATTGAAAGTACAGCTGCAGGAATTGATTGATAAGGGGTATGTACGACCTAGTGTGTCACCGTGGGGAGCACCTGTGTTGTTTGTCAAGAAGAAGGATGGCACACTTAGATTATGCATTGATTACCGCAAGTTGAACAAGGTAACTATACGTAATAGGTATCCATTACCTCGCATTGATGATTTATTTGCCAACTTAAGGGTGCCTCAGTGTTTTCCAAGATTGATTTACGATCTGGATATCATCAGGTAGTGTTTTCCAAAGACTACTTTTAGAACAAGGTATGGACATTATGAGTTATTAGTAATGCCTTTTGGATTGACTAATGCTCCAGCAGTATTCATGGATCTTATGAATCGAATATTCCATCCATACCTTGATCAGTTTGTGGTAGTATTCATTGATTATATACTAGTATATTCTGAGAACAGATAGAAGCATGCAGAACACCTCCGAATAGTGTTACAGACATTGCGTGCAAAAAGGTTGTATGCGAAATTCAGTAAGTGTGAATTTTGGCTGGACCATGTTATATTTTTAGGCATGTGGTGTCAGCAGAAGGGGTAAGTATAGATTTGAATGGACTAGTGAATGTGAACAGAGTTTTCAAAAGTTGAAGGAAAAACTAGTGACAGCACCAGTATTGTCATTGCCCACATCTGGAGTAGAGTTTGAAATTTATTGCGATGTGTCACGCCAGGGACTAGGTTGTGTACTTATGCAGAAAGGAAAAGTGATTGCCTATGCATCGAGGCAATTAAAGAAACATGAGTGCAATTACCCGACACATGATTTGGAGTTGGCAGCAGTTGTACTAGCTTTGAAAATCTGGAGGCACTACCTGTACGGAGAAAGATGTCGTATTTTAACTGATCATAAAAGCTTGAAGTATATCTTTGATTAGAAAGAATTGAATTTACTACAGAGAAGATGGATGGAATTGATTAAAGACTATGATTGCTCAATAGAATACCATCCCGGGAAGTTGGTGACAAAGTTTTCTTGAAACTATCCCCTTGGAAAGGAATATTGAGATTTGGAAGGAAAGGAAAATTGAGTCCAAGATATATTGGACCTTATGAAATTTTGGAACACATAGGACCTTCAGCCTACCGGCTAGCATTACCTATGGAATTGTCTAAGGTACATGATGTGTTTCATGTTTCTTTACTGAGGAAATATATTCCGGAACCCACTCATGTTTTAGGGGCTCAACCTATCCAAGTAAATGAAGATTTATCTTATGAAGAAGAACCTGTGCAAATTCTTGACCGCAAGGATCAAATATTGAGAACAAAAACTATACCGCTTGTTAAGGTTCTATGGAGAAATCATCAAATAGAAGAAGCAACATGGGAAAGTGAAGATCAAATGAAAGTTAAGTATCCTTACCTTTTCTTACAGTGACCTTAGTTGAATTTTGAGGACGAAATTCTTAAAAAGGGGGTTGGGGAGAGCAATGCGACTGAGGTTATGCGTTGCTAGTGGAGAAGTAGCCAAGAAGTATAGTAAAATTTTAATTAAGTGGTGGCCAAGACCATGCGTTGGTGAAAGTAGCGGGAAGCTGAATTATTTGAGGAACAATGGTTTGTTGATTGAATCAAGAAGGGTTGTGAGATGAAGTAGTCGGCACATCGAAGGATAAGTGATCGTTGGCGGGGAAAGAAATATGCTTGAACCATGCGTTGAAGTCACCATGTGCCAAAGACAGCCATGCATTGAAGTCACCATGCGTCGAAGATAGCCATGCGCTGAAGTCACATTGCGTCCAAGACAGAATGGTCTTGACGCGATGAAGCTAGTGATGTGGATGAATATGTTGTATGCGTCGGAGGTAGGAGGCGCCGAGAACATTATGTGCCGAGAATGGTTAGTTGCTGAAGATGTTAAGGAGAACATAGACATGAGTGCCTTGCGTCGAAGGAAAGACCAGCACTAACCTACGGTGAGGGGTAAGTCGGCATTATCATCTTGGTACTTGTGAGGGATAAGTCGGCAGTATATATATAGGAGAGTTTAATTATTTTCAGACATTTCGAGAACTTAAGTCAATTCCATCTTTCAGAGAAACCACCAGAGAAGGAAGAGGAAGGTGTTCTTATAGTTGTTGGGCGAAATTCTACCTGTTTTGGTGCTCAAATCCGAGCTGGAACAGAGGATTGATCGTAGACGCATAGACTAAACAGTGGTTGATGTTTGGAGTAGAACGAATCAAGGAAGCCGAGTTTGGGGCTGAAATTTTGAGGTTAGTAAGTTAACCTAATTCCTAACAAGTCTTATGAAGGATGGTTAAGCTGAAATTGAGGTTAATCACATGAATCTTTAGGTAAAAGCAGCAACTACAGAACTGCTATGCAATCCGGAGCAACATGAAGTAATTTTGGCATAACTGGAGAACGAAAAAGAGTTGAGCCCTGAAATTTTGAGGTAAGCTGTGGAACTCAATTCTTTACAAGTTCGTAGAAGAAGAGAAGTCTTAATATAGGCTGGAAATGCGTTTTTAGTAGGGATTAAATTGGGACATCAAGCTGTAACAGTCAGCTTTGTCAAGCAGAAACTAAGGCTCAAGTGTTGATATAAAAGCAAGTGAACTGCACGTAAAGTGTTCTTGGAAATCAAGGTATAGCAAAAGGGTAATGGACAACTTGTAGTTATAGCTTTAGAGTTAAGGCTTGAGAATAAACTAATGAAAGCCTAACCGCATGATGTGCTATAAACACCGAGCAAATGATAAGTTGTTGTTTATGTTCTTGTGAATGGAAAAGAAGTATAACAAAGGTAATATCTATTTCAGGCCAAGAGGAAATAGGGGAGGCGTATAATCCACTCAAGGCCTAGGAAGAATTGTGAGTGACACTTCTTTTACTTTTAAACGATTTGTTGAACATGATAGTTCGGTTTTCCAATGACATGTGAATTTGTGATCAAATGCGTTATGAGGCATACATTATGTTCCTAAAGCTATTGAAAGCATGTTTATGAGATGTTATCGATATAATAATTGCCCTGTATTCTTATGAACGATTTGTATACGAATGGTTTGCATGAAATGTTGTTTCTAAAATGGATAGCACAAATTCTCAGTGATCTGCGGGATCCGTTTGAAGCATGCATTTCAGATGCAAGAAGGGAATCACCCTCACTGATAAAAGAGGACCAGAGTCAGCCAAAAGAGACTCGGGAAGGTGAAGAGACTGGGGGCAATAAGGAAGGAGACGCCGCCTACAGCAAGGAGGTCGTAGGTGAGCCAGTCAAAACGCATGGGTTAGTCCCTGCGTCCATTAGTCCTGAGGAGACGACCCTAGACTCCAATGAAGGACCTATAAAAAAAGTTGTGATGGCCACAGAGGCCAAGAGAAGAAGAGAAGAAGAAGAAGAAGTGGTACCCCTGATAAGGAAGAAAAGAAGGGTATCAGAAGAAACTCCCAAGGATGAAGAGCTGACAAACGCAGAGCAAGGAGACGGGCCTGAGTCCCCGATTGCGGCGACATCCTTTGATCGGTTGGTAGAGAAGATGAAGAAGAAAAGGGCCAAGTTGTGGAAAGAGCTCAGGGCCCTAAGAAAAGAAGCAGAGAAAATTGCTAAGGACGCATTGTCCAGCAAAAAGGTGCGCAGGGTAGTGCGACCTGATTCTGTACAAAATTCTGTACAAAACTCTACAGCTTCCTCAACAATATACCTTTCAGCAATATAACCCTCTGGTCGATTTTGATTTTAAACATATCCCTTAAGAATTTTTTTGTAACGTTTGAAAGGACACATCCATTGAAGATAATGGGGCCACACGGATGAAGTTCTAACTAGATGTACATATAAATGCATCATTATGGTAAAGAACCATGGAGGAAAATATTTTTCAAACCAATACCATACTAGTGCAATCTCATGCTCCAAGATGCTTAAATGTGTAATGTCTACCACCTTATTACATATTGTGTAAAAAAAAAAATAAAACAGAATCGTGTTATAGCATTTCTTTCGTGTTTAGGTAATACACCGCAAAATGCAACTGAAACATGTGTTGCTTGAGCACGTGACAATCATGAGACTTTAACCTTGTAAGTTTTAAAGTGTCAATCGATATAAGACCTTTTATGTTAGAAGAATGCCCTTCAAAAACTTTCATTTTTTACAATGAATGACAAATGACACACTTCTCATTTTTTGATAGCATGAAACAAGCTAGAGGTATGTATGTTCTTCTCTCCACAACCTTTGGCGCCAACTTAGAACAGATGCCTAGTTGTTCTAAGTCACGACGAGTCTGCAATCCATCCTTTATCCTATTAGGAATGTCAAGCAGGGTACCCATTGTTGGGTTTTATGTCCTAAAACTCATTGTTTGTATCTATTTAGAACTTTATATCAATAAAGTTTTGTCGAGATTTATTCAGTAAAGCTGTTATTGAATATTCAAATTGCACCTATTAAATCCAATAAACTAAGAATCCTTGCTCTAGGTTGTATGCTTAGAGTTTATGCGTCCACATAAAAGTGGATCAAGTTTAAGTAATAGCCAAAAAGGTCTATAGTACAAAGATAAGGTTGGGTACCTTATCTTGGGGACACTATGGATGCAGCTTACTTTATATCTGATACGAATGATGTGTTCCTATATCGTACATGTAGAGGCATGTGAGTAGGAGCATTTTATGCAATGAGTTTCCATAACACAAGACCACGAAATAATCACTTTTGCTTTATAATGTCGTTTACTGTTAAAACTGATTATTTTGAACCTGATGACCTAGGTAATTCGATTTTAATTATGAGATAACTTTGAACTCCTATTTGTTTGAGATTATCCTTTAATCTGCATAGGTGAGAGTGGTTCAAGTTAGCTGACTCAATATGCCTCCCATTTTAGGGATCAGATCAGACAGATAGCTGGGAACATACTTTTGCAAGATAGAATTCCCTCCTATCTATTTGTAGGTTAGTAGATAAGTTGTTTCCTTAAGTACTGACTCCGGGACTTGAACAAATACCCCACCCTTTAATTGGGTCGACAGGGTCTAGGTTTGTTGGTTGGATCACAAACCAATTGTTCATAAGATTAATTTTTTAAATTAATTTTGAATTAAATTGAATTTTAGGAATTTGAATATTTTATCCATTTTTGGAAAATGGATTTTTCCATTTATTGCATGTTTAAGGTGGCGGTGTTCTTCATGCAATACACCATATCCACTTTCATCCCACCTCCAAATTGAGCATCTTAATCAGCCTTTGTGTTGACTTCATGCATGTTGTTTTAATCTGCATGTTATCCACTTTATATAGATGAGAGGATTTGATGATTTAGATTAAGGTATTAGCTAATTCGTGTGAAATTTCTCTCAAACTAAAAACTGAAAAACTAGTGAGTTCCTCACCTTATTGCTCCAAATTCAGCTCAAATTGGATCCCAAATCCGTTCTAAGGCCTGAGGATAACAAGGAAAACACTAGAGGTTGTTCACAAAATGTTCGTGATCTGAATTTGGAAGAATCCAACTTCAATTTTAAGCTTCAACAAGTAAGTTCATCTTCCTCTATTTTTCGGTTTTAGAACAAGCATGTTTAATCTTCAAAATTGATGTAATTAGAGTGGTTTAAATACTAATTTCTTTTGCTTTTATGTTGCTAACTCCCTCACCCATCAAATTCATGCATACATTCTTCTCAATGTGCATAACATCTAAACAATGTCAAACATGAAGTTTTTTCCAATATTCAAGTTTAAAAATATAGATTTCTTTTTCCAACAGCTACGTAAAGAACTTATCAATGTCTTATGTTTCGACGAATGAAAGTCGTCAGGAGAATCATTATTGATGAACATTTAAAAAATGCTTTCTCCAGACAACTATCGTGAAGCCATTCCAAGTTCTTTTTCATTATTGAAACCTTTCTTTTGTTTTCGAAACGGATGATCAGATTACAAAAATTTTCTATGTCCAAGATATGCCATCTTCTTTTCAAATTTTAAATACTGCTTTTCAAATTTTAAATACTGCTTTTAAAGTGAAAAATTTTCTCCCCCTATTGGACACGTGTAATACCCTTTAACAGTGCAACCCACCAAATTACCATATGCAGGAAAATCATTAATAGTCCACAACAATACTGCTTTTGACATGAAAACTTCCTCTCGATATCCATCATAACATGGTCACCATAATTCAAAAGAATTTTCAAATCATCTATTAAATAGGCCAAATATATGTCTATGTTGTACCCCGGTTGCTTTGATCAGAAATTAACATTGTTAACATCATAAATTTACGTTTCATACATAACGAACAACTATACTTACTATTCATCTCGCTATGAGAATTTATCCAATCAGTTGATAAAGCAAGGCGAAGGTTCCTTTCTTCATTTCCAAAATAAGGCCATAGACGATCGATTCATTTCCAAGATGGAGAGTCAACTCGATGGCGTAGATTTCCATCAACCAATCTTTTGTTAACATGCCATGTTAGATTCTTTGAATGTATTAGAATATTAAACATTATTTGAAATTGTAGAATTGGTAGAAAATACCACACAACGTTAGTAGACACTCCTTTCTTCACTTCAGGCGAGTTCTTATGCTTCTTCCACCTTGACTCGTTACAGTGAGGATAATTAGATGCATCAGCAAACTCTTTTTCTGTATGGGCAATAGTCGTTGGGACACTTGTGAATCTTTTCATAGGCCAATTTTAAACTAATTAAAATATTTTTTTGCATTATACGTAGATTTTAGCAACTCATTATTTTCAGGTAGTATACTTTTCAACAATGTCAACAATTCTGTAAAGCTAGCTCCACTCAAATCTTGCTTTTAAGTGATAGAATTTGACTAATGTACCCAACTTAGTCAATTTTTTCACCGCCAAGATATAGAGGTTTCTTGGCATTTGCAAGGGTCTCATGTAGGCGTTGCTTGCAGTAGAAGTTTCAGATATGGCTTGCTTTGAGGTCATTGCTTGACTTGATTGTTGAGAGAGATGAGAGGTAGAGATGTCCCATCGGATGGGCTAATTTGTTCACATGATGTTTCATGAGAAACTTGATTCGTATATTTGAACTTAAATTGATGTAGATTTGATGTGGATGTGGTTTGATCTCTAGTGCTTGATCCTCTAGTTCTCTCTAAGTTGAATGCATATGCTTGATGTATGAAAGCAAAGCCCGTGGATGTTCTTGAAGTTGGAGTCTTGGAAGAATGTATGTATGCTAAAGGACTTCAGTCTTCAAGTATGGTTCAACTTCAAGACTTAGGAGTCTTCTAATTGTAGGAGGAATTCTCTCTAGGATCTCTAAAGTATAGAATTTTCTAAACTTCTACAAATGAAAAGAACTCTTCTATTTACAGAGTTCTCAGGTGAGGTTTGTGGACTTGGGCTTGCTTGATCCATGGACCTGACCCTTGGGCCCAACAAATTGAACTTGGGCCTTCATTGGCCTTTGATCCTTAATTGGCCTTTGGGCCAAATTAAGCCTATTTTAGCCCAAACAATAATATCAAATTGGACCAAATTATTTTAATTAATCCAACGATCAAGACGAAACCATGTGGTGTCATCGGGATTTGTCAATTTATGTGTTCAATTTTAATTTGGGGCACATATCAACTTCTAATTGGTCCTAGATTCAATTATTTATAATTTTGTCATTAATTTGAGAAATGACATGTCAATTTGTGATTGGTCCAAAATTTCTCCTTCAACAAAGTTCAACAATTACTTCTCAATCAATAATTCCATCATATCCAAATTAATCCGAAATACTAGACCTATATGAAAATTCAAAATTAAGATCCAATTGATCAAAACTAATGCCATAATAAAATGCAGGCATTACAAGTTCGATCCAAGGGAGCATTTAAAAGTTGTAAAGTTGATAAGTTGAATGTCTTTATAAGTGTAAGATAATACGTTGGTTGAGAGGTCAGTCATAATTGATGAATAGGGGAGTGACGAGGAGATTGTGGCCCATTAGTATAAAAATACATTGCATATGATAAGTCACTTGGCATGTTTCTAAATTATTTAGATCAAATTATTTGTAACTGTTCCAAAGCAAGTCATGTCAAATAGTTGTAAAAGTGTAAGCAATTCATATTTTCCACTTTTATGAACAAAGATTAATTCCTAACATTAGACGGCAGATTTATTAATTATCGCACACAAAAATGTCACTCTGCCTAAGAAGTTAGTCAATTTGTATAGTAGCTATATTATTGAATTGAAGTTCCTTTATAGCCACCTTCCATTTGTGTAGTATTTGGATAAAAGAAAAATGATCTTAAACCCTCAAATATAATAAGTAAACAAATGTAAAATAAATGTAAAAGTAGATTTGAAGATATCGATATTACTAGAGTAGTCGAACTAGATAAGAATGTAGGTGTTGGTAACAATAGCCTATACATAGTATTAACAAACTAACATACTTAGCTATTTATAGTTTCAGTGATAGATGTAACAAAAATGGTTATATTAGCTAACAAAATTTTACCTATCAAAGCAGCAAGAGGGTCCATATAAAACCTGCGTTTACGAAATCCAATGATAAGTTTTCTAATAAACAAGTAAAAAAGAGACCATCGTAATATATATTTGTCGAATGATGGTTCAGAAAGTAGCAGCAGTTTCATGCAAATGCCTCCATCACTTATTTTCATTCATGTTCATTTTCTTTCTCCTCATAACAGCCACGGGTACCCTGAAAAAGAAAACATATACCTTTTTTCTTCTCCTTTTCTGTTAACCCGTCATTTACTAGTTTTGTAATTTTTTATTTTTATTTTCTTAAATGTTTAATTAACTTGTTTTCGCATGGTTCTTTAGGTTCCTCCGCTAGATGGAGTTTGGAAGTAAATACAAGTAGAAGAAGCATGGAGGATGATCTCGAAAACAAAAATGGGGCACCACAAAATGGAGATGAGTTTAACGTGGATTATGCACCACCAATCGATAAAAAACCTCCAATTCATAACAAAAATCATTATATGTGAAAATTAATATGGTGAATAATGTTTTTTCCATTCTCATCCATATGATTAGAGAAGTTTAATGAATATATGCAATAAAAAAGAATGGGGGATTACAAATAAGAAAATATTTTTCTGCAATATATAATATGTTGGACGGCTACTAAATACTGTTTAAATTATTTAAAATTGTAGGATTACATCAAGTTTAAATCTTCTAATGGTGCTACTTTGAAGCTAATTGTTTAAAATGGTAAAAGTAAAACATGGTTGGATATAAGTATGTTTTATTAACTAATATAGAAAGGCTGACAATTCATAAGCGCACACTTTTGAAGTAATAAAATCCAAAAACTAGGTATCGTTCTCAGGGAATTATATATTGAATTCAACCAGGTATTAGACAGTTCTCTAAACATTATTTAGGGAATCAAACTGGATTAATGGTGAACAATAAAATAAAGAAAATAATAAATGATTGAATTTTAAATTTACTTGGCAAGTACGTCCTGAGTCTCTAACTATTTTCTTTCAATTAATTAACCCAAATGCTTCGGCCTAGAAGCCTTTAATCCCAGTCTTCCTTTTAGAGCTCAACCCTTTATAATGCCTAAAAGCCAATTCATTATCATGGCATCGTGTTAAAACTCTTTGTTATTAGCCTTTAATGTTTTCCTATCATTTTCATGCATAATTCAACATTAGCTTATCATCCTAGTTTCGGTTAATAAATCTCTCTCTAAAGTATAATTAAAAACCCCAAGACAATCAAATGGTGATCAAACAAATCATTAGATAAGCACAAACATAATATAAAGCCATAGGATTCAATTAATCAAAATAATGAAACATAATGCATAACAAATGTTGAATTCAATCAAACCCTAGAACTAAGAAAGTAATTAGCCGACATATTCAGATGACAAATTCCAAACATGCTGTGCAAAGATATTAAGGGAAGAAAAGTTAAGAAAGGTGATTGATCCGTTGGTGACAATCTGTAGCTGGCAGCGAATGAATGTCTTCCTCTTGATCGAATTCCGATCAACCCCACGATTAGGCTCGAGAAACCTCTCTAAACGACAACCTTTTGATCTCTGTGGAAAGCCTTAGATGATCCCCAAATCAATTTCCTCTCAAATGATGAAAAATAGGTCTTAAAAAGACCTGGAATTAATGTAGCTGTTGGGAGTCTTATTATAAATCTCTATTAAGCTTGTTATGTGTTCAACATGCTTAATACTATGCGTTACTAATCTGTCAAGTTTTCCTATTCTTCACCTAAGTATAAGCAAAGAATGAGGTTATCTCGGTGAGTCCGAGGTTGAACATAGGGACTATGCAGATTCTATAATTAGTTGGATTATTTGAGTCATGCGTCTAAAGAAGGTGGTGAGAAGTGATGCTTTTAACTAGCTTCAAAGCAGTAAAAACTAAGCTAAAGTGGTTTGATGGAGAGGTATGCGAGACAGCAAAGTCAGCTAATTGAATTATATGAATGGTAAACGTAGGGCTGGGGTTGATCAACATTTAAATTCGAAAACGCATAGTGAGATCTATTTCATACCAGCGACTCTTCTCTCGGTTGTCAGCCGCTATGCGTTATATGTCTATAACGCATAGGAGTGTATTAAGTACCAGGGTTATTCCTATGTCTAGGTAACACTTCTTAGCCTTGTCAACTGAGCTCCACAATCACTTACTCTCCCGAGCAGTTTGATTATTACTACTTATATCGATTAGCTAGATGGACACAAGCATTAGATTAAAAATAGAATTGACAAGATGAAATAGTCTTCTACGGTTCTTATTTAGATGATAACGCAACCCGTGATCCTTGAGAGAGTTAGTTACTCATGGATGATAAACAGCAAATGGAAATTGATAAAAAATGAATAGCCATGGAAGATGTATAGAGTGATGAACGGAATAACTGTTTTAGAGACTACAATGTCTTGCTAATAAACTAAAACATAAGTAAGAAAAGAGATAGAAAGCATAGAATGGCTTCTTAATGTCTTGAGCTCGCCAGGATGGTAGCATGAGTTCTGCTGTGAAGTGGTTAAGCGGAGGGAAGACTCTTCTCTTTCGAGCTATTTGTCTCCGGTTGTCATTTGGAGAGAACTCTGCTGTCACTTAGCAATTCTTCCGAGAGGTTCAACAACTTTTTTGCCTTAAGGTTTGCCCTTTTATAGATGTGTGTTGCAATCGCTGGCAAATCTACATGATTGGAGGGTTAATTTCTGCCTTGCGTCCATCTCGCCTAATCGCATGATTTCCAGTTTAATTTAGATCCACCATTCTCGTCGCATATCAAGCATATCAATCTCCCAACAACCTCTCAAGATTCTTATCTGATCCTCCGCTGCCTTGTGTTTCTAGTTGATATGCATCCATGGATGACTTGGGTTCCTGCGTTCAAGTATGCCAACGCATCCATGGGTTGCTTGCTTTCCTGCGTTGAAGCATGCGTTTCAGATTCAAAAAGCTTCAAAACAATTATCTCCATCAATTTACAAGAGTAGAACGCATAGGAAGATTTATCAATAGAATTTAACACTAACTACCGCATGATTCTTTATTTAAACTCTATTTTTCTAAGAGAGAGACAATAATAACTTGTATTTCTACAATTTATCAGTAGCACTGCGACGCTCTTCAATAGCATGCTCGCTCTAGAAGTTGGAGTGCCGCTTCCCTCGTTTGCACTCTCAGGTTTTAACGTCGTGCATGACACCACAGTGCGTTGTGTTTTTCTTGTTTTTGCACTTTTTACCCCCTTTTGACTTATTCTTTGCCCTGAGTCAAACTTTGATCTATTGTAGCGGTATTTTGGTCATTTCACATAACGTTTGACTTGTTCCGGTCCAATTGCTCATCTCCTACTTAATATACATATAAAATATCAAAGAACTCCCTTAAACACTTAAACTTAATAAAAATCTAAGCCTAAGAAAGCAGTTTAGATGCTTCTCAAAGACATATGTATTAAACCATAATGCCTGCAATTGGATCATAAACCCATGGAAGAAAATAAAATCAATACACTTTATGGTATGGTATCTTTAGAATAATTGGGAAAGTTAACAAAAAAAAAATAAATAAATAAAGTACTAATAGATAGCAGCTAACATTTCACGAGATATAAATGAATTGGAATAAAAAACATTTATTTTTAAGGTGTAAATAACCCATAGCAGCTAACATTTCATGAGATATAACATTGGCATCACCTAGACCGTTAGTGCACATATCGCATAGCTCACATAGAGCTCATGTCATGTGTTGTTGCGCATGCAATGCTGAAGTACAAAACTTGTTACTGCGTTTATTGATTACAATTAAGCTTCTTATGCGTTTATCATTCTATGCGTCTTTCTTATGCTTAATCTTATGCGTTTGTTATCTGTCAAGTTTTCCTATCCTTTACCCAAGTATAAGCAAAGGACTAGGTTTTCTCGGTGAGTCCGAGGTCGAACACAGGGATTATGTTGATCCTATGTTTAAGTGGATTATATGCGGTGTAGGGGTAACCAAGAATAATTTGCGAGAGATGTTTGTTTCTAATCTAAAGAAAGCAATAACATGTACACTAAACTAAAATGTGGAAGATGAAAAAGCATGCAACATAGCAAAGTCAGCTAGGTGAATTTAATGAATGGGTAAAAACAGGGTTCGGGTTGGTTAACATCCAACATCAGAAACGCATGGTGATAGTCTACTTATACTTGCGACTCTTCTCCCAGTTGTTAGCCACTATGCGTTATATGTCTATAATGCATAGGAGAGTGTCAAATGCCAAGGTTGTTCCTATGTCTAGGCAACACTACTAAGCCTTGTCAATTGATTTCTACAATCACTTACTCTCTCGAGCAGTCTGATTATTGCTACTTATATCGATTAGCTAAATGGACATAAGCATCAGATTAAGATTACAATTGACAAGATCCAATAGTTACACTATGGTTCTTATTTAGATGCTAATGCAACCCTTAACCCTTGATGGATCAGTTACTCATGGATTCAAAGTAAAAAGCGGAAATTGTAGAGAAATGAGTAGACATGGAAGAAATATAGATTGATGAACGGATTACAACTTTAGATAGCTCAATGTCTTGACACAAATCTAAAATCAAACTAGAAAACAAGATAGAAAGCAAGAAAAGGGCGTCAATGTCTTGAGTCGCCGGAATGGAAGCGTGAGGATCTGCTGTGAAGTGGTTAGACGGAGGGAAGACTCTTCTCTCTCGAGCTATTCGTCTCTGGTTGTGTTCTGGAGAGAACTCTGCTGTCACTTAGGAATTCTTCCGATAATGAACAACAACCTTTCATCTTGTAGAGCTACCTTTTTATAGATGATGCATTCGCAATCAATGGCAAATCTGCTTGATTGGCAGCGAGATTGATATCATGCATCCATCTCGCCTAATTGCGTAATTCTCGGGTCAATTAAGATCCACCACTTTAGCCACAGATCATGTTCGTCAATCATCTGACAATCTCTCAAGATTCTGATCTGATTGTCCGCTGCCTTGCATTGATGGTTGTTTATGCATCCATGGATAGTTTGGTCGATGTCGATGCGTCGTAGGTTGCTAAGCATTGACTTGTAATACCAAGTGTTGGGGAGAAGCAATGAGATTGAGACCATGCGTTGCTAGAGGAAAAGTAGCCGAGAAGTAGCCGAGAAGGAGAGCAAAATTTTTTGAGAGCAAAATTTTGGCTGTGTTGGCCAAGACTATGCGTTGGTGAATGAAGAGGGAAGTTGAATTATTTGAGAAACCATGCGTTGTTGATTGAATCACGAAGGGTTGTGAGCTGAAGTAGCTGCCCGCGTCAAAGGATAAGTGATCATTGGTAGGGGAAGAAATATGCTTGAACCATGCGTTGAAGTCACTCTGTGTCGGAGACAGAGCGGTCTTGACGCGACGAAGTTAGTGGTGTGAATGACTGACTTGCATGCATCGAAAGTAGGAGGCGTTGAGAGCACCATGCGCTGAATATGGTTAGTTGCTGAAGGCGTTGAAGGAGAATTTAGATATGAGCACCTTGCGTCGAAGAGAGGACCCCGCGCCAACCTGCGGGTGAGGGGTAAGTCGGCAACATAAATCTTGGTGCTTGTGAGGGTTAAGTCGGAAGTATATATAGGTGAATAAATTGAATGTTTAATCATTTATAGACATTTTTGAGAGCTTAAGTCGGCTCCATCTTTCAGAGAAACCACAAGAGAAGGTAGAGGAAGGTGTTCTTGTAGATTTTGGGCGAAATTTTACTCGTCTTGGTGCTGAAAACAGAGCTGGAACTGAAGATTGATTCTTAGTCGCATAGACTGAATAGTGGTTGATGTTTGGAGTAGAACGAATCGAGGAAGCCGAGTTTAGGGCTGCAATTTTGAGGTCAGTAAGCTAACATAATTCCTAACAAGTCTTATGAAGGATGGTAAAGCTGAAATGGAAGTTAATCATGTGAATCTTTAGGTGAAAGCAGCAATTACAGAATTGTTAGGCAATCTGGAGCAACGCGGAGTGATTTTAGAATAACTGGAGAACGAAAAAAGAGTTAAGCCTTGAAACTTTGAGGTAAGCTGTGGAACTTAATTCTTTAAGTTCGTAGAAGGGAAGAAATCTTAGTTTGGACTGGAAATGTGTTTTTAACGGGGATGAATTAGAGATACCAAAGTTGCAGCAGTCGGCTTTGTTAAGGAGAAGGTAAGACTCAAATCGTTGGTGTGGAAGAAGAAGTGAGTTGCACACAAATTTTTCTTGAAATTAAGGTATAACAGAAGGGTAAGGAACAACTTGCAGTAATAGATTTAGTGTTTAAGGCTTGAGAATAAACCAATGAAAGCCTAACCGCATGATGAACTATAAACATTGTGCCTATGATGAGTTGTTTATGTTTAAGTGAATGGAAAAGAAGTATAACAAGGGAAAGTATTTATTTCAGGCCAAGAGGAGATAGGAAAGGCGTATAATCCACTCAAGGCCTAGAAAGAGTTGTGAGTGAAACTTTTCTTACTTTAAAACAACTTTGTTGTACATGATAGTTCGGTTTTCCAATGGAATATGATTTTGTGATCAAATGTTTTATGAAGTGTACTTTATGTTCTTAAAGTTATTGAAAAGTATGTTTATGAAATGTTATTGATATAATAGTTGCCCTGTGTTCTTATGAATGATTTACATACGATTTGTTTGTATAAAGTGTTGCTTCTTTAAAGGAAGAACGTTTAAGAGGAGGCTCAGTGCTGATGGACTTGAGAAGGCACGTGAGTTTCCCCGGGACCCAGTACTGAAGGACATGAGAAGGTACTTGGGCAACCCGCCACATTCCTATGTGCACATAGAGGTTATATGCTGGTGCATTGAGTCTTGCTTCGCATCTAGCCTTATTCGTTTTCGACGTTGGAGTGTTGAGTTTTGATCCACTTCAACTAAGGAGAAAAATTGCAACTAAACTGTTTTCTTATCATTTGCTAAAAATCAAGTATGATTTGATAAGGGCAGCTGAGTATGTTTTAACTAATGTATATGAAGTGATTTCATGTTTTAAACATGACGTTGAACTTAGTATTATTCCTGATTATTTTCGAACTAAAACAGTTTGTTAAATTATTCACTCACTGTGCTGTTAGCTTATGTTTTCAAGTTTTCTTTCCCCTCCAGGTAGCAAAGACGTTCCTGGTGCTTTGCCTACTCCAACTCGCCCTACTTAAGCTTCGAGTTTCCAGAAAATCTGACTTGTTTTGAAGTGTGGCTTGTATGTTAAACCTTATTTAGGTGGCATGTAGACCTAGATGTACATTTACAAGGGGTTGAACTATGGTTTGTATAAGGGCACGTGAATGAGTTGAAGATTTGAATTATCGGCTTGTATATAACTTCCTATGTGTTATATTTGAAATGTCTTAAGGTGTGAAATGTATATTGTGGACAGTTGAGGATATTTGTACCAGGTGTATTTAGTGGAGGAAATTTCAAAGCCAGGTCCAGTGGACAGGGTAAAGGTACTTCCAAGGGTGGTACTGGAAGAGGTGCATAGAGTCAAGGACCGAGGAGTTTTAGTGATCAAGCTCAGTCAGTGGAAGGTTCTCAAAGTGGACAACCTGGTGAGTCCATAGCTAGTTCCATGAGGAAACCGTTATGTCCCACCTGCGGGAAACACCATTGGGGACAATGTAAGGGCAATGTGTGTTATCATTGTGGACAAGCGGGTCACTATAAACGAGAATGTCCCCGGTTGATGCAAGAAGTTAAAGCTGAACAGAGAACTGGTTCTTTTACCGCTAATCAAGCACAAAGACCTGTAGGAATTGTTGATAAGGGACCTAGTGGATCAAGACAAAAGGGAGCTACAGGTTGACCTAGACAGCAAGGGAAGGTCTTTGCTATGACTCAGCAAGAAGCCGATGAGACTCCTAATGTTGTTACTGGTACAATTTCTATTTGTCATACTTCTGCTCATGTTTTGATAGATCCTGGTGCTACTCATTCTTTTGTTGCTAGAATGTTTACTATAAATATAGATTCTGAATTAGAATCTTTGTTTGAAGAACTGTTTGTATATACTCTTGTTGGCGATGTGCTTGTGATTAATGGAGTATATAGAGATTGTGTAGTTGAAATTAATGGTGTAACCATGACAGCCAACTTAATTCCCTTAAATATTCAAGAGTTTGATGTTATACTGGGAATGGATTTCCTGTCTAAATATTGAGCTACCATAGATTGCTTCCAGAAGGAAGTTGTGTTTAAAGGAACTGAGGGAACCGAAGTTACTTTCAGGGGAGACAGGAAAATATTTCCTACTTGTGTGATATCTGTAGTTAAGGCTAGGAAGTTGTTAAGCAAGGGCTGTTTAACATACCTTGCTTATATGATTGATGCACAGGGTAGTAAGTTGAGACCAGAGAATATTCCGGTGGTAAATGAATTCCTGGATGTGTTTCCTGAGGAACTACCTAGTTTGCCGTCTGATAGAGAGATAGAATTTTCTATTGATCTGATTCCAGGAACCGCACCAATTTCGCAAACTTCATATAGAATGGCAGCAAAGGAATTAAAGGAATTGAAAGTACAGTTGCAGGAATTAATTGATAAGGGGTATATACGACCCATTGTGTCACCGTGGGGAGCACCCGTGTTGTTTGTAAAGAAGAAGATGGCACACTAAGATTATGCATCGATTACCGCCAGTTGAACAAGGTAATGATACGTAATAGGTATCCATTGCCTCGTATTGATGATTTGTTTGACCAACTTAATGGTGCTTCAGTGTTTTCCAAGATTGATTTACGATCTAGATATCATCAGGTAAAGATTAAAGGGACAGATATTCCAAAGACTGCTTTCAGAACAAGGTATGGACATTACGAGTTTCTAGTAATGCCTTTTGGATTGACTAATGCTCCAGCTGTATTCATGGATCTCATGAATCGAATATTCCACCCATACCTTAATCAGTTTTTTGTTGTATTTATCGATGATATACTGGTATATACTGAAAACAGGGAGAAGCATACGGAACACATCCGAGTAGTATTACAGACATTGCGTGCTGAGAGGTTGTATGCTAAATTCAGTAAGTGTGAATTTTGGCTTAACCGTGTTATATTTCAAGGACATGTGGTGTCAGCAGAAGGGGTAAGTGTAGACCCACAAAAGATTGAGGCGATAGTTGACTGGGAACGACCTACTATGTGACGGAAGTTCGTAGTTTTTGGGATTAGTAGGTTATTATCGCCGATTTGTGGAAGGATTTTCGAAAATAGCACTACCCTTATCAAGTTTAACCAAAAAGGTAGCCAAATTCGAATGGACTAATGAGTGTGAATAGAGTTTTCAGAAGTTGAAGGAAAAAAATGGTGACAGCACCAGTATTGTCATTGCCTACATCTGGAATAGAATTTGAAATCTACTGCGATGCATCACGATAGAGATTAGGTTGTGTACTTATGCAAAAAGGAAAGGTAATTGCATATGCGTCGAGGTAGTTAAAGAAACATGAATGCAATTACCCTACGCATGACCTAGAGTTGGCAGCAGTCATATTAGCTCTGAAAATTTGGAGACACTATCTGTACGGAGAGAGATGTCGTATTTTAACTGATCATAAGAGCTTGAAGTATATTTTCTATCAAAAAGAATTGAATTTACGACAGAGAAGATGGATGGAATTGATTAAAAACTATGATTGTTCAATAGAATACCATCCAGGAAAGGCTAATGTTGTAGCCGACGCATTGAGTAGGAAGTCGAGGCAAGCCAAGGCTTCATTAAACACTGTTAATGTGGAATTGACAAGGGAGTTTAAACGTTCGAATGCGTCTTTATCGGTAGATGAGTTAGGAGGTTTGTTTGCACACTTCCATTTGAGTGATGGATGAGATTGTGAATAAACAAATGGAAGACTCTGTACTTAGAAAAATAATGGAAGAGGTGAATCTTAAGGAAAGAACTGATTTCGATATAAGAAATGATGGAGCTTTATTAAAACAAGGAAGATTGTGCGTTCCTAATGATTCGATATTGAAAAATGTCATTCTAGAGGAAGCTCATAGTTCTGCTTATGCAATGCATCCTGGTAGTACAAAGATGTATAGGACTTTGAGAGAATATTATTGGTGGCCAGGAATGAAACGGGAAATTGACAAATGTGTAGCAAGATGTTTGATATGTCAGCAAGTTAAGCCAAAAAGACAAAGACCTGGTGGACTTTTAAAGCCACTTCCTGTACTTGAATGGAAATGGGATTATATTACGATGGATTTCTTATTTGGTCTTCCTAAAACTTCTAATGGTTATGATGGAATATGGGTGATAGTAGACAGATTTACTAAAACTGCACGATTCCTACAAGTTAAAGTGACTTTTACCTTGGATAAATTTGCCAAACTGTATGTTGACAGAATAGTAAGTCAGTATGGAGCTCCCGTGTCTATTGTTTCTGATAGGGATCCGAGGTTTACATCTAAGTTTTGGCCGAGTTTACAGCAAGCATTGGGAACTAAACTTAAGTTTAGTACTGCTTTCCATCCTCAAACGGATGGGCAGTCAGAAAGAACAATTCAAACTTTAGAGGATATGTTGCGTGCTTGTGCGCTACAATTTAAAGGAAGCTGGGATGCTCATCTGTCTTTGATGGAATTTGCCTATAATAATAGCTACCATTCTAGCATTGGAATGGCACCTTATGAGGCATTGTATGGCAGGCGATGCAAAACCCCTATATGTTGGGGTGAAGTAGGAGAACGGAAGTTAATGGGACCAGAATTAGTCCAAACTACATCTGAGAACATGAAATTCATAAGAGAAAGATTAAAGACTACACAGGATCGACAGAAGAGTTACGCTGATAAGAGGCATCCACATTTAGAACTCGAAGTTGGTGATAAAGACTTCTTAAAACTATCCCCTTGGAAAGGAATATTGAGATTTGGAAGGAAAGGAAAATTGAGTCCAAGATACATTGGACCTTATGAAATTTTGGAATGCATATGACCTTCAGCTTATCAACTAGCATTACCTATGGAGTTGTCCAAAATACATGATGTATTTCATGTTTCTCTATTGAGAAAATATATTCCAGACCCTACACATGTTTTGGAAGCTCAACCTATTCAGGTAAATGAAGACTTATCTTATGAAGAGGAACTGTGCAAATTCTCGATCGAAAGGACCAAGTTCTGAGAACAAAAACGATACCGCTTGTTAATGTCTTATGGAGAAATCACAAAGCGGAAGAAGCGACATGGGAAAGTGAAGATCAAATGAAAGTTAAGTATCCTCACCTTTTCTTACAGTGACCTTATTTGAATTTCGAGGACGAAATTCTTTAAAAAGGGGGTAATGAATTGTAAGCACTGACTTGTAATACCAAGTGTTGGGGAGAAGCAATGAGATTGAGGCCATGCGTTGCTAGAGGAAAAGTAGCCGAGAAGTAGCCGAGAATGAGAGCAAAAATTTTTGGAGAGCAAAATTTTGGCTGTGTTGGCCAAGACTATGCGTTGGTGAATGAAGAAGAAATTTGAATTATTTGAGAAACCATGCGTTGTTGATTGAATCACGAAGGGTTGTGAACTGAAGTAGCTGCCCGCGTCGAAGGATAAGTGATCGTTGGCAAGGGAAGAAAGTTGCTTGAACCATGCGTTGAAGTCACTGCGTCGAAGACAGAGCGGTCTTGACGCGACGAAGTTAGTGGTGTGAATGACTGAGTTGCATGTGTCGAAAGTAGGAGGCTTGAGAGCACCATGTTCTGAGTGTGGTTAGTTGATGAAGCCGTTGAAGGAGAATTTTAACATGAATGCCTTGCGTCAAAGAGAGGACACCGCGTCAGCCTGCAGGTGAGGGGTAAGTCGGCAACATAAATCTTGGTGCTTGTGAGGGTTAAGTCAGTAGTATATATAGGTGAATAAATTAAATGTTTAATCATTTATAGACATTTTTGAGAGCTTAAGTCGGCTACATTTTTCAGAGAAACCACAAGAGAAGGTAGAGGAAGGTGTTCTTGTAGATTTTGGGCGAAATTCTACTCGTCTTGGTGCTGAAAACAGAGCTGGAACTAAAGAGTGATTCTTAGTCACACAGACTGAACAGGGGTTGACGTTTGGCATAGAACAAATCGAGGAAGCCAAGTTTAGGGCTTAAATTTTAAGGTTAGTAAGCTAACTCAATTCTGAACAACTTTTATGAAGGATGTTTGAGTTGAAATGGATTAGAAATCTATAAATTTTCAGCTGGAAGTGACTGATAAGGAATTTCTGTGTGATCTGTAGTAGTGCGGAGAAATCTTTTAATATCTGACGAACGAGGATGAGTTAAGCTACGAAAATTTAAGGTAAGCTAGAAGACATATTTCTCTACAAGCTTGTAGAAGGAAAGAAATCTTAGTTTGGACTGGAAATGTGTTTTTTAACAGGGATTAATCAGAGACACCAAAGCTGCAGCAGTCGGCTTTGTTAAGGAGAAGGTAAGACTCAAAATGATGGTGCGGCAGAAGAAGTGAGTTGCACGCGAATTTTTCTTGAAATTAAGGTATAACAGAAGGGTAAAGAACAACTTGTAGTAATAGCTTTAGTGCTTACGGCTTGAGAATAAACCAAAGAAAGCCTAACCGCATGATGAACTATAAACATTGTGCATATGATGAGTGGTTTATGTTTAAGTGAATGGAAAAGAAGTATAACAAGGGAAAGTATTTATTTCAGGCCAAGAGGAGATAGGAAAGGCGTATAATCTACTCAAGGCCTAGAAAGAGTTGTGAGTGACACTTTTCTTACTTTAAAACAATTTTGTTGTACATGATAGTTCGGTTTTCCAATGGAATATGATTTTGTGATCAAATGATTTATGAAGCATACTTTATGTTCTTAAAGTTATTGAAAAGTATGTTTATGAAATGTTTTGATATACTAGTTGCCCTGTGTTCTTATGAATGATTTGCATACGATTTGTTTGTATAAAGTGTTGCTTCTTTAAAGGAAAATGTTTAAGAGGAGGCTCAGTGCTGATGGACTTGAGAAGGCACGTAAGTTTCCCCGGGACCCAGTACTGAGGGACATGAGAAGGTACTTGGGCAACCCGCCATATTCCTATGTGCACATAGAGGTTATATGCTGATGCATTGAGTCTTGCTCCGCATCAAGTCTTATTCGTTTTCGACGTTGGAGTGTTGAGTTTTGCTCCACTTCAACTAAGGAGAAGTATTGCAAGTAAACTGTTTTCTTATGATTTGCTGAAAATCATGTATGAATTGATAAGGGCAATTAAGTATGTTTTAACTAGTGTATATGAAGTGATTTCATGTTTTAAACATGACGTTGAACTTGGTATTATTCCTGATAATTTTCGAACTAAAATAGTTTGTTAAATTAGTCACTCACTGAGCTGTTAGCTTATGTTTTCAAGTTTTCTTTCTCCTCTAGGTAGCAAGGACGTTCCTAGTGCTTTACCTACTCCAACTTGCCCTGCTTAAGCTTCGAGTTTCCAGAAAATCTGACTTGTTTTGAAGTGTGGCTTGTATGTTAAACCTTATTTAGGTGGCATGTACACCTAGATGTACATTTACAAGGGCTTGAACTATGGTTTGTATAAGGGCATGTGAATAAGTTGAAAATTTGAATTATCGACTTGTATATGACTTCCTATGTGTTATATTTGAAATGTCTTAAGGTGTGAAATGTATATTGTGGACAGTTCAGGATATTTAGTGAAGGAATGGATGGTATGCATCACAAGAGGGATGATGTATACTATTCTCACATCTCCTTTCAGGTTATGTAGGTAAATTTGGGAGGGGGTGTGACAAAGAGTGAGCAGCGGAACGGGTGTCGCTAATAAATGCAAAGGGCTCTGCGTCTCACAACTCTCGCTGAAGTCTCGCAAGCTACCACTCCTTAAGATGATATCGCTAGTCTAATTTACTCCGGTTTCACTAGTGCAGCACTCAGTAGTGTGAATCTCGCTGGTAGTCTCGCTAGTAACATAGAGTATCGTCAGTTATTACATGCATACCTAATGATTTTGAAAAAAAGAGTTCAAAGGAAACCTAATATGAGAAATGTGTTTTAAAGGCCAAGAAGAGCTCGGAAAAGCATACAATCCGCTCGGGGCCTAAGACAAACTTTGAGTGGCTCCGTAATTGTCCAAGGATCATCGTTATTAATGTACAAGTGAAAACGAATATATTATGTGAATTTCTGTATGTGTGTTATTTAAATGCAAACCACGGCCGAAGGACCCTATGTGAAGGCCTATAGAGATATATGATACATAGTGCTGAGGGACTATGAGTGAAGGCACTAGTGAGATTGATTGAGATAGTTTCCAATGTCGAAAGACATTGTGAGAAGGCATATGAAAATCAGTACATGAAAGCTCAGTGCTGAAGGACCATAAGTGAAGGCACTTGAGCAGTGAAATATATATTGAAACTCGGTGCTGAGGGATATTATGAGAAGGCACTTGAGTGTTGAAATGCCGAAGGACTAAATGTGAAGGCATATGAATGTATGAATAAATGAATGTATGAATATCTGGGATGGAATACTTGATATAAGGTTAATAGCGTTGAGCTTTGCTCTGCTGCTTCTTAGAAAGGTATCTATGTTATTTTGTTAATTGGCATGAGTGATCCAGCAACTTGTACTAATAAGATACATATTAATGTTATAAACAGCATTAACTCAAGAATTAGATTATAATTGATATTTTAGTCACTAACTGGGCTTTAATCTCACGCCTTTTTGTTTATTGTTGTTTGTTTTAGGTAGCGAGCGTGTCCGGGATGCCTAGCCTATAGAAGATCCTCATCTAGGCTTATTTGGTTTTAGTTCTTTGGGATAGTTGTAAATACTCAGTTTAAGTACATATTTTGTCATATATAGTTTTGTAGCATAACGAGTGTGGGTATTGTATTGGCTGTTGAACAAATACACGTGTATAACTTATGATTACCTCATAATGTTTTCATCAGTATAGAAGTTTGTACATCTGATTCGGTATTGAATTGTGTTTCAATATATAAGATGACGTATATATGTATAGGTTGCACCTACTCATAGGTTAAGAGGGTAATTTGGGAGGGGGTGTGACATCTAGCTTAAGAGTGTACAAAAAGTGTAAGTATGATTATCATCATAGTGACTAACTTTTCAACACAAGGATAAAATTTGGGAATAATTAAATGTACTCAGAATGAATTTACAACACAGGGAAAACGCAAAGAGGTAATTAGAATTTCAATGCGATGAAGAAATTTTCATTCTATTAATTCTTTTCCAACAGATCCATATAGTTGGAGATGAAGAAAAATGCAAGAAAAGCTATAAAGAAGATACAACTCGAACTACAGCCCTAAATTTTAACTATCCGACTTGTCTTCATTAGGTTTGCGTTTCTACTCAGGTGCAGGGCGTTGCGGCACTGGGAAGACAAGCAGATGTTCTAGGCATTTAGGAATATTAGGGTGCAGGACTTCCGGTCGAATCGAAAACAGTTGCTGAATATAAATCAATGTGAAGTGAAACTGCTCCATCTGCCGACGTGCTAACATATTCATTGAATGCATCATTAGACGTAAGATTGTTTGTTGTAGGTATGTTTGCATTGTCTCCCAGTCGAGGTCGAGTTGGGGCTTCTTGAGGTTGAGGTTGCGGTTGTGGTTGAGGATGGTTTGGCTGGGGGCAAGAAGTTGATGGAGTTTCATCAAACGCAGGGAATGATGGATGCATAGTGGTCGTGACAAAATCCTTGTAGCGTGAGTCATCAACTCTTATTGAGGAGATTGGGGAGATAGGTTTTGGGGAGGGTTGAGGTTTAGAAGGTTTTGGGTGATGCATTTTAGGAGGTGGAGGTGGAGTTGGTTCTCTTCTAGTTGTTGGAAGTGGGGGTGAAGAGCTTGAGATAGTAGTTTGCGTTTCGGCTTGGATGGCTTCCCCTCCTTCTTCGTTTGCGGCTTTAGAGGCGACACTTTAGGTGACGGAGTGGGTTGATGAGGTCTTTTGGTGGCCTTAGCAGGCTCTGGCAGATGTTACGATCCTCTCATCAACCGACGCAAAGTCTTATGGGCGATTACCCCACTGACTTCGATCATCTTCTCTGCGTCTAACACTTTTGTCTACCCTCCCATGGCAGCATTGGCACATAGGTTCATGATAAGTGAGGGGAAAAAGAGCTGGCCTCTTGGTTTGTTGAAGACCCCTCTTATCTGGGCCGAAATTATGCGTCCGACATCAAAGGGGTGCAACGCATGATGCAATAGGTTGCCATCACCCGATCTCTTGACACTGTTTTGTCATGCGTTGTGGGGATTAGCCGCTTCTTCACCAGGTATACCTACAAGTTGGCCTCTGGCCGTAGGCTGTTAGTAGGCAAGGTTTTAATGCCTATGGGTGATACGTCCCACTTTGCCCCGAGCTTCGCCAATACTTAGACTGCGTCTTCCATTAACTCCGGTGGACTTGATTCTACTATTTTGTTTCCTTCCGCATCCGCGTTGTCCCTCAACTTATAGATTGTGTTTATCTCCCTTGTGTTGAATGGGACTTCATTTTCTTCAACCACTACCACGTCCTTCTCTTCATCAATGCATCCGTTATAAAAGCTGCGGACTAAGTCAGGTTGGATCCAAGGAGTGCTGGAACAGAAATTTCTCCAACCATGGTGGTCGATGATTTCAGTGATATATGGCGGCAAAGGGGCTTCTTCAGGGAAAAATCCCACCTCCATCAATAAATCAGGGAACGCCCTGCATCTCCCTTTTCCATCCTTCTTCTTTGGTGATGCATCCGCCACCTTCTCTTTTCCTTTGGCCTTAGCAGGTATTTTATCCACTATCTTTTTCATGCTCTTGGCCGCTTCACTTGAAACGTCAGTCACTTTCTCCTTCCCTTTGCGTTTCTCTTGGTGAATGCCTCGGAGTTTGGTGACTAACTCCTCTTTTTCATTCTTTTTTCTTCTTTCTCAAGATGCTGATACCTTGCTCCTCTAACCCATCCTCTCCGATGCGTAGGCGAGTGGTGCCTACTTTTCTTCTTTTTTTTCTTCTTGGCCTCCCTCTCTTCTTGGGCATTTATTCTTGCAGCCAACTCTTCATCTTCTTCTATTTAAAGTTCTGTCTCAAGCTCCTCAGCTGCCTTTTCTATTCTTTCTTCTTCCCTCATATCCTCCTCCAATGCCATAGCGACTTCGTCAATTGAGGATCAGGAAGGCCTTGCGTTTCCCATTCTTCCTAAAGTCGCACTACCCTGCACTCTTTGGTTCTGGACAATGCGTCCTTAGCAATTTTCTCTGCTCCTTTTCTGAGGGTTTTGAGCTCTTTTCTTAATTTAGCCCTCTTCTTCTTCATCTTTTCTACCAGCCGGTAAAAGGATGTTGCCGCAATCGGGGACTCAAGACCGTCTCCTTGCTCTACGTTTTTTTGCTCTTCATCCTTGGCAGTTTCTTGTGATACCCTTCTTTTCTTCCTTATTAGGGGTACCACTTCTTCTTCTTCTTCTTCTCTTCTTCTCTTGGCCTCTATGGCCATCACAACCTTTTTGATAGGTCCTTCGTTGGAGTTTAGGGTCATCTCCTCAGGACTGATAGACACAGAGACTAACCCATGCGTTTTAAATGGCTCGCCTACGACCTCCTTGCTGTAGGTGCCGTCTCCTTCCTTATTTCCCCCTCTTCACCCTCCCGAGTCTCTTTTGGCTGACTCTGGACCTCTTTTATCGGTGAGGGTGATTCCCGTCTTACGTCTGATATGAATACTTCACACGGGTCTCGTAGGTCACTTAGAATGTGTGCGATCCATTTGTCCAGGGAATGCGCAGAGTTCACTTCCCCTTCTCCCACAACCACATCCTCTTATACTCCTCCTCCCACTTCATCAGTCCCTCTTGTGCTGGGGTGTCTTGATGAAGGCAAAGGCTGGTTGACCTCATCGTCATCCTCTCTCGCCTTTGAGTCTCTTTCCTCTTGAGCAATCCTCTCGAGGATATCGCCGAATACATTTCACTCGTCTTTGCGGTGGATTTCACTGCTTCCATACAGTGTGCTAGCTTCATCATGAACCGTTCCAGGACCCGGTTGCTCGGCATCGGAGTTTTTCGTGCTTAGACGTTGGTTTCCGGCATTGAAGTTTGCGGCGGAAAACTCCTTCACATTCTTCATTATGTGCTTTGGAATTCAGGACTTAACTCGGCTTTTGGGTTTTGGAGTAGTGCTGGGTCGATTCGGCTCAAGCATTGAATATTAGGACTTCCACGCAGTCGTCTGAGTCAAGGTTGACTACTGGTGGACGGATCGGAGGTCTGACGAATGGTCGGAAAAATGGGGTTACAGGCAGTCTTTGGGCACTAGCCCTGATTCGTGATGCCGAGAAAGTTAGGATAAATGGTGGGCTGGGGTTTGGAGGTCTAGGGCGGACCGGAAAAGCAAAAGGCCTCACAGGTCGGGTGGATCGGGATAGTGCTGAAGAGAAAAATGGGGCTCGAGGGTTAGGAAATCCCTAAGGAGCTAGTCGCGGTTCGGATGAGGAAGAAGTGGGGTCGAGTACTGGGTATTGTAGGAAGATATTGGGGAAATGTCACCGGCGAAGTGTTCTTGGTTTTGGGAGTCTGATTGGCTAGAGAAAGACAATGGTGCGAAGAACTCAAATCGCCAGAGGTTTGAGAGATGAAGGGTTTTGAAATGGAAAATGTGAAATCGAATCGTGTTGATGAAGGGCTAATTAAGCCGTCGGTAATAAATGCAGATACGCGATATCCGTAATGCCACTGATCTAGGCAAATTTATTGAGCCATACACCCATCAAGTGTGATGGGTGGCTAATGACGCAAATAAGCATTCGAGTGCTTCTGGGAAAACACATCGACTCAAAGGACGTATGCGTTCTGTAAGCACCTAATTTGTAAGCACGTTCAAAAGCTTTAAGCGAATTAGTATTAATAATCTCATATTATAAATTAAAAAAAAAAAAAAGAGGAAAACCAAAAAGGGAAAGAAGACTTAGAAAAAGGAATTAGGAAAAAGAAAAGAGAAGAAAAAGAAAAAGAAGAAGAGAAGATAAGGATGGAGAAGTCGGTTATAGTTTTTTTTTAAAGGAAAATGTTGCCGACTCATTTCTCTTCATTTCCAAACTCATTTCTACGCTAGGGCAAATTCGTGCAAGGTTTTGGACGGTTTCATGGTAAAATTGAAGCTGAAACAGAAGCTTCATCTGCTGTCGCACAATTCGAACCAGGTTTGGTGTTTGGTGAATATCGAGCTGAAGAGATTGAATTTTGGGCTGAAATTTTAAGGTTAGTAAGTTAACTCAATTTTGAACAACTTTTCTGAAGGATGCTTGAAATGGATTAGAAACATGTAAACTTTTAGCTGGAAGTTACTGATACGAAATTTCTGTGCAATCTGGAGTAGCGCGGAGAAAACTTGCAATATCTGACGAACCAGGACGAGTTGAGCCACTAAATTTTGAGGTAAGCTAGAAAGCATGTTTCTCTACAAGTTTGTAGAAGGAAAGAAGTTCTAAATCTGGGTGGAAATATGACTTTGAATTGACAGAATTGAAAACAAAAAGGAAATGAGGAAACTCTGCTGTCGGGTGTCGTTAGGAAGCGGGTATCGCTGGGGAATTGGATCGTGGGTAGCGACACTAGTCTTGCTGGTCATGCAAAGGAGGTTTTTGTCTCACAAATCTCGCTGGCTCTCGCTCGGTGTCGCTCCTTAGGTAGTCTTGCTAGTCTCGCTTATTCTGTTGTCGCTAGTGCCGTGTACCTGTTGTGTAATTTCGTTAGTAATCTCGCTAGTAAGGTGAAATCTCGTTGGTAATCTCGCTAGTGACATAGAATCTCGCTTATTATGTGTATTTTACAAAAGAAAGGGAATCTCGGTGGTGAATCATGATTAGAGTTTAAGTATGCACATTTAATGATCATGTAAAGGAAGTTTAAGGAAAACGTAACGTGAGGAATGTGTATTTACAGGCCAAGAAGAGCTCGGAAAGGCATATAATCCGCTCAGGTCCTAAGGACAAGTTGTGAGTGACACTTTTCTTTCTTTGAAAATGAAATTTATTGAAAATGGTTAGTTTGGTTTTTCTTATGAGATATGACTTTGAGATGAACTGTTTTTCTTGAAAAGCATGATGTTTGATGATATTGTTCACAAGACATGTTTTATCCGTTTTCTATAAGATGTTGAATGGCATGTTTTGAAATGTTGTTTATTGTGATATATCTGATTTTTATGAAAGATTTTCATGTGAACTATTTACGTATAATACTGGTTTCTAAAATGTTTTAGAGGAGGCTCAATGCTGAAGGACATGAGAAGGCATGTGAGTTTCCCCGGGACCCAGTACTGAAGGACTCGTAGAAGGTACTTAGGTAACCTGCCATATTCCTATGTGCACATAGAGGTTGTGACGTTGGGTGTGTTGAGTCTTGCTCCACCCCAACTAAGGTTGTTATGGACGTTTAGTGCGTTGAGTTTTACTCCGCCTCAACTAAGGATGTTTTCGACGTCGGGTGCGTTGAGTCTTGCTCCGCCCTAACTAAGGGAAAGTTTTGAGAAGGAACTGATTTTCATGTACGATCATTTTGGCATGAACATATGTGATTTGTTTACGTTGTTGAAATTATGATTTTACAGAAATGATAATGATTATGCGATTTATAAAATGTGTACCTTCATCACTAATTATCGCCCTTGGTGTCCCAAATCGAGAAAAGATTTGTCTCTTTAAGAACTTGGACACCGTGTTTGCGTCGTTCTTCGTATAGGCCGCTACTTCTACCCATTTTGATACGTAGTCAACCGCTACTAGGATATATTGATTACACCAAGAAGGAGGGAATGGTCCCATAAAATCGATTCCCCATACGTCGAACAACTCAACTTCCAGGATTGAGTTCAGAGGCATCTCATTTCGGTTGGAAATGTTGCCTGATCTCTAGCAATGATCGCAAGCTACCGCATATGTCCTTGCGTCTTTGAATAATGGGGGCCAGAAATACCCACTCTGCAATACCTTCGCAGCTGCTCTCTGTCCCCCAAAGTGTCCTCCATAAGGTGCTTCATGACAGCTTCTCAGAATGCTATGCGTTTCATATTTTGGAACGCATTGACGTAGGATGTGGCCCGGGCCAAGTCTGTATAGATATGGCTCATCATAGCAGTAAAACTTACTTTCGTGTCGGAGCCTTTTCCTTTGTTGAGCGCTGAAATCTTCAGGCCATTGGTTGCAGGCCAAATAATTCACTATGTCTACATACCACGGTTCTTGACTCTCTGCGTTCATGATGTGCTCGTCTAGGAACCGCTCCTCTATATCACTCCAACTTTCTTGGACCTCTTTATTTTTTAACCGAGATAGATGGTCTGTAACTTGATTCTCGCTTCCCTTCCTATCTTTGTTCTCCAAATCAAATTCTAGTAATAATAAGATTCATTGGATTGAGTCTAGGCTTTGCATCCTTTTTCGCCATTAAATACTTGATCGCAGAATGATCAGAATAGATGGTCACCTTTTACCCTATCAAATATGCCCTAAATTTGTCAATCGCAAAGACTACGACTAACATTTCCTTCTCAATAGTAGTGTAGTTCTCTTAAGCAGTGTTCAATGTTTTACTGGCATAAAAGATCGGGTCCATGATTTTCTCTTTCCTTTGCCCCAACACTGCTCCCACTGCATGGTTGCTTGCGTTGCACATCAGCTCAAATGAGAGAGACCAGTCTGGTGCAACTAAAACTGGTGGTGAGATTAGGGCCTGCCTTAAAGACTCAAACGCATGCAGACATGCGTTATCAAATTTGAACTCCGTACTAGCTTCCAATAGCGCGCTCAGTGGTTTTGCGACTTGCGAAAATCCTTTGATGAATCTTCTATAAAAGCCTGCATGGCCTAGGAAGCTTCGCAAAGTCTTTACATTTGTGGGGGCTGGCAGTTTGGCTATCGCATCAATTTTTGCTTGATCAACTTCCAGTCCAACCTTAGAAATCTTATGTCCCAACACAATACCTTACGTGACCATGAAGTGGCATTTCTCCCAGTTGAGGACTAGGTTTGTGTCTTCGCATTTCTTTAATACTCGTTCCAGGTTGGCCAAGCATTCATCCTATGAATCCTCAAATACTGAGAAGTCGTCCATAAACACCTCTATTAAATGTTCCAGATATTCGAAAAATATCGCCATCATGCACCTTTGGAACGTTCCTGGTGCGTTACATAGCCCGAATGGCACGCGTCTTAACGCAAAGGTGCCATATGGGCGTGTGAACGTTGTCTTCTCTTGATCTTCCGAAGCTGTCATGATCTAGTTATAGCCGGAGTATCCGTTAAGGAAGCAGAAGAATTCATTTCCTGCTAGCCCGTCTAGCATCTGGTCGATGAATGGCAATGGGAAGTGATCTTTCTTTGTCGCCGTGTTCAGCTTGCGGTAGTCCATACAGATGCGCCAACCAGTGACCGTTTGTGTTGGTATCAGCTCATTTTTATTGTTCGTAATCACTGTCATCCACACTTTCTTCAGTACACATTGAACTGGGCTTACCCAGCTGCTGTCGAAGATTGGATAAATGACCCCTGCGTCGAGCCATTTGATGATTTCTTTCTTCACAACCTCCTTCATGGCTGGGTTAAGCCTGCGCTGCCTTTCTACTGAACCTTCCTTACCCTCTTCCAACCGAATTTTATGCATGTAGTATGAAGGGCTTATTCCTCTAATGTCCGCTAGGGTCCATCCAATGGCTTTGATATGATTTTTTAGTATCTGCAGCAAAGCCTTTTCATGGTCTGTGGTCAACGCAGAGGATATGATGACCGGTAGCGTGCTCTCTTCTCCCAAATATGCATACTTAAGATGCATCGACAGTGTTTTTAGCTCAACGTTTGGCAGTTCTTCTAGAGATGACTTTGTCTTCTCCATGGATCGATTGCTAAAATCTATGAGTTCGAATCTTTCCTTGGAAATTACACCGATTTCCTCCTCTTTTTCTTCTTTTAATTCATCCAGAATTGCTTCATCTTTTAACAATGTGTCTGTAATACTTGCCTTTTCTTCAGTTATGTCCTCAATCACCCTGACAAGATTGAAAATCATCAGGATATTTCAACACATTAAAGACATTAAACTTTACCTGCTGGTCGTCCACATGGATTGTTAGTTCCCCTTCCTGGATGTCAAGCAGGGCGCGTCCCGTAGCTAAGAAAGGTTTTCCCAATATAAAGGGCACCTCTCCGTCAGCTTCATAATCCAGGATTATGAAGTCGGCTGGAAAGATGAATTTGTTCACCTTCACAAGAACATCCTCGATTTTGCCCTCGGGATGCTTGATGGAGCGGTCCACAAGTTGAAGTGTGACTGTAGTGGGCCATACTTCTCCTATACCCAACTTCTTGAATATAGACAGTGGCATTAAATTTATACTGGCTCCTAAGTCGCATAATGCCTGACCTACGTCCATTCCTTCTATGGAGCATGGCAATGTAAAACTCCCTGGATCTTTCACTTTAGCAGTTATATTGTTTTTTAACAACGCACTGCATTCCTACGTTAATGCTAAAGTCTCAAATTCTCCGAGCCTTCTCTTTTTGGATAGTATGTCTTTTAGGAATTTGACATAACTTGGCATTTGTTCTAAGGCTTCCATCAACGGAATGTTGATGTGAAGTTGTTTGAGATCGTCCAAAAATTTTCTAAATTGGCCCTCATCATTTTTCTTCTTTAGACATTGAGGAAAGGGCAGACGCATAGGGGGACTGGTATCTTGATATACCGACACAGGTTCTGCCAGCGTTGCTTTTTCTCTCCTCCCTCTATTCTCCTGCTCTTGAGCAGTTGTGGTGATTGATGATGGTTGCGAATCATTAGTTGGTGCTATTGGAGTTCGTTGTGGAGTGATGTGAGGCTGCAAATTTCCTTGCGTCCTCTGGTCTTGCATCTCAGTGGGAAGAGTTTTCCCACTCCTCAATGTCACAGCTTGACATTGTTCCTTACCGTTGCCTCGTGCGGCTTCGGTATTACTTGGCAATGCTCCTTGAGGTCTGTTTTTGAGCTCACCTGCAATTTATCCCATTTGAACTTCTAAATTGCGAATTGCAGTGGCCTGAGTTTGGAGCATCGCATCATTCTTACTGATATATTCTCGTAGTAAAGCTTCCATGGATGATGATGATCCTTTTGCTGACTGGTTTATTTGTGGTTGATGCCCTTGAATACCTTGGTTGTAAACAGGAGGGTTGCTTCTCTGCGGCTGTTGCTCAGTTCCCTGTGCTTGTTATTGGTTTCCTTCCCATCTAAAGTTAGGATGGTTCCTCCAACCCGAATTGTACGTTTTAGCGTACGAGTTGTTCTGAACATAGCAAACGGACTGTGGATTGTAAGGACACGTATTATACAGGTGTCCCTCATTGCACACAACTTATAGATGCTGTTGCATTCATTGCGTCCATCGCAACAACGGATCCACCTTGGTTGTTCAATGCTATTGTCTTCAGCAAAGATGTCATAGTGGCAATCTGAGCTGAAAGATTAGTGGCAGCATCAGTTTCAAGCGTAGCAGCTTGCTTTCGTCTCTTGTCAATGGATCAGGACCCATACCCATTATCCACCCACTCGTCAGTATTCCTCGAAATTCTATCGAGAATATCCTTGGCTTGCGTATAAGTCTTGTCCATTAATCCTCCTGCTGCGGAGGCGTCAGCCACTAATTCTGCTGTTTTGTTTAAGCCTCCATAGAAGATCTCCATCTGCACATAATCAGGAATGCCATTGTACAGACAATTCCTTACCAGCCTTTTAAATTGGGTCCAAGCCTCACTAAGAGTCTCCGAATCCTTTTGCTCGAAGGTGACAATGTCTCATCGCCTCTTTGCACTCACCGTAGGAGGAAAATATTTCTGTATAAATTTTTCAACTAAGTTATAATCTCACCAGGTTCAAATGAATATGCCCATTGTCTTACCTCATCTCTGAGAGAGAATGGGAATAACGTCATCCTGGTGCTGTCTTGCGGTACTCCAGTCATGGAGAATGTGCTACATATCTCCAAGAAGCTTTCCAAGTGTGCTTGCGGGTCGTCACCCATTGCACCCCCAAATTGCCCTGCGGCTTGCAACATCTGTAACATCACTGGCTTCATTTCAAGCCTTCCATTACCTTCAAAGGTTGGTTGTAAAATTCCTGGTGCAAAATTATACAGGTTCGGCGACGGATTATACAGGCTTCATTTCAAGCCTTCCATTAACCCGGATTGTACGTTTTAGCGTACGGGTTGTTATGAACATAGCAAACGGACTGTGGATTGTAAGGACACATATTATACAGGTGTCCCTCACCACATTGCACACAACTTATAGATGATGTCGCATTCATTGCGTCCATCGCAACAACGGATCCACCTTGGTTGTTCAATGCTATTGTCTTCAGCAAAGATGTCATAGTGGCAATCTGAGCTGAAAGATTAGTGACAGCATCAGTTTCAAGCGTAGCAGCTTGCTTTCGTCTCTTGTCAATGGATCGGGACCCATACCCATTATCCACCCACTCATCAGTATTCCTCGAAATTCTATCGAGAATATCCTTGGCTTGCGTATAAGTCTTGTCCATTAATCCTCCTGCTGCGGAGGCGTCAGCCACTAATTCTGCTGTTTTGTTTAAGCCTCCATAGAAGATCTCCATCTGCACATAATCAGGAATGCCATTGTACAGACAATTCCTTACTAGCCTTTTAAATCGGGTCCAAGCCTCACTAAGAGTCTCCGAATCCTTTTGCTCGAATGTGACAATGTCTCATCGCCTCTTTGCACTCACCGTAGGAGGAAAATATTTCTGCATAAATTTTTCAACCATTTGCCCCTAAGTTATAATCTCACCAGGTTCAAATGAATATGCCCATTGTCTTGCCTCATCTCTGAGAGAGAATGGGAATAACGTCATCCTGGTGCTGTCTTACGGTACTCCAGTCTTGGAGAATGTGCTACATATCTCCAAGAAGCTTTCCAAGTGTGCATGCGGGTCGTCACCCATTGCACCCACAAATTGCCCTGCGACTTGCAACATCTGCAACATCACTAGCTTCATTTTAAGCCTTCCATTACCTTCAAAGGTTGGTTGTAAAATTCCTGGTGCAAAATTATACAGGTTCGGCGACGCATACTCCCTCATTGGGTGATTTCTATCATGCGCCAAGAGAATTGGGTTTATCTCTTGGTCTACATGTTCTTGTGCATCTGTGTTTTGCCTAACCCCACCTTGAGGAACTTGAGGTTGATTGTGTTGTGCTTCCATATTTTCTTCTATAGCTTGGTTGTTCCTTCTTTGTTTCTTTTGTCGTGTCCTTTTTCTGAAGGTCCTCTCGATCTCTGGGTCAATATCAAGTGTTGGAATGCTCCCGTCACTCATCTACTGTTAGAAGCTTCTAACAGAAGAGAAACTTGCTATAATCCTTCGACTGAGGAATTCCTAAAACACAAATTATCCAAACAAAAAGATTGAATCAATACAAAAGTCTCGGCAATGACGCCGAAAACTTGTTGCGACGCAGATTTGAAGTGCAAATCTATCGATTATTATTAAGCTCGGCAATATATTGTTTTTTAACAACGCACTGCATCTATCGATTATTATTAAGCTACATATGCGTTGAACATACTATGCGTTGAACATGCTTAATGTTTTGCGTTTATAATCTGTCAAGTTTTCCTATTCTTAACCCAAGTATAAGCAAAGAAATAGGTATACTCGGTGAGTCCGAGGTCGAACACAGGGACTATGCTGATTCTATAATTCGTTAGATTATTAGAGTTGGAGTTGTAACCAAAAATAATTGATGAGGATGCGTCTAACAAAAAAAACGATAACATGTACACTAGATTAAAATGTGGTAAATGGGTAGGTATGCAACACAGCAAAGTCAGCTAAATGGATTAAATGAATGGATAAAAACAGGGTTCGGGTTGGTCAACATCTAAAATCAGAAACGCATGGTGATATTCTATTCATACCTGCGACTCTTCTCCCGATTGTCAGCCGCTATGCGTTATATATCTATACCGCATAGGAGAGTGTGAAGTACCAAGGTTATTCCTATGTCTAGGTAACATTTCTTGGCCTTGTCAATTGAGTTCAACAATCACTTACCCTCTCGAGCAGTCTGATTATTACTACTTATATCGATTGGCTAGATGGACATAAGCATTGTTTTAAGTTTACAATTGAGAAGATGCAATAGTTACACTATAGTTCTTATTTGGATGCTAACGCAACCCGTGACCCTTGAAAGATTAGCTACTCATGGATTCAAAGTAATAAGCAGAAAGTGTAGAGAAATGGATAAACATGGAAGAATTTTAGATTAATGAACAGAATACAATTTTAGACAGCTCAATGTCTTGACACAAATCTAAAATCAAAGCTATAAAGAGAGATAGATAGCAGGAAAGGCGTCAATGTCTCGAGTCACCGGAATGGAAGCGTGAGGTTCTGCTATGAAGTGGTCAGGCGGAGGGAAGACTCTTCTCTCTCTAGCTATTCGTCTCCCGTTGTCTTCTGAAGAAAACTCTGCTGTGACTTAAGAATTCTTCCGAGAATCAACAACCCTTTTTCAGCTTGCAGGTCTGCCCTTTTATAGAGGCTGCATTCGTAATCAGTGGCAAATCTGCGTGATTGGAGGAAATTGATGTCGTGCGTCTTTCTCACCTAATTACATAATTCTCGGTTCAATTTAGATCCACCACTTTAGCCACAGATCATGCATGTCAATCTTCCGACAATCTCTCAAGATTCTGATCTAATTTTCCGCTGCCTTGCGTTTCTGGTCGTTGTTGTTGCACATGCAATGCTGAAGTACAAAACTTGTTACTGCATTTATTTATTATAATTAAGCTTCCTATGCGTTTAACATACTATGCATCTTACTTATGCTTAATGTTATGCGTTTGTGATCTGTCAAGCTTTCCTATCCTTTACCCAAGTATAAGCAAAGGACTAGGTTTTCTCGGTGAGTCGGAGGTCGAACACAAGGATTATGTTGATTGTAGATTTAAGTGGATTATATGCATTGCAGTGGTAACCAAGAATAATTCGCGAGAGATGTTTGTTTCTAATCTAAGGAAAGCAATAACATGTACACTAAACTAACATGTGGAAGATGAAAAGGCAAACGACACAGCAAAGTCAGCTAGGTGAATTTAATGAATGGGTAAAAACAGGGTTAGGGTTGGTTAACATCTAACATCAGAAACACATGGTGATAGTCTATTTATACTTACAACTCTTCTCCCGATTGTCAGCCGCTATACGTTATATGTCTATAATGCATAGGAGAGTGTTAAGTGCCAAGGTTGTTCCTATGTCTAGGCAACACTACTTAGCCTTGTCAATTGAGTTCCACAATCACTTACCCTCTCGACCAGTCTGATTATTACTTCTTATATCGATTAGCTAGATGGACATAAGCATCGGAATAAGATTACAATTGACAAGATCCAATAGTTACACTATGGTTTTTATTTAGATGCTAACGCAACCCTTAACCCTTGATAGATTAGTTACTCATGGATTCAAAGTAAAGAGCGGAAAGTGTAGAGAAATGAGTAGATATGGAAGAAATATAGATTGATGAACGGGATACAACTTTAGATAGCTCAATTTCATGACACAAATCTAAAATCAAACTAGAAAAACAAGATAGAAAGCTGGAAAAAGGGAGTCAATGTCTTGAGTCGCCGGGATGGAAGCATGAGGTTCTACTGTGAAGTGGTCAAGCGGAGGGAAGACTCTTCTCTCTCGAGCTATTCGTCTCCGGTTGTGTTCTGGAAAGAACTCTGCTGTCACTTAGGAATTATTCCGAGAATGAACAACCCTTTCTCATCTTACAGGACTGCCCTTTTATAGATGTTGCGGTCGCAATCAATGGCAGATCTGCTTGATTGGTGGCGAAATTGATATCATGCGTCCATCTCGCCTAATTACGTAATTCTCAGGTCCATTTAGATCCACCACTTTAGCCACAGATTATGCATGTCAATCTTCCGACAATCTCTCAAGATTATGATCTGATTTTCCGCTCCTTGTGTTGTTGATAATTATGCGTTCATGGAGATGTTTGGCGGATGTCAATGCGTCATAGGTTGCTAACGCACAGTCTTGCGTTTAGAGGTAGTCAACTCATCGTTTGCATTCCTACATTGAAACATGCGTTTTAGGCTCAAAAAATGGTAAAATTATTATCTTCATAAAAATACAAGATAGAACGCGTAGGAAGATTTATTAGTAGAATTTAGCTTAAACTACCGCATGCTTCTCTATTTAATCTCTATTTATCTACAAGTTATCAGTCGTTATGTGTCCATGAAGAATTTCTACAAGTTATCACACCCCCTAACTTAGATAAATGCTTGTCCTCAAGCATAATTTCTATCTAAGAAACTTCAATCATCCCCAAAGTTTTATCAACTCATTGACTAGTCTCTCAGAATGCTATACTCAATCAGCTACCCGTCAGTTATAGTACTTCTCTACCTCTATATTCTTTTCTTTAGAACGGGTCTAGTTTGTATACGGCAAGCTTTCTTTTCAAAATTCTTTACTCATTATTCACAAAATTTTTGTTTCTCTTTTAACATTGAGTCTGAAAAGATGAAGATATAAAGTTCCTTTTTCTTTCTTTTGTTTTATTGTTTATTTAATCATGCGTCAAGTAGGGTTACCCACCTTCGTTCTGACATACCAACAATGGGATGCATGGAGACAGCTAACTACGAGCAAGTGCCCTTCTCGACTAAACTCTTATCTAAGTTCGGTTTCCTCACTAGACATTGGAGTTTGTTATTTTATCTATGAGTTGCTGATTACGATTACCCACATGAAGGTGGCCAACTACGGGCAGGTGTCGTTTTCAGCTAAACTCTTAACAAGATGAATATATTAATCTTGTCAGCAGAGTTTTGCATTTGAAAGAAGCTTTTTTTTTTTTTTTTTTTTTTTTTTTTTATAGACATGGAAATAAGTTCCTCATATTTTTATCTTTGACAGTTCAAACCTCTTCCACCCCCAAACTTGAGAGCA
>QLSR01000474.1:16399-55632 GCA_031780015.1 Citrullus colocynthis | reverse complement strand
AAATAAAACAGAAATTTCCGTAAGTAGCATTGTTTCTTTCTTATTACTCAGCGTCGGGTCTTTTCTTGAAATTTGCATGCATTGAGTAATGGTCTGATTAGGATGTATTAGTCGGGTCGTTACATAGTCGTTCAAACTTGCTTGTTTCTCGATCTTCATCCATTCTTCATCTTCAAAAATTGGCTCAAATCATTCAGGATGTGGATTTCGGTCATCCTCCACCTACCTTGGCCTATATAAAGAAGTGGAAGTCTCCTTCTTCAACAATCATTAATCTTCCACTCCAAAGAAGAGATCTCTTAAGTTTCCATCCAAAAATTCATGAAGAATGAAAGTTTCTGTGAAGAACTATAAATCTAGGTTAACCCTATCCTGTGCAGCATGTGTAGAGTGAGGATTTACCCTTGAAAGAGGTTGAATTCAAACGAGAGAGCCCTTAAGAGTGAAATTTTTCCTCAAGGAATCTTGTTAATGATATATTTCAGCATTTGTTTAGTGGATTGGGCCTTCTTTTTTGCCATTTGTACAAACATCAAATCTATGTACTATGAGCCTAATATGTAGGTTAAATTATACAAAATACCCCTAAACTTTGTATTATGTGTCAAAAATACCTTCGAACTTTCAAAAGTTTAAAAAATGGCCTTAAACTTTCAAAAAACAATTAAAAAAAACACCCTTGTCGTTGGTTTTGGATGGAAATTGTTAGTATTTTGTTTCAAAAATACCCGTGAACTTTCAAAAGTTTCAAAAATATCATTAAACCTAAAGAATTTAAAAAATATATTTACTATTAGTATATGGATACAAACTATTGATATTCGTTTTTAAAAGCTCCTTCAACTTTTAAAATCTCCATTAATACTCTTAGCCATAAAAAAAATTAATAATAATAATAAAAAAATGTTCATATTATTAGTATAGCAATCAATTTGTTTGAAGTTTTCTATAGTCCGAAAAGAACCAAATTTAAAACAAGTTATATAGATATCATATTTTTCCATATAGATACTGTCAATTTCCTCTCATTTATAATTGTTACATCAGTTTTGTCACAACAAAATATTAACCAAACTTCAATTTAAAGCATAAAATCCTACAAAATTCCAAATAAAAATCTCCTCTTAAAACTTACAAAAACGATAAATAGTCAAATACAAAAAGAATGTATTTAGCTATTAATACATATCAACTACTAACGTACAACCTTGTTAAAACATACTCTCTTTCTTTTTGTTATAATATATATGATAGGATCGGATCCAACAACAAAAGCATATGAACACTTTTGTTTTGATTTTTGGGAAGATGAAATTAACAAAATAGAACAAAAAAATAATTTGCATTCACAATGCATAAATTAATAGGTTACACATGCTTTAAATTAAGTAGGGAAGAAGAAAACATTACCTTTAAAGAACAATTCCTCAAAACTTCTCCAAGTCTCTAGCAATCAATCTCCCACGAACATATGAAGATGCCACAAAAAGTTCTCTCCACTATTCTCTTAGCAAGGATCAGTCTGTGGGAACCGGTGTTCGAAAGAGAGAAAATTTTGAGAAGATTTCACAGAGAACTCAGCTATGTAAATTAACTTGAGAGCATTTAAAAGGGAGAGGGAGATGAGAGAGTAATAAAGAAGTTAAAACTTCTGTGTCATAACCAATACCAATAATACGCGAAGTGGTGATCTCAACCACCCACTTCACCCTCTCTCTCACTTTTAATTAAGTTAACTTAATTAAATTAAGTAAATGTGATTAATCAATTAATAATCATTAATGTATTTAATTAATATTTAATTAAATGCATATTTGAATCATATTCAAAAGATTATTTCTTTGGTAATCTAAGATTTAATATGTAACCTAAGATTTAATATGAATCATATTCATATTAAATTTTAACCTGTAGTTTTAATATAAATTAATTCATATTAATTTATTGATCTATAGTTTAAATATGAATCTTATTCATATTAAATTGTTAACCAATAGTTATAATATGAATCTTTTCATAATAATTTAATATTTGAATCATATTCAAATATGTTAAGTCTCCTTTTTATTGCATAGTATAATTTTGAATCTCATTCAAAATTAATTTATATTATAATGTTTCTACATACATTATATTAATTGTATCATATACAATTAATATTATTCCCTTAAATAATTTTAACAATTCAAATTCTTTCAAAACTAATAGTCCCCATTGTGAGCTAGTAGGGGGGCCTAATGGACCTACAGGTTAGAAGCTCCAATAATTCAACATTAACTAATTAAACCCTTTAATTGTGTTAATCAACATTTATTAACTGTGGGTCACTCCATTAAACACCCACAATTGCACTCTTCGACTGTAGAATATTTCTACATCCTTGAATTTAACCATTATAGTAAGTTGATCCTTCACGAGCAGTTCGTAATTACAATTTGGTCAAATTATCGTTTTACCCCTATAATTACCTTTTACTCCTTAAATACCACTAATCGCTTTAATGAACAATTTGTTTATGATCCTACCATAAACCAAGTTTCTCTCGGCCCAATGAGAGGGCAGATACCCGTTGTTCAAGACTCGAAATCATCACTTAAGGGAACTATTCATCTCTACTTACCCTAAAGGTGGGAAGGAGTGAATTCCATCTTGTGTAGTTATGTTCCTAGCTCCTCATTCGGCCTTGTCCCTAAAATGGTAGGCTTATTGAGTCAGCAACTCGAGCCACTCTCGCCCATACAAATCAAAGGACAAGCCTTCATAGGCAAGAGTCCATAACTCATGTAGAATTGAGATCGAGTTACATATGGCTATCCTATGAAATAAAAATCTTTTCAGTCAACGGTGTTACAAAGAGAGATTAAATATTGGATACAGTCTTGTACAGTCTCATTATATTGGATAACCACACTCGCATGTTCCCACACGAACGATTTGGATCATATCGTTTGTAGCACTTACAAAGTGAGTTGTATCCATAATGTTACTAGTGTAACGCACCCAACCTTATCCATAAACTATAGACCATTTGGTTATTACTTGAACATTATCCACCTGTATGTCCACTACATACTGTAGGTCTCGTGAAATAACCTTAGATTTTCCCATAATGGATAACTCATTGTTGCATATTTAAAATAATGAACTATTATATCAAATAACTAATTAACTACAAGACTTTAGAGCATAAATCTCAACAATATATAACTTAATTGAGTGAGACAATTTTTTCAATGAGATAAACAAAAGGTCAAATAGATAACAAGGAGAGTAAGAGCATTTTAAAAACAGTTATTAACAGTTTATGTTCATATACTAACAGTAAAAGTATGTTTGAATTTTTTAAGGGTATTTTTGAAACTTTTTGAATGTTCAAGGATATTTTTGAAACAAAACACTAACAGTTTTCATTCAAAATTAATGGTAAGAGCATTTCTAAACTATTTTTAAAAGTTCAAGGGTATTTTTGAATGTTTTGAAAATTCGAGAGTATTTCTAATACAAAATATATAGTTTAAAAGTATTTTGTATAATTTAACGAACAATCTATTTTGTTCTTTTTACAAGCATTAAAAAAAAATCATAACCAAAGGATGCTGTGGGATAGTCTGAAAGGATAGTTCAAAATGCAATTTTCCATCATTAGTAGCATTAGCAATTTTCTTTTTTCCTTCTTTCAATTAGATGGGTCAAAAAGCAAACAAATCCTTATGGGGCTATTTTCCAAACCATTTTTTACTTTTAGAAAAAAAAAACCACGTACTTTATAATATTGAATTATTAAAGTTTAACTTTTTATAAAAAGTAGTAAATGACACGACTAAACACAAAAAGAAATAATAATAATAATAATAAAAATAAAATAGTGTAATAGTGTGTTGTTTGTCTGGTTTTTTCCAGTAATTTGTTTAAAATATCTATATCAATAGATATATCAATGGGGTCTTAATTTTACGAAAAATTCAAAAGAAAATATCGATAAAATATTGATATCGATGAATATTTCTGAAAAATTATATAAAAGCAAAGAATTCAAAGAAGAAATTTAGATTAGTTAATAAATATATTATTATTTTCAAATAAGCAAGCATGTCTATTATTTATATTATATTTATATTAGTGGCATTTTGATGCTTACTTTTTGTGTTTAGTGATTTTTTCTATGATATAATGAAAATACTGATTCACCTGAAAGAGTTAGGAACACACATGCAGAAGCAATTAGGATCTAAAGCACTCTAATTGCACAATATTTAGGATTAAACATACTTGTTCAAAAAACTGAAAAACAAAGTTTTGATACTTGTTGTAGCTCAAAATTGAAGCGATTTTCTTAACGATTTTGACCATGAACACTTCGTGACCACCACAAGAGTCTTCCTTGTTAATTTCTATCCTTAGAACGAATTGTGAGATCCAAATTGTGATGAATTTAGAGCAAGTTTGAAGATTATGAAGAGTTTTTTGGGAAGATGACACTACTAGAATTTTGGCCTTTCTTGATGGCCAAAAACTATGAAGAAAGCCCATATCAAGAAAGCCCGCCCATCAAGAAATAAAAAAAACCTACTCAACTGATATTACTCATAGTCAACCCAATTAACATGCCAATAAGAATAACCTTCATCCATCTTATAATGTAATTTAATCATTTTACGTGTGCTATAAACGGTGGTATGTAATGTATGAATATAGTTTTAATTTCCAACTTAATGTGCAATGATTCATACAATTTTCTAATTTTTCATTTATCTATATTAAAATTTTCGCTACATAGCTAAAAGAAATTGCTACCTATATTTAAATATTATTCTAATTTTCAATTTTCAATTTTTTATTTTTGAAATATATATCCTTTTTACATTTGAAACAGGTCAGAAGAAAAATACACAGATTAAAATATACAAATATTTGTAATCCATAGTAAATTATTCAACGAAAATTAATGGAAGCAAAAACTTAGTCATATTTTAAAAATTTTCGATAATTAAATAAGTTTAATTTTTATTTATATATTGAGGTAAATAATTCTACAAAAGTTTGTAATAATTTCTTTTATTAATATTACTTAACCTAAATAATATATCAATGCAATTAAAATTACAAGTGCATGAAGGTTAAATTATAAGTTAGTCCCTAAATTTTGAAAATTGTGACTCATAAAATCCCTAAACTTTCAATGTTAGACTTTACCAAGTCATTTAGAAGTACCTAATAGAACTATAAACTTTCTAAGTCTAAATCTAATAAATCTAAAAAAAATTAAAAAAAAATATTTAAAATATTTAAAAATTGACCATTTCATTAGGGAAAAAATGGTTGTTGATTGAAGCTTAAATTTTCAATAATTTTTAGTTAATAGATATATTAATTTTTTGCTATTTATTAGACACAAGATTAAATTTAATATCGAATATAACATTTAGTTTTTAACATTTTGAATATGTAAAAGACTTACTAGATGCAAAATTGATATTTTAAACATTTATTAGATACAAAAATCAAGAATTCGATGACTTACCAAAAACTTTTTAAAATTCAAATATTATATATAGACACAAATCTAAAATACTAAATTATAAAAAATAAAAATAATGTCCTTGAACTTTGTATTTTGTATATAAAATATCCTTGAACTTTTAAAAGTTTAAAAAATACCCTTAAATTTTCAAAATGAATTAAAAAATGCCTTGTTATTACATTTGGATGGAAACTATGTCAAAGTTTTGCTTTAAAAATACCTCTGACCTTTCAAAAATTTCAAAAATACCCTTAAACTTAAAAAATAATAATAAAAAAATACCTTCACCGTTAGTATATGAACAAAAAGCTGTCAATACCTTGTTGGAAAAATAATTCTAAAATTTCAGAAGAAAAAACAGTTTTAAGATGCTCCTAAATGTTAATATGATGATCAATTTGTTTGAAGTTATCTTGAACTAAAAAAACCAAGTTTAAAACAAATTATATAGATATCCTAATTTATATATATACTCTCACTTTTCTAATTCTACACCAAAATTTTCAGCATCCCTAATAAAAATCAAGATTTTACGTTAAAACAAAAAAGTTCCACAAAATTCTAAAATCAAATCTCCCTTTAAAACATACCAAAACAATAAATAGTCAAATAAAAAAATGTATTTGGCTATTAACACATTCACCTACTAGCATACAACTTTGTTAAAACATTTAAATCTTAAAATCTCTTGGTACTTTTATCATTCTTTTGCTTCTTATTATAGTCAATATAACCTAAACTGAAATATGTCATTCCTTTTTTAGATATATAAATGTTAAACATTTTACAAAAAAGGGGAGTAGGAAAGTATTGAAGAAAAGGAAGGAGAAAAAAATAGGAAAAACAGAGAACTCAGACCCTATTAATAGTTTTTGTTCATATAATAGGAAATGTATTTTTGAACCTTTCTTTGAAGTTTAGGGATATATTTAAAACTTTTGAAAATTCAGGTATATGTTTTATATAAAACATTAATGATTTTCATCCAAAACTAACAATAAGAGTATTTTTTAACCCATTTGAAACTTTTAAAAATTCAAGTATCTTTTTTACAGAAATTACAAAGTTGAAGAATATTTTATATAATTTAGCTTAATTCATATGCTATATTTCTATTCTTATATAAATTTGTGTCCAGACATAGTACTCTAGACAGGATCCACCACCGGCCGGAAGACTTTTTTAACCATAGAAATCATGAGTTAATAGTTAAATAAATTTACTCCAAAACCATGATATATACCCGTCCAACTAAAGCATTTATAATATTAATAATGACCACTAACTTTCGACCTATTAATTTCCACATTATTATAAATATCATAAAATAGGTGTAATTTAGATGTTCGTATTTAGTGTCCAAAGATCAAGTGTTATTTCTTGATTATCCTATGTGTTGATCATGTGTCATACAACAGTCCATGCTTAGTGTCCAAATGTGCTAAATCCTAGTTGCCAAAATTTCTATAAATAAGTGATCATTTGCGAATTTTATAGACATACATTTGGTGAGAAATCAAAGAATATTGGAGAGAAAATTCATAGTTTTCATATTTTCTAATTTATTGTTATTTTGTTAATTTATTATTTAATTATTATATTATATTATATTTATTTTAATATTATAATTTCTAGTATTCATATTCTTGTTCTGCCTCGTTTTGCTCCTCAATTTCACAACACTTTATCAGCATGAGCTCCTATCATTTCTCCCGCTAAAAGTATTAATAAATTAAATGTTATTTTGCATATATTAAAATTTTAATATAAATACAATATTTTGTGATAGTATTACCATAACAAATTTTACAAAATTACAGTTTGTAGCATTTTATTTTAATGATAATAGTTATTTGTCATGAGTGCTTTATGTCGAAAAACACCTGAATGCCATAAAGATATGATCATCAGAAAATAATTATTCTTTCTAAAGCTCGTTATGAATGGATGTACATGAGGTTCTAAGATTTCAACTCAATAAGTGATTACAACTCCACATTATTTAAAATTAGCTTAAAATTGTTATTATGCAAAGAGAAAGTTATTGATGCAAATATGTTAAAAAAGACATTTTCTACAATTCATGTCTTGAATATGCTCCTAAAGTAGCAATATTGAGAGAAATATTTTTAAAGTATTTTGAACTCATTTTATGTCTTCTCGAGGCTAAATGAAATAACAAATTATTGATTAAAACAAATTATGAATCTCAGCCAACTAGAGTAACAACATTTCCTGAAGTGAATGTATTGAATTTTAATCATTGTGGATGAAAAATCATGGATCTCGACCAATTGGAACAACACCATTCCCTGAAGTGAATGTTGTGAATTTTAAATAGTTGTAGTCGTAGTCGAGGTAATGACCACGGTAGAGGAAGAAATAAGTATTCTTTTCATGGTGGTTGTTGTTATAATCATTCAAATTTTCAAGAAAACCACACATAATATGATGATTAAAGGAAAGTTCCACATTTTAGATGTGATACAAAAAGAGACATATGTCTTGTACATTTAATTTCTTCTAGAAATTACAATATCTCAATAGATAAAAATTGAACAGTGTGTGTGAAAGTAAACTTTGAAAATATCCTGAAGAGATGAATTAATTTTGAAAATATGAAATATTTAGATATTGCAAATTCATATGAATCTCCCGAAGAGAGAATGAACATCATTGTAGAAGCAATAAATGTTATGAAAATATTTAAGACTTTGTTATGTTTTCTCTCGTATTTACTTGTCAAAATCTAATTTTACATTTTCTATTTTATTTATCATTATGGCTCATTACTTATTATTGTCATTATTTTTATGAAGAAACATGAATATTTCTCAATTATTTGATAACTTTGAGATAATAACAAAGATGTATGCTTGGCAGATAGTGCAACAATGCACACTATATTTAAAAGCATAAAATATTTCTCAAAATTGACAGTGATGAAAGAAAAAAGTCAATACAATCTCAGGTCTTGTAGACTTGGTTGAAAGCTTTGGAAAAGCAAATATATGTTTGCCTAGAGGAACAAAATTTACAATTGACAATGCATTGTTCTCTAGTCAATCAAAGAGAAATCTACTGAGTTTTGAAGATATACGTTGCAATGGTTATCATATTGAGACTGCTAGAAAGAATGAGATACAATATCTTTATATTATATCTACTGTCTCACATGAAAAACGTATACTGGAAAAGCTACCATCTTTATTTTCTAGATTATATTGTACTAAAAATTACTGGTATTGAAAGTCATGCAACCATGAACTTCAAGTCCTTTAATCCATATGTAGTTTTATGATTTATATGATCGGTTATGTCATCCTGGTCAATAATGATGAGAAAAATTATTGAAAATTCACATTGACATCCCTTGAAGAATTGGAAGATTTCAATTCAAATGAATTGTCTTGTGCAGTTGCTCTCAAGGAAAATTAATTATTAGACCGTCACCAGTTAAAGTGGGACTAAATCACCTACATTTTTAGAACAAATTCATGACGGTATTTGTGGGCTTTTTTAATCCACCTAGTGGGCTATTTAGATATTTTAAGGTATTAATAGACACATCCAGTAGATGGTCATATGTGTGCTTATTGTCAAGTCGAAACCTTGTATTTGCAAGATTACTTGCTCAAAAAATCAAGTTAAGAGCACAATTTTTTTTATTATACAATTGAGACTATTTGTCTTGATAATGCTAGTGAATTTAAATCCCAAGCTTTTGATAATTATTGTATGTCAATTGGAATAAGTGTTGGACATCCTATCCTATAGCCTATGTTCATACACAAAATGGTTCAATAGAATCATTTATAAAACGTATGTAGATAATAGCTAGACCATTGTTAGAGAGTTAAGCTTCCTACATCTGTATGAGTCATGTTATTTTGCATGTTGCGTCCCTTGTATGCATTAGACCAATAGTTTATCATAAGTACTCGCCATTATAATTAGCTTACGATCATGAGCCAACAATCTGAGAATTTTGGACTAGCAATATATGTGCCAATTGCTTCACCTGAACATACCAAGATGGGTCCTTAAAAGAGGTTAGATATATATGTTGGATTTGATTCCCCATTAATTATAAAATATCTTGAACCCCTGAAGGGTGATGTTTCTACTTCACAATTTGCTGATTGTTATTTTAATGAGACAAATTTTGCAACATTAGGGGGAGGAATTAAGAAGTTGGAAAAATAAGTTACATGGAATGCATCATTATTGTCTCTTTTCGATCTTCGTACAGATCTATATGAACCTGAAGTTAAAAAAAATAATTCATTTGCAGCAAATTAGTTACTAGATGCATTTATAGATGTTAAAAAAGTAACTAAGTCATATATTCCAATTGCAAATTCTCCATTAAATGCAACAAGTTATCACTAATGAATCTGGGACACGCTAGAAGCGTGATAGACCATTCAGTTCCAAAGATAAAAAAATCTTGAAAAAGAAGTAGTCAATAATCAAAATGACTCATTTAAGAATAGAAATATTCCAGAAGAAATCCTAAATATGAATACTCATAAGGATATTGAAGTGAATGAGCATAATAATGAGATATTGATAAATTATGTCACGACATGAAAAAGATGGAACCATATAAGTTGGCTACATTTTTGCATACAATGTTACTCACAATATTATTTATGAAAGAGTATGAAAAATGTTGACACAGATTGACTTTATGTGGAAAGAAACAATCCAATAGAAATAAACTCATTTTTCAAATCATCTTGACTAGTAGTTCAGGCATCAGAGAATGTCGAACATGTGAGATACAGGTGGAGTATTTGTATGAAAAACAACACAAGATATAAAGCGAGACGTATCCTACAATAATTCTCGCAATGAATTGGTATTGATTATTAGAAAACATATTCTCTACTAGTCAATATGCAATACCATGAGATATCCAATTTATCTGATTGTGTATGAAAAGTTTATTAATATAAATTTTATGGATGCAGTCATACCACATTTATATTAATCTCTTAATAATGATATTTATATAAGAAAATCCATAAAGGATTAAAGGTATCATAATAACATATAATTAAAATATTAGAGAATCATATATATATCATAGAGATTCTTATAAAATATTCCTGATGAATGTGATATAATCATCTTATTCAATATTTGTTGGTATGATGGTACAAAATAACCATATTTGTCCATATCCTTTCATAAAAAAATCCCAACTTGAGATTTACTATATATACATATATGTTGATGATTTGAGCAGAAACTCCTGAAGAGATTTCAAAGGCAATAGAGTTTTTAAAGAAAGAAATTGAGATGATAAGTTTTGTCTTAGCTTGCAAATAAAGCATAAAGCAAAAGGAATTTCATCAATTTATACATAAAAGATCTCTTATGGATTATGTACATCATTGAATACTCCTATAGCCGTTCATTCACTCGATATGAAAAGGATATATCATTTGCTCTCAAAAAGATGATAAAGAATATTAGGTCCTAAAGAACCATAAATTTCGAGAAATAGGTACACTTATATAACTTTACTAGTTTATACATTACACTTTGTAGTATTTTTTTAGTAATTTTGTTACATATATATAATATTCCTCAAAAAGGGAGAATATTGAAGTAGAGTTAAACACATGGTATGTTTTATTTGAGAAATAGTTTACATGGATCTATTTTATTCTAATAAATCTAATCATAATCTAGTTAGTTGTGAAAATGCAGGTTATTTATGGAGAAATTGCTATTTCTAACACAAATATTTTTTGATGGGACAAAACTAACCTCTTTTTTAAAAACTTCTTTTTCTAACCCTTTCTTCAACTTTTCAGAGTTTCAAAGGTGGGTCCCACATGATGAAATGACATTAATACCCCCAAAACCATCTTCCTCAACACTCAAACCATCGTCTTCTTCCCTAAACCCTAAGACTATCTTCTTCCTTAGAGCGCATTTTTTTTTACAGTACTCTCTAATTCCTGTCATTTGTAGTAAAACTCCATCCTATATGTGACCCGATTTTTGGAAACAAACTCACAAATAACATGTTTAAAACAGTGGAAAGAAATTTAGATTTTTGAATAGTTGATGGTAAAAGAATGGAAAAGAAAATGAATTTTTCTGGTAGAGGAGGTTTAATATGTGTAGGAAATGTCTAAAATTGGATAGAAAAAGAACTTGGTATCCGTTTTCTGCTTGTTGTCATTTTTCCTCTAAGTTGAATGAGTTTATGGAAAAAGTGACATAATGCCCAAATCTCATGAGTACACGCTAACTTTCGGGACATTTCGGCATTCTATGACTTCTCCAGTAATGTTTCTAACAAAACCTTACGGGAAAAGTCCCAGAATGTCCAAATTTCCCGAAAGGTTTGAACCTACCAAGAAATTTTCCTTTATGTGACTATCGTCTCGCTGGTCTCACTCTCTTTCTCTCTAGTATTGTCTCTAGTATCATTTCGCTCTCTCTAGTGTTATCTCGCTAGTCTTGCTCTCGGTGGTTTGTTGGAAACCTTATGGGAAAAATGAACTCACGAGACTAGCGAGAGCGAGACTATCGAGTCGATACCAGAGAGAGCGAAACGATACCAGAGAGAGCGCGACTAGCAAGAGTAAGAGCGAGACGATAGTCACAAAAAGTCAAATTTCTTGGTAGGTTCAAACGTTTCGGAAAATTTCGGCATCTTGTGACTTTTCCCGTAAGGTTTTGTTGAAAACCTTACAGGAAAAGTCACAGAATGCCCAAATGTCTCGTAAGTTAGCCTATACTCATGAGTTTTGGGCATTCTGTCACTTTTTCGTAAACTCATTGAATTTATGGAAAAAATGAACTTACGAGATAAATGACAAGAAGCAAAAAACACATACTAAATTCTTTTTCTATCTGATTTCAGACATTTCCTACACATATTAAATCTCCTCTACCAGAAAAATTCATTTTCTTTTCCATTTTTTACCACCAACTATTCGAAAACCTAAATTTCTTTCCACCGTTTTAAACATGTTCTTTGTGGGTTTGTTTCTAGAAATCGGGTCACATATAGGATGGAGTTTTACCACAAATGACAGAAATTAGAGAGTGCTGTAAAAAATGCACTCTAGGGAAGAAGATGGTCTTAGGGTTTAAGGAAGAAGACGATGGTTTGAGTGTTGAGGAAGATGATTTTTTGGGTATTAACGTCACTTCACCATGTGGGATTCACCTCTAAAATTCTGAAAAGTTGAAAAAAGGGTTAGAAAAAGAAGTTTTTAAAAAAATGGTTAGTTTTGTCCCATCAAAAAATTTTTGGGTTAGAAATAGCAATTTCCCGTTATTTATCTAACTCATACAAGCAAATAGGTTACTTAGTACATAAAGAGAAGAATTTTTATTATGGTAGTCTATGAAACAGATTATAAATAATTATTACTTTAAATCATGTTGAAATCATGATGATTCATGAGATTAGCCAATAGTGCTCTTATATGAAGATAGTAAAGCGTGTAATGACAATATCACTATTCAACAAATTTCTTCAAAAGACGACATAGAAGACTTATCAACGAAGTTGTTATCTACAACAACATTTGAAAAGTTAACACATAACATTGGAATGCGGCGACTGAAAAATCTCATGTGATGTTTCCATGAGGTGGAGCAAATATATTGTATTCTTTTAGGATTATACAAAATACGTACTCTTTTTCCTTCACTAAGATTTTTTTTTCATTGGGTTATTTCCTCATAAAGTTTTAACAAGACATATTTCATATATATAATGAACATTTAAGGGGAAGTATTATAAATATCATAAAATAGGTGTAATTTAGATGTCCATGCTTAGTATCTAAAGACCAAGTGTCACTTATTGATTACCGCAGCTGTTATTCATGTGTCATACAACAACCTGCTTAGTGTCCAAGAGTGCCACATCCTAATTGCCAAAACCCTATAAATAAGTAGTCATTTGTGAAGTTTGTAGACACGTATATTTGGTAAGAAATCAAAGAAGTAATATCGGAGAGAAACTTTCATAATTTTCATAATTTCTAATTTATTGTTATTTTGTTACTTAATGATTATATTATATTATATTTATTTTAATATTATAATTTTTGGTATTCATATTTCCATTGTGTCTCTTTTTCTCTCAATTTCACAACACATTTTTTTTTTACCAAAGAGAAAACAGAAAAAAAAAAAAAGTCATCCATATTTTTGCCAAAAAGTAACAGAATTTTAATTGTTAAAGGGGATTAGTTAATCATTCCTGTTTTATATTTTTGGATTTATTGAATTCAACAAATATATATTTGACAGAAAATCCAAGTTTTACTTTTAAAAACAATTTTCGAATTTTATGATGTACACGGTGAAAATATTTTTATATTTTCATTATATCTAAATTCTAAATTTATAATTTTAAAATATAGAATTGTAATAAATAAAAATAAAAATATTTAGAAATAAATGAAAGCATCAAACCATAATTTTTCACCTAAATGCTAAGAAATATGGGAATTTGTATATTATTGTATGAATTAGAAAAGTAACTCCTCATTGCGTAACTACATGCATAGTTATTACGTTATACATATAAATTACAAAATATAGTTATTGTAAATTAAAAATATTGTCACGTGAAATGTGGTTCTATATACATAATGTGTGTATATCCATATGGTTATTATATTATACACATAATAAATAATAATGTCATGTGAAATGTGATTATATATATACATATAGTGTGTATATCCATATGGTTTTGACGTTTTAAAGGTTTTTTTTTTTTTTAAATTTATTTATTTATTATTCTTATTATTTTTTTGTCAGCATGAAAGTATTAAGGATAGAAGTCGGCTGGCGCCAAAGTTGATTTATTTATTTATTTTATAGAGTCCTTTGGAATAATTATAATTTAAAGGGTTTCCCACAAATTTGCTTATTCATAAAGGGTTGAACCAAAATGCAGTTTCAATATAATGTAGCTNTTATTGAGGGTAAAAAAAAAAAAAAAAAAAAAATTAGATGTCCATTTGATAAAGCAACCATTTCATTATTAACCTATCTTTCTGTTTTTTTGAAATCGAAGGCAAAATTCTAAATTAGAGAAACAAAGTTTTGAATCAGAACAAAATTGGTGAAGGGTGGCAATCATGTTTTGCAAATTTTTTTTAGGAAAATTATCTTAAATGGCAAAACTGTTAAAAATATTTACAATTAATAGCAAAATACACAGTCTAAATGCGATCGTGATAGATCACGATAGACTACTATCTTTATTTATTGTGACACACATAGTAATTTACTGCAATCTATCACCGTTTATCAAGGATAGACAGTGAGATTTTGTTATATTTATAAATATTTTAGTTTCTTTTGCTATATTTGAAAAAACCTTTTCTTTTAAATAGAAAATGTCTTACTTGTATGGTAATTTATCTCTTTATAGATATATATGTGGGACATAATAAAAAGTTATGGGTCTAGGTAATTTAGATTTTGTTTTGTGTTTAGAATCTAGCTAATTGTATTTGATAGGTAATCTAATTCTGTTTTCAAGAACTATTTTTTGATCTTGTGATTCAAATAGTGTTAGCTTTGAAAACAATATTTTGATTTTCGATTAAAATTTTTAAAATACATAATTATATTATAAATATGCAAAAATACGTGTATGGTGTGATATATTATAAATTTTATGATTCTACAAAATAATAATTATATAAAAGATTTTAACATATAATAAGTTCATCATAAATTAATTAATAGTAGTTTATATTCTAACCTAATATTTAGTAAATAATTATAATTAATTTTTATGGTTTTTAATATATCATCGAATACATTTTGAACAATTTTTTAAATTGAAATTAAATTTCTAAATATACTGCCAAATACATATTTGAAAACATGAAACACAATTTGATTTGATTAAATCCATTATTTTCAAATTTCTATCGTTAGATTGCTTACCAAACAAACTCAATGTTTTTCATCGTTATTTTAGCTTAATCTGTCACTTTTGAACACGGTTTGCCTATATATTTTTAATACGAAAAATGTTAAATATGTAAATATTTGAACTTTCAACGCCACGGAGAAAAAATAAGAAGAAAAAAAAAAAACATGTGAATTATACCTCTGAGAAGGGATTTGTGGATTTGCCTTTTAGCCGATTTACCCCCGAAAGTTAGTCACCACCTCCGTAATATATGGACTTTCATTTATTCAACACCTTTACAATTCTAAAACATTTTTGTTGAATTACATATTTTTAGAGTCATACAACTTAATTTTAAGGAAAATCATTTTAAATATAACAAATATCAAACTATTTGTAAATATAGGAAAATTTTAGTTTCTACCTCTATTTGGTCTATCGCAATCTATTAATGTAGAATTTTATTATATTTGTAATTATTTTTAACCATTTTTTTATTTTTAAAAATATTCCTAATTTTAATTGTTACAAATTCCTTTCGCAAACACATGCAATAAATATTGGTTGAATTTCTCGAGAGATGTCCTTTGTGTGTAGCATATTGTTGAACTTGGACAAACGTATATTCAACATAACATTTCATTTCTTCAACTTTCTTTTCCTAAAAATTGAAACCCTTTCACGAAAATACTTTTCCCGAAAAGACACAAAGATAGAAACCACTAAAAAAAAGTGAACCCCAAATTATTATATTTTCATAAAAAGTTACGTACAACGATTTTGACTACTTTTTAAAAGAAACGTAAAAAAAATTTTTTTTAAAAAAAAGTATACAATAACAGAGATATAAAGATTTGAATCTAACCTCAAAATATAAATACATACCAATCACTATTGCCTATTGAGTTACTCACTTTTCATATGGACAATGAAGGAAAAAGGTCAACATTAATAACATCTAAAACCCAATTAGGAAATGAAAAGTTCCAACACCTCTCAAACCCAAACTTGTTTGTATTATAAGAATAAAAAAAAAAACCAATTTAGAAAATAAAGAAGATAAGAAGCTAGATGATAAGCGACTCATAACTAGATTTTGGATACAAGAGAAAGAGAAGGAGAAAAGTCGGTAAAGTGTGAATGAAAAGCAAAATATTTAAAGGTGAAAAAGCAAATGATTATCCTATTAATGAATGTATAGTAAGTAGTGGATAAAAACTAGAAAAAAAGTTGGGAAAGATGAATTAAATAATGCTAACTTTATAGTTATAAGTGCAAGAGTAATATACGCGGTGTAGATATATAAAAAAAGAGTCAAAATGAAATTAAAGACAATTATGAAGCAATTGTCCGTACTTGGGGTTGCCTTTTTTTTCTTCTCATTCCAAAATTGGGAATTCAAGTCAAAGTTTGCACACTAGGGCGGCCGGCTCTAAGTTCTAACTCCTTTTTCTCTTAACAATCACATTCAAATGGTAATCACAGACGCATACTCCCTTTCATTTAATCATCATTTTCCTTTTTGTTTCAAATTCCTTTTTTTATATTATTTATGTTATGCAAATTTTATCACTAAATATTTTTTATTTTGCGTTTCTACTAATTCCTTTTTATATACATTCATGCTTACTTTTATGTCAACTTTAGTAAGGTAGTACTTATTCTTTTAAGGTTGAAACTTCATTTGTCCTACTTCTAAATCATTTTTACTTATTCTAAATTCACTTTTTTTTGGGTGTAAATAATCATAATCCAATACTTGGTGTAGTCAGCCAAGTAGAAATTAACAAAAACTCTCGTTAACATGCAGATAACAAAGTGCTTCATGTATTATGTATGAATGGAATTATGAGTGTAAAGGATAATTTTGGACTTAACGGGAAAATTCAAAAAGGAATAGAGAAGGCAAAATGATCCTAATTCCAATGGAATTTAAGATGGACATTAACTAAAATTCAACCCAAAGCATAATTGGACAAACCTAGGAGAAAAAGACGACTAGGGAGCCTAAGATTGAGGGGAGTCTTCTCATTTGTTACAAAATCAATAAATAAAGATGAATAAAAAGTGTAAACAGTAAATAATCAATATATAAATTTATGTAGTTTATTAACAATGTGTTACTTACATCCACAAAGTAGATGAATAACAATTTTCTTAGAGAGAATTTTTTAGAATACAGAATAGGGGCATTAGGGTTTGAGAGTTTATATAACACATTTTTTTAAATCCTAAGGTTAGAAACGTAAATAAATGACAAGTAGGTAAATAACTTTAGCGTACTTAGTCTTTCAAAGCACCAAATAATATATTCAAGATATTCCAACACTCATTATGAGACTTGCTTATTATTGGCCCTCAACCCATAATCCTTTTGATTATCTTCTTTTTCCTTACCTAATACAAATTTAAGAGAAAGAAACAAAAAAACCCTAAAGTCGATTATGATCTTATAAATATTTTCTTTTCATATATCGATAGGTAGTAAATTCTCATTCCTAAAACTCTTGCTACATCATCTTAAAAACCTCTAAACTAATATAGATATTGGAGGTGTCGTGACAAACATCATACTAATGTGCAACTCTTCCTCTTTTTTATATCACTTCATTTCCAAATTACAAATTTTGTGTTAAAGTATATATAGATGGCTGTGAGGCAAATTTGTGCCTCACCAATGGGATTTTACCAAACTCCATAAATAAAATGAAAACTTTTAAAATCTAAATTGAAAAACAAACGAACTACAGAAACCATATTTGTAATGGAAGAACTCCAATAATTCCTTAAACCTAGAGGGACAAATGAAAAAGGAACTTTTTAAAGAAGTTAGATATATAAAATAAATAAAAGAGGGGAAGCAAAGCAATAGTTTGCTTACGTGGAGTCCGCCCTTGATCTTGAAAATCGAAAAAGAGTGGATCTAAAAATTAGAAATAAAGCATTTTTGAAATATTGGTTCCCAAAGTTTATTTCCTTGAAGTTGATTTTTCATATATGAAAAGAATCAAATATTTTATATATACCCTACCAAATTAACTTTTCCCATTATGGTCAATTACATATTCTTTTTTAATACATAAAATTTATATTCATATTAAGAGAGTGACATAACATTCAAATTTGGCTTCAATTCCCAACGACGGTGATTGGGTCCCCTAAATAAAAATGGTAACTTTTTATTTTGTTTATATATATACACATATTTACAAATTGATAAATCTTAATACGTTTGACATGGAATCTTAATCGATTTTTCACAAATTCACACCTTATTATTATTATTATTATTATCATTCAAATTTGAAGTCTTCAATTTCAACTACCTTACCCGTGGCCCCTTCTTCAGGAACAAAAAAAAAAAAAGCCATTAAAAAAAAATTAAAAAAATAAAATAAACCCAATATATATATAAAGAGAGAAAGGGGGAAAATGGGAAATTATTGGGCGAAAAAGGGTAAGAAACGGAAATCGAGAGAAAATCGGAGAAATGGGGAATAGTATTGGAGGAAGGAAAAGAGTAAAGGTAATGAAAGTGGACGGAGAGATTCTGAAATTGAAATTGCCGATTCGAGTTTCGGAGGTTTTGAAGGATTATCCTGATCATGTTCTTATGGAATCTGAGGCCGTTAAGCATTACGGAGTTAAGGCCAAGCCATTGGAGCCGCAGCAGCATTTGAACAGGAAGAAGATTTACTTTCTTTTACAGTTACCAAAAATCGCCTCCGATTATCAGCCGCCGCCCGAGAGGATTCCGAGAAGAGTTCGTTCCTCTGGCGTCAATATGTCCGCCAAGGACCGTCTCGACCTTCTCATGCTCTCGCGCCGGACTATGTCGGAAATTGCTATTACTAGACCGTCTTCAGCGGCGGCGGCTTCCTCTGCCCAACCGCGCTTCAATAGCGGCCCGATGCAGGTTAAGATGAGGATTCCGAGATCGCAGATCGCGAAATTGATGGAGGAGAGTCGGAATGAAGGAGATGTCGCCGAGAAAATTATTAATATGTATTTGAAGAACGAGGTCAATACTGACGGCGGTGGTACCGGTGCCGGTGCTGGTAACGTTGAAGCCGGCCGGCAGCCATGCCTTGTTAGTAGCGTTAGGGAAAATTCAAAGGTTCATCGCGAGGTACGTCTCCTCCTTCCAATTTTTCACTTTGATTTAACTTTGTTAAAATCCCATTTTAATCCTTTACATTAGAACTTGTCCCTAAATTTTATTTTATTTTGTTTCTAAAATTTAACAACATACTCATTTCTTATTTTTAGAGTGACTAAATTCAAGATTTATAAAAATTATAGAGTTTTGTTTAGAGATATTTTAATTAAAGTTGTGGGTATTTTAGTTTCGGATAAGAAATTTAAAAATGTTGTAATTTAAATCCATATAAGATTTAGAAAGAAAAGAGTAATAGCTAACTAGAAAATGAACAACTCAACAAACTGTGCTTGGTCTCATTGGTTGGAGTCTTAACAACCGAAAGTTTTATTTAAATCTGAATTAAGGGAATTAAAAACGATTGATTAGTTTTGAAGGTAACAAATTTGAACAATTATTATTAATTTAAAGTACAACAAATTTGAATTAGTACCTTTGAATTTTTCATCTCCGTTTGACTACCCAATGGGTAAACGAAGGTGTATACCTTTTACGATATTTAAATCTAAAGTCCCAAAATTTAACGTTTGGTTTTAGAATATATTATTATTAATAAACATCTGATTCGGAATTGTTAAAAAAAAAAAAAAAAAGAAAGAAAAACAGAAGTTTAAATCTTAGTTTAATATAGAATCTTCGGTATCTATTCTAGTTTCATTCGACCTTAAAAACTTTAGATAATCTATTTTTCTCATTTTAGTTTTAAATATCATAATTTAAAATAAACGTAAAATAAGTTAAACTGTAAACTCATGGAATGAGTGCGAGATATATTAGAGCACATTATTGAATGTAGACAATGACGTCAGTTTTAGATAAGCAATAATAAAACTGGGCTTCCTTGGACAAGTTTGCCCTTTTGGACTTATCATAATGGTATTTTGATGAGGAGTTCAATTTTATAGTACTCTTTGTCTATATAGAATTTTGGAGGTAGAATAGAACTTATCACATATAAATTTGAAAATTTAGATCCTTATTAAAAATAAAATTGAAAGTTTAGAGATTGATTTGACAAATTTATGTATTTATTAAACATACTTTTTAAGATTTAAACAAAATAATCATAAGTCTAAAAATTCAAATTTTATTTGATAATATTTAGTTTTTTAAAATTGTGTATGTTTTCCCACAAATTAAAAGAAATAAATGTTCTTTAAAAACTACCTTTTTAGTTTGAAAACTTGAAATTAATTGGTTATTGGACGTTGTGATTTAACCTTTTTAAATAGTTAATAAATAAATAAATAGCTTTCAAATGCTCTATTTTTCATAATATGTGAGGTAAGAGAGTTGAATCTTTAACTTTAAAGTTGATTGTTCAAGTTCTATGAAAATTGAGCTATGTTCGATTTGCGTTAAAAGAATGAGTTAGAGATAGATAGTGGAAGGTTGATAGAAAGGGGACAGTGATATAACTACAAAGTAATTATTAGGTGGAGATCCAAATTTGACTTTTTCCCTAACCAAATTAAAGAAAAATTCTTAATTAAATGATTATTAGGTCTAAAGTGAGTGAGTTAGGTTTTTGTCACATTATTCTAACAAATGACTTGAATCTATTGTTCTTTTTCTTTGAAATGGAGACCACAAATATATCAACTTACAATAAAGAATATAAATAGATTAAATGTTAGTACTGAAGAAGAATTAATTACCTGATGCAAAATTCCAAAAGTGTTTTGTAATCTTTTGAACCTAGTAAAAGAGTGCATGAATTGACTTTTTAGTGAAGACATACTTTATTTGATCAAACAAGTTTAGCATCTTTGCTAGAGAAAGCAAAATTTTATCCATAAATCAACCAATAAAATTCTGATATTATCTTTAGTTCACAATACTTTATTTATGATTTGATTGATTGACAATATTGCAATATATAGCTGATGAATGTGGTTTTTAGTTGATAGTTAGGAAAACAAATGTAGGCAAATAGACCACCCATCTATCTAATCTAATCAATGTGGATTAAATTAGGTCTCAAACCTTCACACATAAATATATTAGAAGGTTTTTTTTTTTTTTTTTTTTTTTTTCAAAAGGACTGAAAAGTGGGAGTTGGTAGTTGAAATGGGGATCAATAAATTCAATTTATTTTTAATGCATAACTAACAAACATAATCTGATTTCAATATTTTGTCAAAAGAATAAAACTTATACAAAGTAGTTGTTTGTTATTTGATGTTATAATAATTAAAATTAATGATTTATGAAGGTAGATGAAACTATTTTATTTATTTATTTATTTATTTATTATTATTATTATTTTGGGAATATTCAAACTAAAATCAACTTTTTTTTTTCTGAAAAACAACTGAAGTTAGTAGTTAAAGGCCCACGGATTGAAATGGTAGGTTATCGACCACGCCGGCAACAAAATAGAATTTCTAATCAAATAAATTGAACATTTTATTTTTAACATAAACTAAGGTTCTCCCCTTTTTCTTTTTTCTTTTTCATTGATTGAATCATTGTGACCACTTGATGAGTCACTTTTATTTAAATTAATAATTAATAATTAATAATTAATAAACGAAGCTTCATTAGTCGCTTCCTTTTGTTTTATGCATCTGAAAAATGATAACAAAATAATTAATCAGTAATCATGTGCTGATCATTATTAATACTTATACAAGTGTTAAACTATCAATTATATCCGCCTTCAACATTTTTTTTTTTCTTTTATTTTAAGTGTGGAAAGTTCGTGTCCTTTCCTTTGGAAAATAAAAATTCATTGGTATTACAGATCTGTAATTTGTGTACTTTTTAGAACATCTACACATTTCTATAAAGACTATATATAATATTATCTTAAAATGTTGCCATACATAAAGATTTATATGTAATTAATGTTTGGAGACAGCTTTGGAAGTAGTAGCTAACTTGTTTGTGAATGTAATAAATTATACAGAAGCGAGTGAGTTTCTTACCAATGGATAAAGGAGAAATTCATTTAGCCGTAGCAGACAATCAATAGCTGATAGAAGTTTTGAATTGATAAAGGAAGAAGAAGAAGCATCCATCCCTTTCTCCATGGTTTAATTTCCTAGCTAGTTTTTGGATATATATATTCTTCCATATATTATGAGGAAGTTATTAAATTAGATCATAAATTTCATACAAAAAAAGAAGAAAAAAAAAAAAAAAAAAAGATATCATGAGAGATTCAAAACCTAATTCATATGCTATGTCAGAGATGTTTTGCAAAAGTTTAAGATAGGATTTGGTTGAGAATTAATGATTTAGAATAGGGATGTTAATTACACAATACATTTGTACATAATCAATATTTTATATGTTTGATCAGAAGGAAGGATATGTGATGTTTCGTGTGGGAATGGAAATTTCTGAACTGTGATTCAATTTTTTTTTTTTTAATATTTATTCGGTATCAATATCCATCCACCTAAGTATAGTTCAACAAATTAAAATTATGTGTCTTTCATAAATAGATGAGAGGTTCAAATCTTGAGCTTAAACAAAAAGAAAAAGATCCACATTGATAACATGATATATATTGTCATATAAAGGCAATTATTGTGGAAACAAATTTGGCTTCAAAATTATTTTCTTCGAATCTCCAATGCTAGCTACCATTACGGATATTTCTCTTTTGTCGCGATGTTGGTTTTTGGTTTAGCTCTTTTTTTGTACTAAAAATAAAGAGATGAAAAAAAACAGCAAAATTTCTTATTGTACCATGGTAGTTGCAAAATTTCCCAGTATTGGGCTACTGTATGTTATTGAGTCAAATGTTGTGTTTAACCATGAAATACTTCCATAAGTTTATACCCAAATCAATGAACATAAAAGGAAAATTTACCTAATTTAAGGGCTAATTGAATCTAATTTACAACTGAAAAATAATTTACGTTAACACACTCCCTCAACCTTAAGGTGGAAGAGTGGCGTCCAACTTGAATTTGTAAAGTAAGTGCTGAAGCAACTGAGTAATAGGGTTTTGGTGAAGATATCAGCTGGTTGCTTTGGAGATGGATCGTAAGAGGAGAGTGTTTCTTAGGAGATGATGAACAAAGTAACCATAATTTCTATTGGGTTGAATGCATTCATGGAATACATCATTATGAGTAATTTGGACTAGACTGCGCTGCGATTGTCATAGTGAAGTATAGAAACATTGTTGAGGAACACCTATGTCATCAAGAAACCAATGAAACCATAGTAACTCAAAAGTAACATCGTAAACAAGTGCAAGATATTCAGATTTTTTGTACGGGAACAACGAACAACAGTTTGTTTCTTGCTTCTCCAAGACAGGAGGGAATTGCCTTAGTAGAAACAATAACCTGTGATGGAATGTCGATTAGTAGAATCACCAACCTAGTCAACATCAGAGTAGTCAAATAACACCAAATATGATTAAGAAGAAAACTAAAGTCCATGACCAAGAGTACCTTTGATATAATGAAGAATGAGAAGTATAGTAGTAACGCTTATGGTCAGAGGAGCAACCACGATTTGATTGACAACAAAAACAATATAGGCAATATATGGGCGGGTGATAGTTAAATAAATAAGATTACCTACAAGTGACGTCATCAAGAGGAACACCATTGAAATGAGTCAAGTGAACATTTTGACCTACATGTATTGATGATGTGGCAGAGTCAATAATACTAGATTGAGTCAAAAGATTAGATGCATATTTGGCTTGAGATAAATAATATACATAAGAGCGAGATGAGACCTTGAGATCAAGGAAAGAACATGGTCTTAAATCTTTCATTTCAAAGTGTTTTCCAAGGTAACATTGTAAATTGGATGTGGCTTAAGGGCCATCATCTTTAATAATCATCTCATCAACATATAGGAGAAGAAGAACGAAATCTTAAGGAGCCTAACGTGTAACTAGCTAGAGCTATAAAATAAGGGTTGGAAGCAAACTCAAGTTGAGTTATGGTGGAACCAAATGTGACAAACCAAGCTCGTCGAGCTTGTTTCAAACCATATAAGGCTCGACAAAGAAGACACTTTCTAGGGTGGATGAGAAGTATTAGCTGGTGGTTTCATATACAGCTCCACTGATAGAGAGCCATTAAAAAAAATCATTTGCGAACAAATGTCATTCGAGCGACTAGAGCAAATGTCTCTTCATCGATGCCATATTCTTGTGAGTAACATTTTGCAACAAGACGAGCCTTATAGAATTCAATAAAACCATTAGAGTGAGTTTTGATTTTATAGGTTAAAAATTACTTATTGTCCCCTAAACTTTCATAAAAGTAATAATTTAGTCCATGAACTTTTATTTTTGTAACAATTTAGTCCCTGAACTTTACTATATAACAATTTACACTGCAAGAATTAGGTCTTTTGCCGATGCTAATAATCATTGACCTAGCTCCAAAAACGCGTCAGCTAATTCTATGCTGACGCTACGTCTCCTTCGGCAGGAATCATCGACGTAGATCTGTTGGCAAAGCCTATGCCAAGGCCAAAAAAAGAAGCGACCGAGTAGATTGGAACTGCTGACGGCAGTGGTTAAGTCAGACCAATGCCAACACTACCAACATGCGTTGACAAAAGGTATATATGCTGACGCTACAATGTGGCGTCGGTAGTTTTTTAATGCTGACGATTTGAAAATGTCGTTGGCGTATCCTCACAATGCTAACGACATATAGGCATTGGTAGTTCTTCTATGCTGACGATTACAATTCACCGTCGACATGTCCTTGAAATGTCGACACCTCCTAATACAATATGGTGTTGGCATAGGCCTATGTTTTTTTTTTTATGCCCAAAAAACCTGTTTTATAATTGTATTGTTTTTCCACATATATCCTTTGTTCATTATTTTAAACTGTACCTAAAAGAAAATAAATTATACCAAATACTAATAAAAATTTATTCAATATTATAATAAAAGTCTTGCAAGTTTGGTTGCTATGAAAGTTGCAATAAAGTTGCAATAAACACAACCAAAAAAAAAAAAAAAAATTTAAACATAGGCCTATGTTTTTTTTTTTATACCCAAAAAACCTGTTTTATAGTTGTATTGTTTTTCCACATATATCCTTTGTTCATTATTTTCAACTGTACCTAAAAGAAAATAAATTATACCAAATACTAATAAAAATTTTTTCAATATTATAATAAAAGTCTAGCAAGTTTGGTTGCTATGAAAGTTGCAATAAAGTTGCAATAAACACAACCAAAAAAAAAAAAAAAAATTCGACAACATATAAAGTTACATAACAAAAAGAGTAATTTGGTCCGAAGACAAACACATTACACAAAAGTTCAGACCAGTTTCTAGAAAACTGAAAACCAATCAAGTTGAGCTTTAAAAACTTAACTATCAAAGACTAACATAGCATATGCTATGGAGCATGTGTAACAACTTTCAAGCTCAGCCAATTTTGATTTGATAATCTACTTCAACCAATTATTAATGCATAATATGTTACTTAATATATCACAACAGAGAATAAATTGCACAATACCTGATTATAGATTATTGCTATAAGAATGAACTTAAAAATTAAAATGAGAAAAAATATCTAAGAAAACTTACGTGTAAGATAATCGTGGCCTATGATAGTAGCAATTGTGAAGTAATTTTGGCCACTTATAAGCCTCCAACTGACATCAACATCAGCCTTAATTTCTGTGCACCATGATTTGCTCTAAGGAAGTTGGTCTGCTCCAACTTATAAATCCTAAAACCACTTTCCGAAAACAAAAATTAGACTAAATACTTTTGCATGAATGATGTTTAACTCGTGTAAACGTAATCAAAATCATAACCAAACAAAACCCTAAACAATTGGACTGTACATAGTTGTTCACCAAAACACACAACTAGAAACAAAGCATTAAAAAGCAATAAGAAACCCAAATCACCTAAATATATTGTTGAAAGCCACTAAAAGTTGTTGGATAGTAGAATACATGCCTTTAATCATTCAAAATCAATTTTTAAAAATGCAATTAAAAGTGTAAAATTAAACATTGAATTGATTTCAAGTGATTAAAGTGTCTTTTAGAGTGATTTGCATTTAACTTGAAGAAGTTCACTTAGAAAACCTTACCAACACACAAAAACACAACTACCAACCACCACATTCTTCCTTGGATGCTTGTTCTTTGATGTTTCTACAACGATTAATCGTTAACGATGGAGCTCGACGATCAGTGATCGTGAGTAGTGGAGCTTAGAGATCGAAGTTGGAACAAAGTGACGGAGCATGAACAAAAATGCAACAGAGACGAACGGTGAAGGAGGATGGTGCTGAAGTTGTGTGGTGCTGAAAACTATTGACGAAAAGCGTTGGTGAAGACAACAGACAAAGAAGATGGAGGAAGACAACCTACGATGTGCCTGATTTTTTGGAGAGAACACCAGAGAAGTTTCGCTACATTGACAGAGAGAAAATGTTAGCAGGTGTTTAAATGTGGCTAATTTTTGAGAGGGAGAGGAAGAAGATGACGACGAGTTTGAGAGGAAGAGGGAGACAAGGGTGTAGCGGGTTTGAGAGGGAGAGGGAGAGGAGACCATTGGATTTGAGAGGGAGAGTGAGATCTCCACGGGTTTTAGAGGAACGGAGGTTGGGCCGCACACACAAACTTTAGAGAAGAAGAAGGAAATGAGAAATAACATTAAGGTTTTTATGTTTAGAACCGTCGATACCATAAGTAAGGCGTCGACAAATCCCATCCTATGTTGATGACACGTAATACGCCGTTGGCATTGGCCCATTTTCATCGATGGTAATAATTCACCACTAGCAAAGGCCCTTCTGTGCTGATAGGTAACTAAAATGTTGTTGGCATAGGCCCCTCTCTACCGGCGCCTACATTTCTACCGTCAGCAGAGACATTTATTGCTGACGGGGCTTTGAACCGTCGAAAGAGCCACTTTTTGTCTACGACTTTTTATGGCGTTGACATGTTTTTCGTTGACATAGGTAAATTTTCTTGTAGTGTTAGTCCTTGTACTTTAAATTTTATAACAATTTAGTCCCCATTGTAGAAATAGTGTTAAGATTTAATGATATTACTTGCATAAATAATTCAATAAACTAATTAGAAGCTCAATATTTTTATAAACTACAAAGTTTACATTATAAAATAATAAAAATTAACATCTAATTTTGATAATTTTTTTTATGTTAGGGACTAGATTATTACAAATTTGAAAGTACAAGGACTAAATTGTTACATACCAAAGTTCAAGGACCAAATTGTTACAAAATTGAAAGTACAAAGACTAAATCGTTACAAACTAAAGTACAAGGACTAAATTTTCACCTTCCATGAAAGTTTAAGGACCAAAAATGTTTCTTAACCAATTTTATTAATCTGCTTACAACCAACATGTCTTTTGCCAGGGGGTACATCAATGTAATCCCGAGTATGAGTCTTTTCTAAAGTATGGAGTTTCTCATTTGTTGCTTGTTGGAAAAAAAGGGTCAGTACTAACCTCATGATAAGATGAAGATTCAACTAAAGACATAGTAGTGTAAAAACAATGATAGTTCCAGAGATGATAAAGAGTTTCTCTTACTCGAGTGGAACGACGAATTGAGGTGATAGGTGCAGGTTCATGTTCAGCAATAAAGACAGATATCAGATCTGGGCAAGAAGAGATAAGAGTAGATTGGCCAAGCTCGAGGGTATGTTGAGGTTCAAGAGATGAAAAGAGATCATTTGAAGCTGATTAGGCTCAAGATGATGGATGGTCACACAAGAGAAATAAATCACTAAAGAGATCAATGAAGAAAGGTTGGGGACTAGTGAAATAGTGGTTAGAGAACATACTATGTTCCCAAAGGTAACATGGTGAGAAATGTGTAATTGTTTGAAGATACAATCCAAGCAACAAAAACCCTTATGTTTAGTATTATAGCTTAGAAAGCAGCATGGGTGAGCACGTGGTTTAAGTTTGGTATGCTCATAAGGTTGAAGAAGGATAAAGAAAGGACAAAGAAAGGACAACAAAAAAACTTTAAGATGGGAGTAAGAAGGAGAAGTGCCATATAAGGGTTCAAATGGAGAGAAGTTTTCAAGGATGGAGGATGAGAGACGATTTATAACGTAGACAAAGGTGAGAGCAACCTCACCCCAAAACTTCTTAGGATAAGATGTAGAGAGTGAATGAATTGAATCCTCAGCGAAAGCGAGTGATCGCCATATGCCAATTATTTTCTTTTTGAAAACTTGAAAAATACAAGGAAGGAAAACTTGGATAAACAAAAGAACTTAGCATGCATTAAGAAGAAATTAGGTGTTTAAGGTTTTTTACCTTCGAAGACTATCTTTAGGGTATGCTTTTCCTTTTTCTCACGAAATCAGAAACTGGAAAAACTTCATTCTCAAATAAGATATGCAGAAAACTTCTTAGGATACCACCAAGCAATTCTTCCTTGCAATTCTCAGGAAGAATCAAGAGGAGTTGAGCGCTCTCTTGATTTTGGTGAGTGAGGAAGAGATTGAGAGAAAGAAAGTTCTGTAACTTATTTCTTTTTTCAACAACACACCTTCTAACCTCTCTGCCCCTCTTTCCTTTATTTTACGTACATCATGAAGAATAAGATAATAACTCTCAACTAGGGGTAGTGAGAGTTAATTTAATTAATTTAATAATATTTAAATTCAAATTAATATTAATTTAATTATAATATATTAAATCATATTTAATATATATGATTAAATTAAATTAATTAATTAACATATAGTTTTTATATAAATCTCATTCATATAATTAATATTTAAATCTTATTTAAATATTTATCTCTCTCATAACCTAAAGTATAAATTCTGAAGCTCATTCAAAAAATAACTTTACATTATAATGTATCTATATACATTATACTAATTGTATCATATACAATCAACTCCCTTATTAATTTGAACACTTCAAATTAATCCAAAATAATTGACTCTTATTCAAAACCTTATTGAGCTAGTAAGGGGACCTTATGGACCTATAGATTAGAAGCTCTAATAATATGAGATTAATTAATTAAACTCTTCAATTAGATTAATCAATATTTATTAACTGTAGGTCACTCCACTAAAAACCTACAACTACACTCTTCGCACTATAGATATATTTCTGTGTTCACGTAAATAACTAATCAACATTAAGTCGATCCTTCACAAATTACTCATAACTACAACTAGATCAAATTATCGTTTTACTCCTGTAGTTATATCTAACTCCTTACGTACTAGTGATCCCTCTAATGAACAAACAGTTTATAGTCCAATTATAAACTAACCCCTCTTAAGCCAGTGAGAGGGTGAGGCCTCTTTATTCAAGACCCGGAATCAACTCTTAAGGGAGCAATTTATCTACTTACCCTAAAGATGGGAAGGAGTGAATTCCATCTTGTGAAGATATGTTCCCAGCTTCTTATTCAAACAAATACCCAAAATGGTAGGCATATTGAGTCGACGACCTGACCACTCTCACTCATACAGATCAAAGGATTATCCTTGTAGACAGGAGTTTATAACCCACTAGAATTAAGGTCAAGTCACCTATAGTCATCCTATGAAATGTTAATTTCTTCAATTAACGGTGTTACAAAGAGAAATTAAACATTTCACGGTCTGGTCTTTTATAAGCTCTTTGCATAGGATACCCTAATTCACATATCTTCACATGAACGATTAGGATCAAATTGTTTGTAACATTTTACAATTTTTGTAACAATTACAAAGCGGGTCGTATCCGTAATGTTACTAGGATAAAGCACCTAAGCTTATCCCTATACTACAGACCTTTTGGTTATTACTTAAACATGATCCATCCATGTATGTCAACCACATATATGTTTAAGTTTACATAAAATAATCATGGATCTTAGTTTATTGGATTGAGTTAATGCAAAAATAAGTAAAATAATTTCTTATTTTATTGAATAAATAAAATGTATTTACAACTTTACAAAACTACGAGACCCAAGAGATTTATGACACCAGTCCGAATAGAAACAAGTTAGGCACGAACAAAATGCAAAATATGGCGACGTTTATGTTTGGCTCGTCCATTTTGTTGAAATGTGCGTAGACATAAGCATTCAACAATGGTGCCTTGTTGGGTGATAAAGGAAAGAAGGCTCGAATCCTTATACTCCATGGAATTATTTATTCGAAGCATTGTAATGGAACGATAAATTTTGTTCGGACCATATTAGCAAAAAGAATGTAGACTAGAGGTAAGACAAAATGATTTTATTTAAGAAATAAATCTAGTAAAACGAGAATAGCCATCAATGAATAGAACAAAATAATAGAAGTGAGTGCAGGATCCCAAATATCAAATTGAATTAAGCCTAAAGGCGTGTCACATGAAGATGATGAATTAGGGAAAGAGATGTCAAGTTGTTTTGCAATCTTACAATTTAAACAATCAAAGGAAGCAAGTTTTGAAACCTTATGTAAAATTGCCAGTAGAGACTAACTTGCAAAGTTTTTATTAAAAAAACATGATCGAGATGAAGATGCCATTGATATATAACAAAATTAGTGATGGACGCAGAGATAGATAGGGAAGTAGGGAGGTGAAGAGATGTAAGTTTAAATAGACTTTCCAATTTGCGACCCGTACTAACTTTATCTATCATGTGTGTGGATCATGAACCTGTCAACCATTAAGAGGAAAGCAAACAATAAGGCTAAAAGTCACACAAATTGGATGTGGTAATAGTTCCAACATGAGAAATATGATGAAATTGAATCCTGCAATGGAAGTGATTTGTTTGATTTGGAAGATGAAAATCATAGAATTAAAGTAAACATAAAAGAACATATACATCGTATTACAAAAACTTCTCACATCGGAAGTGATTTGTTGCTTTTGTTCATTCAAAAGCATAAAATTAAGTTCACAGAAGATTGCCTTTGTAGATGTTGTTGATTTTAATTTTGGATATATGTTCAATTTATATGGAGTTTCTTAGCTTGTTGAACAAAAATAGATATGATAATTTCTGTATAAAGATGCATTGAGAATTACTCAAGTATGATCATGATTAAGCAAGTTTTTCTATAAAAAGTCCAAGTATAAGCTCTTATAGGTTTTCCTGGTGAGTTTAGGGTCAAACGCAGGGATTTGTAATAACTAGGCGTTGAGAATAAGTGCATGACTATGTGGTGAACTATGCAAGTAATATATGCATGAGTTATGTGTGTCTAAAACTATACATAAAGAATGAATAAAATTTCCTACAACTAACAATGAGGTGGATGCGGCAATGGTTAGTCAAATGTTGTTTAGTGTCAGATAGCATGCGTTGAAAATGAATGGAACCATGCGATAACGTAGAGTTGACGCAGGAGTTAGACGAAAAACTTAAACCTATTTAAGTATAAGTACATACCTACAACTTAGTTTGTGAATCCATCTCTCGATGTTTCAATGCCACATTAATCTTATCTCTAAGATGTATGGTAAGTTTGTGTTGGCAAAAAAATGAACTACATCTCTGTACCTCATCTAGTCTTGATAAATGCTAAAGATTAACTATCTACTCTCTCAAGCTAGACAGTCGTGTTACTGCATTTGTTTGTCAGACAATGCTATGCAAGCAAAAGATATGCATTCATTAGGATGTAACATACTTCATATTGTTTAAGAAAAACTAACTCCAACATCTAACTCATTTAGCATTCAAACATCATGGTGGAATATATTTAATATGAAAATAGATGGAAGATAGTCGTCAATCAAACTCATATTTAAAATAATTATTCTCTCGAATGTCATTAACAAAACATAAGTAAGAAGGATGAGAATGGAGATAAAACAAAAATGGAAGATGTCAAGCCGCCACTGGCAACGTCTTGCTTCATGGAGGCTTGAGATGGTTGCTATCTGATACATAAAATCCATAGGGTGAAGGTTCTCACTCACTGGGAGATGATTTTGAAAAGTTCTCAGAATCCTTCTATCAGAAGAGCTCGAAATGGAGGCTGGTTATGGTGGAGGAGGTGTGCAGAACCTTCACGCCTGTCACGCGTTTCTCTCTTAATTTTCCTCTCTCCCTTTGAATGGAGAAGCTTTGGGCTATTTATTGGCGTCGAAAAGGTGAACTTATGATGCCTGACACCTTTACATTAAATTCCATGCCCTGCTGCGCAGCCTTTTCACATTGTCGGCCTATTTGTTTTGCCATGACCTGATAACGTGTTATCCTTTTGCACATTGACATGACAGCTTTTGCCCAGGCGTCTGTATCTACTTTTTCTCAACGCATGATCTCGACGCATGGTCTCGAACGCATAGTTTCGACGCATGGGTTTCCATTTGTTCTCGCAGCAGCTTCGTCTCTCGTACTTGGGTTATTTGAGTTTCTTTTCTTCTTAATCCTACGTTAAGAATAGAAAAGCTCATAATTTTTCAGGTATTTTGTTTGTAAATAGTGCCAACGCATGGTGATACATTTTACATAATTCAACTTCCAAAATCATGCGTTTAGCTCTAAAGTTACTCTAATTAATTCAAATAGTGACTATAATAACTTGTATTTCTACAAGTTATTAGTAGACAGCTTCACTTTACAACTTCTCTAGTTTCAAATTGATGCCTCCAAATAGTCTTCCCTACTATGTCTGGCAAAGACCCACTTGTGGCATTGATAATTAGAGGAGGAATCAAAACACAGAGAGCTTTTTATGTTGTATGATTGAGAGAGATTTTTAGAGAGAAAGTGTTGTTATTATATAACATTCTTGAAAAATATAGATCTCTCTATATTAATGAGTGGGAAAATAACTTCCACACTCTCAATCTCCTCACTCCCCTCGAATGTAGGGGAGTTATTTAATAAATTTAATAAAAATTTAATTTAATTTAATTTGATAATAATTAATCAATTAGTAATTAATTAATTAACTAAATATCTCATATTTCATTAAAAGTATATTTTAAAAAAATAATTAAAAATATATTTGAATCATATTCAAATGTATAAATCTCTCATATCATATAGTTTTAATATGTATCTTATTTATATTAACTTTTAACCTATAGTTTTAATATGAAATATATTTATATTAATTTAATATTTGAGTCACATTCAAATACATTAGTTCTCCTGTATTATATAGTTTGATTCAAAATTAACTATATAATATAAAGTATATATATACATTTTGTTTACTTGTATCATATACAATTAACATATATTCCCTAAATTAAATTTGAATATTTCAAATTATTCTTTCAAAACAGTTTTAGTCTTTGTTAATCTATTGTGAGCTAGTAGGAGGATCTTATGAACTTACAGATCATGAGCTCTAATGATATGAGATTAATTAATTAAACTCTTTAATTACATTAATCAACATTCATTTAACTATGGGGTAAACCACTATAGACCTATAGTTGCACTTTTATGTATTGTAGGATATGATACGTCCATGGATATAACCATTACACATAAGTTGATCCTTCACGAGTTGTTCATAATTACATATGGGTCAAATGACCATTTTACCCCTATAATTACCTCTATATCCTTGAATACCACTGATCCTTTAATGAACAATTTTTTTTTATGGTCCAACCATAAATGAAGTCTCTCTTGGGCTAGTGAGAGGGTGAGACTCCATTGTTTAAGTCCTAGAGTAAGCACTTAGAGAATTACTCATCTACTTCCCTAAACGAGAAGGAGGGAGTTCCATCTTGTGAGACTATGTTCACAAATCCCTATTTGGTCAAGTCTCCAAAATGTTAGGCTTATTGGCAGGAGTTCATAACTCACTCAGGATTAAGATTGAGTTATATATGATAATGTTGTGAAATATTAATCTCGTCAATTAACGGAGTTATAGAGAGAGATTAATTATTTTGCGGTCTAGTCTTGAACAAACTCTTTGTATAAGATACCCTCACTCACATGTGTCCACATGAACGATTTGGATTACATCATTTATAAGAATTACAAAGTGAGTCTTATCCATAGTGTTATTGATATGGTCCTTTTAGTGGTCGTTTATGCCAAAAAAGAACCAATTAAAGTAAATTTATATAATACCGAACTACTACCAATACTACGATGGTGTAGCACAAATGGCAAATCTGGGTCGATCCGCAAAGAAGCTCAAATTATGTTTTGCAAGGTTAATTTTCTAGTTATAGTAGTGAATCGGGGGAGGGGGTTGTAAAGTGGGTAGAGATAAATTGCATGAATTTAAAAACAGGAAAACAAAGGTACAGGATAAATGTAATTAAGGGTTGAAAATCTAGTTTCAAGAGCAGGAGAGGTTCCTATGTAACTTCTATCATCAACTTTTTAATCAAACATGCATTTGATTTATGCATTCATGATTGACAAAAAGTGTATGAGTGATAAATTTATAAATAAGAGTAGTCTTAGTTGCAAGCATACACCATTGGTGAAGTAATAACCTTAGAGTATTCCAAGAGTGGAATCCCACGAGACTAGCTACCTAATTGGGTATGACTTAAAGCAATGCAATCAAGTGACCTAATGTAACCAAGGTGAAATTGTGTTGAGTTGATGTGAATAAAGATTGAAAAGATAAAGACAATCAATGATGGAAGTAGGGTTTCAACTATGTTTTTCCTAAGTTTATCAAAACCTAAGTGATGCAGCCGCATTAAGCTGACGCATTACTGTATACATGGCCAAAATCTTCACGCATTCAATCTTGTTTCAAGAAACTTTTAGGAGCCTAAGGATCTAATCTTATACTTTACTGTTAGCTAGACCTTAGATCAATTTCATGCATATTCTTTACCCTATGGTGCCATTTATCTCTAAGGTTGCATGGTGATTCTATTTATAGGCTTTAATCCTATATTCCTTTGTGAAATCTGCTTACACCCTAACCTTCTCAGTATTAGGACTCCACTATATTGCTAACTTTAGTGGCCAATTCAAATTAACAATGTTTTCCATAAAATCAAAGGGAAATGTGTAAGTAACGCAAGACATGACACTTTAACAATTGCTCAAGCTGTGAATCCCTAGGGCGTCCACATAATTGTAGCCTTTGAGGAATTTAGCTCATGATAAAGAATAAGTAAATCATTTCCATTAATTTCATAATCATAAGTACAAAATAAATGTGCAAGAGTAGCAAAGGAAGAAATGAAATGATGTTGAGCGCTGGAAAATACAATAACACTCCTTAAATGAATTCCTCACCTTCTAATAAACTCTAGGAAATGATTTTCCTCTCTCAAGGATTTGTCATTTCTCTCTACACATGCTCTCACAGGGTAGGGAAGCCCTAAAACCTAAGATCTCCAGAGGAACTCTCGTTCTTAGAGTAAAATCAGGTTTGCAGAACCTAATATTGTATTGACTTTTGCTTCCAGTATTGTTAATTTGGAAAAATATTTTCTATTTGTAAGTATTGTATGTGTAGTTGCACAGTCTCCCAAACATAGATCTTTATTCCTCATTTTTTAGTCACTCAATATATGAAAATTGTCCATGATTCTTCAGAACCTACCTTCAACGGGAAAATGGCAAGAGGTCATGCTGATAACGTGTTGTAAATTTGAGAAGCAAAATGACGGAAAAACGGGAGCACAAGAACCAAGAAATTAAAATAATAAATAATAAAATAATATAAATTAAAATAAAAAAATGAAAGGAAATAAAATAACTAAATTAACTAAAATAAAAAAAAGTGGCATTTTATGAAAATTCTCTCAAATTTCTTCAATCCATTCATTTATTTTCTCTCCAATGTGTGTCCTTCAATATCCACCAAAAGCCTCTATTTATAGGCAATTTGGCAAGTAGGTGGTGGAGCTTCATGGCCATTAAAGATGTGGCTTTAGGAGACACATGGCCTTTAGCCACTAAGCTTGGCTACATAATGGACATCTATTTACAAATATAATATTTATAATAGAAATTAAAATATATACTTTTTTAGTGCAACAATAGAAAACACATCAGAATTTTAAAAAAACAATTAAAGCATAAATAAGAGTACAGCCAACTTAAGTGTTTTCCAGTCAAATTTAGTGAATATTTGAATCTTTGAGCATGGGAAAGTCATGAGTGACAGAGTTACTCTTGTAGTTGACCAAAAAGAAGCCGGATTAGAATCATAGTGTGGAGATCATAAATGAAACTAAAAAATCAGAAGACCTCATTCGCATAACGAGCTTTCCCACTCAAAAGGTTCCAAAGGGTAAGAAATTTTGTTTCAACCCAGAGAGGGGTTATATGCTAGCTTCAAGAACATTAGAAATTCTCTTAAAGATAGCAATAGCCTCAACGAGCTCAATGAAAGTCGTTGACAACTCCTATAACTTTGAGAAAAATGGCTTGTGAATGGCATAAATTATATGTCCAAAAGATGCTATGTGTACACAAGCTGTCAGATTACTGGCAGACAGAATTCATCGCCCAATTCCGTGCCAAATAAATTTTTGAACTTAACCAATAATAGTAGTGGTAAGTTAGGTCGAACATAGGGAGCACTTCGAATTTCACAATTGGACAGTTGACAATTCCAGTAACCAGAGGGGGGTTTTGATGGTTGTTTGCAACAGAAATTTAAATAGCATAAGATAAAATGCATTAAAAGGGGATAAAATTCAAGTGAGAAAATTCTAGCTTGGGTTGCACGAGATTTTCTTTGTTCAATGTTCTTATTCAGTGGTTTTTCATTACAAAATTCGTTAAAGTCAACACCTAATCAATTTAATTGGAAAGACTAAAATTAAGTTATCCTAATGAACAAATTAGAATTAAAACAAATAGATGAAAGGCAGGCAAAATTCGAATTAAGCCTAATTGCATTAACTCTAAGGATAATTAGGCGGAATACTCAATTGGAAAGGCCTAGATTAAATGTCCTATTGATTTAATCCTAGGTTGATTAGAACAATGCTTGTCAGTAAATTAGAATTGCAAGCCTACCTAACCTATTGCTTCTATGATCAACGTATAATCAAGTGTCACAAATCGTAAATTGATCTCAAGCTATAATCACAGCGTACACCAGCGTTCACAATATGATCATAATTCGGAATTAAATCATGCATACAATGAATTTAGTTAAAAAAAAAAAACCTCATAAGAACATCAATTACAAGGAGAATCTTGAATACCCAAGCTAGAAATATGTTACCTAAGCCTCGGTACATCGTTATGTGCATCCAAGGACCGGGTTCGTACATGAAATAATGGAAAGGGAGAAGAAAAATAGAGAGAAAGAGGTGAGAATCAAGTTGGTGGTTGCTCTCCTAACCTAAAAATTGAGGTTATTATTTAAAGAAAGGTCGGAGCGTCGTGACACTGACGCTAATTTCTTCAGCGCTTCGACTTTGGAGCATCATGGCGCTGATACTCTTTGCCAGTTGATCTGCTCTCGGGAAAAAGCATCGTAGCGGCCCTAGGTGGCGCCACTGCACTGTAACTTTGGAGGCATTTTGGTCATTTTAGAGCTTTCTTTCCTGATTGATGCAATAAAGCTCCGTTTTGGTTCATTTTAGCTCCAATTCACTACTAACACTCTGTTCTACCTGCTAAGTGCTCGAAATCTACAAAGTAACATATTTGACACATTAAATAGCACAACGATCCTGAATTAAGTTGAGGAAGATAGTACATTTTCGGTGTTATCTATCACCTTTCGTATCAACCCAAGTGATAGATCGATGCAATCACAAGTAGTACTTGGGGTATTTCAAGGTAAATTGCTCAAGGATACTATGCATTTAGAACTACTGCCATACATTGTACGTGCAATCCTAGTCAATGTTGTGTAGAGGGGTTAACCAATCACATTTACTGTGATGTTTTATGTGAAAACAAATTGTATTGTATTGAAAATAAAGAGTAAAATGGTGCAGTTATGTAGTGTGCAGCTAAGTGAGAATGATATAGTTAAAACTTCATGGGGACAAGGGCCCAAACTTGACTATTTGACTCCCTATACATTCACAATCTACCGTCATTAGTACAAAACTAGGCTATAATGTCAATTGAAAACTAACATTATAAATGTATGATGTTGGTCAGGCGACCAACATCGAAGAAGGTGTTATTAAAGGTCTTTAATGTCAGTCTTCGTCTGACATTATAGATGACTTTAATGTCGATTTTCGACTAACATTAAAGATAATCAACACGAAGACCAACATTGAACACCTTTAATAACACCTTTTTTGATGTCGGTCGCCTCACCGACATTAAATGAGTTTGTTTGACATTAAATATCTATTTTGTGACAGGTGATGTCCGTCATCGTTTGTTTTATTAGAAAAAATTAAAAGAATATTAATGGTTGCACACATAGCTTCCCCAAATTATTTCTTTTCCACCGATATGCATAGAATAAGCATTTATGTGGCAACAGACTCTTCTTTCATCCAACAATATTGAGGGCAAGTTTATGAAGAATAAATAATATCATATACTTAGTATCATGATATCATTAAAACATTACTTAAAAAAGTAATATGACTATTCATCTCTTTACAAAGTACAATCAACTTACAAAGGTAAATAAAATTGCTAACGGTAATAAATACAAGAATTGTAAACCTTGGAATTACTTCATGACTCCAAATAATTGTCTTTATAAGTATTAAATACTTCGCGAAGTCCCATCTTCAGTATCATCACCTAACTTTTTTCTTATATATGAAATTATCAGCTTCT
>QLSR01000474.1:0-15791 GCA_031780015.1 Citrullus colocynthis | reverse complement strand
AAAAAAAAAAAAAAAAAAAAAAAACCACACATGAGAAAGAAACATAATACATGTAATTGACTCACCCATTAGTTTTAGAGGTAAAGTTACACCATGAAGATCAACAATATTGACAAGTTTATCTTTTATGTTCATAAATTAATCCTGAGAAAACATACAAAAAAAAAAAGTGTAAAAAATGCAATTCAATAGCAATGATGAAGAATATATTAAGGATGCAAAGCAAAGAATATTAATAAAGAGAAAAAGAAAAAAACAAATTAAAGGCAAAACGAGGGAATTAGAAAGAAGCATTAACCCTGATATTACAAACTAATTTAAACTTATAGCTAACTCAATGTAACTCTTTGAAACTAAGCATAAAACAAATAAATCATTTTAACTTCAGCAATGTAAAGCAACAATAAAAATAAGAAAATAAAAAATCTAAAGAGTAGAAGTAACCACATCAGAGCAAAGACATTATTATTTCAAATCTCACAATATCTCCATTTTTCCTAAAGTAAACACTGCCACAAGAACCAACAAAAAGGTACAACACAAACTTCCCTTGCAACAAATCACCAGAAAACAAGTAGGCAAATGACACAATAAACGCACAAAACTCTAATCAATTCAAAATTTGCGAGGGTCAAAACTCAGTTCGAAAACCTTAATCGACACCGAGATATTTTCATCAGGAATATTCTTATCTAAAATCTACCATAAACCTTAACTAATCACCTTAAATTAGTCTAAAAATACAACCAACAACCTTTTACATTTCGAATTATACCAGAATTACAAGAAAAAAAGAAAAAAAAAAGTCTACAATAGCTTTGGAGTAACAAAGTCACAAAGTTAAGATTTTACTTTTTATTCCCTCAATAGTCAAGCAAGCTAAAAAAAATAATAAAAAAAAAGATTAAAAGACAAAGTTGAAATATAAATAATGCAAATACATTTATTCATTACCCAAGATTTCTTAAGTTGTAGAAAAACAATCTCCATCATTTGTAGAAGATCGAGCAAAAGTATACACAAAAACAAACTTACGAATAAACAGATATATCATAAATAAGACATTGCAAGCACATTGAAACATTTTAAGGGAGAAAAATAACAAAGAATATGCAAAGAATTATATTAATTCAGATGAGGCATTACTAGATACAAGTACGTATAAGATCATTTTTTTTGTCCATACTAATCTGAATTGCTATTGGAAGTATACAAAATGAAATTGAAAGAAGGAGAGAGGGGAGGAGAAAAGGTACAGAATCCAGGGCGAATGGCTGCTACACAGATCTTTCTGAAGCATCATAGTGGAGTCCATGTCCATCATATATTAGCAGAACCCTTTCTTGAGTAAGCGATCATTTTGGCAATTGATAATAGCTTTACAAGATGGCGTTCTTGAGTAAGCGATCATAAACCCCTAATGAATATATGTATTATCAAAGAGTTACACAAATGCAGACACTTATTTCATATATTTCAATACTAGCAGAAAGCAGTCTCCATCGTATTTTAAAAGTTCAATCGACCTAAGTGCAGATGTGTTGGTTATAAGAATAGCAAGAAAATGCATACAATTAGGCTCCATCAAAAAAACTAGGAAGACCATTTTACTAAAAGAAAACGGCTAATTAGAATGCCAAAAGCAATTATGAACACTCATAAAATGCTAATTAGGCCTTCAGTTTATGATCATCGGGCTCAATAAAACTAAAAAATTGGAGAGTGAAATTTGGTGAACATAAAAAACACAGATAGAAATTCAAGTTGTTCAAACTCCCTTTAAACATACAGTACATTTTATCTAACCCACAAAATAACCCGCAAAAAGACCTATGTTGAGGACAAAAAAATGTCAAGTAAGCCCATATCAAGAAAGATAGTTTTGTTCGACAGCCAAAAAATGTCAAAAAAAAAAAAAAAAAAAAAAACTCTATCTTACGTTTTTTATTGTCAACATATATTAGGTTGACGTTTTTTGTCCATCTAGTCTATGGACAAACCGTTAATAAAAATAATTTTGTTGATACCTTTTGAATGTCAAAGTAAGGTAACATTGACATTTTTTGTCTGTCAACTATTTTTAAAAACCATCCAATTAACCTTTTTTATTGACATTTTTTGCATGTCAAGGAAATTGTATTGTTGTATGTTTTTATTGACGGTTTTTTGCTATCAACTATCATCCTTTGTTGACAATTTATAACAATTTAAGGAAAAGAAAAGACCTGGCTCATTAGAACTCTTCATTTGCAACCTGTAATCGACTCCATACAAGCTTTATACTTGCAATTTACATTCACCCCAAATGAATTGCACCCAACTTGTATTTTATACACAAACAACAAATATATCAGATCACTTACACGATATTAGCTAGCTCACAATTACATATTGACAATTACCCAACTTTTACAAATTAACATATAACTGCACAACTCTGCAAAGCAACGACTTCACAAAACTCTTGCAAAGCAACAATTATATACAATTGAAGCAAACCTAACAACTTTACATAACTCCTGCAAAGCAACAACTTTACACTACTTCTGCAAACTACCAACTACACAACTCCTACAAATCGAACAATTTCACACAACTCTTGCAAAACAACAACTTTACACAACTCTTACAAACCACCAACGATATAACTCCAATTTTTGAATTGCACATTACGCCATTAGAATCAGACAATTACAAAATGTATCATTTCTCCTAAAACTAACAATTACAAAACCAGCTACACAACTCCAACAACTACATAACTCCAAATTTTAATCACATCTAAATGGACAACATCTGCCCATCTCATTGAAACATTATAACACAAACTAATGAATCAAGTAATTTTCATTAATCAAGCAATAAAATAATTTTTCTACAAACAATTAGTATCTTAAAATTGAAACATATAAACCCAAACCATACAAAACTTGACATCATAACACATGTCCCTAAACCTAACAAAATTAACTACTATAAAATCACAATACTCAAATATAACGTCCTTTAAAGTCACAATACGCAACTCTCACTACATTCTAATTCTAATTAACTGTAACGTGTTTGTCTCATCAACTACAAATGAACAAGTAAATTATATTGATTAAAAACAATTATACTAAATCTAAAAATCATTGTTAACGAAGATGGTGTAAGCAAATGTGTACCAGTTCGTAATTATTGTGCTCCTATGTGTTATTATGTTGTGTATGAACTTCATAGTATAGTATCCACACTTCTTACTACCTGGTTGTTGAGCACACTATATATGTACACATATATTTCCACCCATGTTAAAAGAAAACAAATATTTTAATCAAACTTATAATATCATTAAATCGAAATTGAAATGCTTTTATCTTAATTGAGACCTAAGTAACAAGTCTAGCTCATGTACTTGTTCGAGCATAAAACATTCTTATGGCCATAAATAAAACAAACTCACAAAGATATCAGAATGTTAACATGATGTGAAGTAGCTATGAAGTACTTACGTATTGACCATAGTTTTTACATCCTCATGAACACCATGTCTCGTTAAGTTAATGACCAATCCTTGTCTAAGCCCAAACTGGTGCCCCACACGTTGAAATCATCGAGCACCTATTTATCAACTCCAGCGTTGCAATGAGTTTATGGGCCAAACTAACAAGTCGTATTGAATGCATAAAAAACAACTCCATCATTGAATTATGCAAAGATATATGCACTCCCTTTTACTACAATTAGAAAAATGTCATACGTACTCTTCAACTCTTCAGCTGCGGTTTTATGGTCCATCTAGATTGAGAGGAACAATCACACTTCCAACGACACAAAAAAACAACACCATTAGTCTTTGGGAGAACATCTGCACACTCATAGGATGCTGGCCACCCAAATCCAAACTCTTCAGTGATTATAGTCTTGCTACGATAGCCTTAAACTTAAATGCCTTTATTGACTAACCACCTTGTTTGCTTGTATTGGGCTTTTCCCCTGCCTCGTGCACTGTTTTGTATGCTTCTTTATGTACTACAATGATATATTTTTAATGAAGCATTGGAATAGGATGAGTGTGCTAAGAATTTGTCCACCTAATGGAGATGTTTGGGTGCACTTATTGACCCAAATCGTATCTTTTCTTAAAAAAAAAAAAAAAATTGATTGCTTTTGATCACGTTTTCTTCGAATTATGAATCTGTCATATTTATATTATCATTACCGCTTAAAGTCAAATGATAACTGTCAATGTGATAGATTCATACTTCTCATATTGTAATAGTAACACTATCAATAATGGTAATGGTAACGATAATGTAATTTCCAAACTCAAACGTATTGATCACCCCCCGCTTCTCACTTGGATTGCGCATAGCTTTTTTATTACTGAAAAGCACTTGAAAAGTGCTTTTCTATTCTCTCAAATTAAGGGAGTTTATATTAGATTTTACTTGTTTGCTAGTGGTTTTCAGGTCAAAATAAAGAAAACTAGAATTGAAATCCAAAAGATCAAAACCAAGCCAAAATCCAGCGAAAAAGAGAAGAAAAGTACAAAATTGCCAAAAATAGGGCATCATTGTAGTGCCGGTTCAGTGCTGCCAAGGCGCTTTTTCCCAAGAACAACCTCTGCCTTTAGCACAACAGCTCCATCGCAGCACTGCAGCACGACGCCGAAGGTAGGTCTTCATGACAGACAGTGCGGCGGCGCCAGCCTTTGATGACGGATAACGCAGCAGTGCTATTGACTAGCATCGCGGTGCCAGTTTTCCATATTTGAAATATCTACATTTTTTAAAGAATTTTGGGCGGCCAACTCTATAAATTGAAGGGTTTCAAGCAACTCTAGAAATGAAGAAATCAAAGAAAAACACACCAAAAGAGTCTCAAAGAGTGAGTTGGCTACAAGGAAGAGAGAAGAGTTTAAGAGAGAGTTTGGTGTTGTTCGAGTTCCTGACGTGAAGACCAAAGAACATCTTGGCGGTTTCTTCTCAATCAAGGGCTTCTTCCTAGTAGAGTTTTTCTTTCTTTACACTCTTTCTATGTTTAATTTGTTTGTGAACATGTTGCTCAAAGCTATGAGTGGCTAAACTCTTTAGTTTTAGGGTATTGATGAATTGTTTATAAAGTTATGTTGATATTGTAGACTATTCATGGTTTTGTTGTAATGATTATACTTTTCATTGTTATAATGCTAAATTCTTGTTGATTGACCATCCTTGAATGTTAGGTTAGATGTATGGTTGAGAGATTGTATATCTAACTAGATTTATAACAATTAATTATTGTTAATCTATCATGAAAATAGTTAGGTTAACGATGAAAGTTGCTAAAGACTACTCTTAATGCCATGTAATTTGTATTGGTTCAAGCAATTAGTAATCAATTGAGTTGTATGAGAAAATGTTGTTTTTAAGAGAAAATAACTTGGATTTATGTTTCTAGACTTAAGCATATGAATTGAAATAAAATCCATGAACCTTAGAATATTGCATGATGAAGTAAACAAGGATTCTTTACCCTAGAACTCTCTTTGACTCTTGTGTTTATTATTTACTTGCTTTCATTTTTAGTTCTTCAAAATCATAACTTAAATTCCAATCCTAAAATAAAATTGATTAAATTCTAGAATAGCTAAGTAAATTAAACCTTCACAATTGGATCCTCAGTGGAACGATATTCGGACTTTACCGTCTTAAATTATAACTTCACCAGTACACTTGCAGTTAACACGGAAAGTACGCATCGATTACAAATTTGGAAGTGAGCCCAGATATCAGAATGGGTACGAAACAGAGTAAATAATGCCAAAAGTAATCCAATGGCTGCTACTTTTCAGATTACGATTAATTTATTACCTTTCATCTAGAGTAAATGTGGCGTTAGTTTATACTATAAAACCAATACAAACTAGTGGATTGGCTTGGTTTGATTTGATTTTTTTTTTTTTTTTTTCAGTTGTTTGTGCTTGGAAATAATATCATAATTTTATAGACACAAATTATGTTTGTATTTAATCTATGTAATTGATAATGATAATTTCTTGAGATCAAATTTTAATACTTTGTATAAGTTTGAGGGCCCATTTTTTCCACAGAAATTTTGCGGACATAATTGCAACTACCATTGTACTTTAGCAGGGGCTTTTGCAATTTGTCCATAATTAATTACATGTATATGTAAAATGAGTAATTCATAATTAAAGTTAATTAGTTATATAATTTGATTAATTAATTTGAGGAATTATATATTATCTTGATAAAATAATCAAAATTAGTTTTAGAAAATAAATATAACTTTTCTCAAAATCTATAATTAAAAATAATAGGTTGTAAATAATGAATGGTAACTAATTATATTAAAAATGTTAAATATTACTTTGGTCCCTGTATTTTTAACTTTCGTTCATTTTAGTCCCTGTACTTTTAAAATGTTGATTTTGGTTCTTATACTTTTCACTTTGGTTCATGTTGGTCCTTGTACTTTCAAAATGTTCATTTTTGTCCTTGTACTTTCAACTTTTGTTCATTTTGATCCTTCAACTTTCAAAAAGTGATAATTTTGATCACTTAAAAAAGAAGTCAAAATGAAAATGCATGTACAAAACATTCGCTTTTTTAAAGTACAAGGACTAAAATAAACATTTTAAAAGTACAGGGACCAAAATAAACCAAAGTTGAAAGCATAGGTATCAAATGAACATTTTGAAAATATAGAATCAAAATGAACCAAAATTAAAAGTACATGAACCAAAGTAGGTTTTAAACCTTATTAAAAATAACCAATCATAATGATAATTAATTAACAACTTATATACTTAATTGATAAAATAAAAGGATTATTCGTGGGTAAAAGAGATGCAATTTACTCCCACACATAATGTTACAAACTTTGTACTAAAGAAGGAGATGTCCCTTACGCATTTCCACCCTCATTCTCAGATCATCCCCATCTCGTTAATCCAAATGTCCTATTTAATATTTTTACGACATATTATAGGTTCATCTACTCAATTTTCTGCTTTCATGTGGTGTGAGTCAGTTTTGATTAGTGTGTGAAGATTAGGAGGGGCTATACAACTCCCTTCGAGAAGAAGAAAGTTGACTCTTTAATGAAGAATATGTTCATGTGGTGGCATCAAATCTTGATCCTAAAGTGGGATAATCAAGCCAACTTTTGGAGTTGGAGTGTGCTTCGGTTCCTGGTTCAGTGACACATTTAAAGGGAATCGCTCAACGAGTTGGTAGTGGGCAATATTTGGTGGTCCAAGTCAACTCTGATGAACTATGAAGGTTGTTCTATTTAATGGTTAGGAAGTGAAATTCGGAATTGAGCAGGAAAAGAGATGGTTGCTGCATCATGAAAAATCAGCATATGCGCCCATGGTGGGATGGTGTGTAGCTTCATGTGAAGTGGGGACGGCTCAAAAAAAAGCTCTACTTGAGCCTTTAGCCTCCTACTCTGATTGTCTAGGCACATGAGTGGTTCTTAAAAGGATATTTTTGTTCACCTTATAAGAAGAGATGAGTCCTAAAAAGGAAAACATGTGGAAGAGAGAAACTTGCTTCATTGAAGATTAGAGACTCCTCGGGAAGAAGAAATTCCACCTAGACATTCGGAGTTACAGCATCGAGAAACAAATTCCCACAGCATTAGTTCCCTCTAATCTTTCTTCTGTTTTATTCATTTATCTTCAGCGATTGTTCTATCATGACTATGTTAGGCTTGACTGGAATCCAGATGTTGTAACAATTTATCAATATCAATCAAATGTCTCCTTCAACTTATTTTACATCTTTTTGCCTTTTAACAGTTTTTATTGCAACTATTTACCTCCATCTGGCCAACCAAATTTAAATAGTAGCACATGAACCCTTGCACAAAGTAAGTGTGAAATTACTTAAAGTAGTGAGTTTAAATCACTACATTATATTAGGGTTGATATAAATCACTCATAAAGTTATAGAGAGAACGGGAGTAAATGCATTGAGTTAACACAAATGTTCTATACCGCATTCGAAGGTGGGATAGTAGGTTTCCTCGCTAAGAGAGCATAATATGTTTCAAGAGCATCTTGATTAATACACACTACAACAAATGAGGCCTTTCATGTCAGTCCAAAAAACTAGACATGGATGTACAATGTCAGGTTGGGGTGCAAAAAAAAAACCACGGACATTTAATGTCGATTTTCGACTGTCATTAAAGGTAAGGCTACAACGTCAGTTTAAAACTGACATGAAATATCCTCCCTAAGTTTTCCTGGCATTTTGTGAACCCACTTTCTTTCTTCTTATTCACTCTTCTCTCACACAACTCCCACACCCTCTCCCTCAACCTTCACCATCTCCGTTCAATAGCCCATCATCTTCGTCTTCTCCAGTGCCATCAAGGTTCGTTCATGGTGAGTCCAGTGTCGTTCATGCAGTCGTCCGTCCAGATCTGAGGTTGAACTTCATACAAGATCTATTCATCGTCGTCGAGGGCGTCCACGTAGTCGTTGAGGTCCAGCTTCGTACCAGCTCTGTTCACGCGCTGGCTTCACTCCATCTCGCCAGTTTTGCATTACATCTTGCCAAATTGTACTCCACCTCGCCAGTTTTGCATTACATCTTGCCAAATTGTACTCCATCTCATCGAATTTTACCGTAAAGCACTCCATCTCGTTGGATCTGACCATAGCGCACTCCATCTCGTCGGAGTGACAAAGACGGATTTATGTTCGGCGTTGGAATGCCTTATTCTCAGCACCAAACACCTCTCTTTAAATATTTCCCCCAAATCCCCTTTCTTCTCCATCATTTCTTCATGAATTCCAATCAAAACACAAAAACTGTTCGTTTTTAGTATAAGTGAAGTTAAGATCTGTTTCGATAGCTAGTCAATTTCGTCACTGTCGGAGCTTCAGAGTCTGGCGTCGTTTCGTCTCCAATAGTGAAGCCAAGCTTCCTCGAGAAATCCTGAATCATTTCATCATTTGTTCGTTTGATTCTTGTGGAGCTCTATCAATATCTTTTGGAAATGCAGCATCCATAGTGTTTGATCCATCTGCATCTCACTCCACTCACAATCAATGTAAGAACTAATTTATGATTTTGGTTTTTCTTGATACATGTGATTTTTGCTTTCTTGATGATCATGGAAAGAAACCGTGAAGAAAACCTTAATTTAGAGCTAAAAAATAACAATTACTTTTAAAAACACATATATTGATGATCATAAAATGTCAATAATTGTTTATATTTAAGTTGACACACAAAAATATCAAGATAAACACATTTCTTGACACAAAAATACGTAAGTTTTCGTCAAATAAAAACTTTTCGAATTTTCACTTTGTTAACGGCCTAAAACGTCAAGGAAATGTTTTCGTGATGCGCATTGCCTATAAGAATAAGTACTCATATTTAAGCGCAAAAAATGAATGTTGAAGGGGCGCCGATTTGAAAATTTCCCGCCAAAATATGATTTTTGTTGATGCGCGACGGCCATCAACGAATGAAGCATTGTTGACTGGCATACAAGGAAAATGCTCAAAACGATGTCGTTTTGCTTTAACGCCCATCGTTTTGAGTGTTTTCTTCGAATTCTCTATTTTTTTTTTTTTTTTTTTTTTTTCATCTCGAAACGCGTCTCTTCTTCTCCAACGAGCTTCAGCCGTCCGTAAAATGCTTGCTTGCTTTTGACTTTAAATTATGTGTCCTTTTCTGGGGTAATTCGGTATTGTTGAAAGTTTGCCTGATTTGGCTTTGGGAGATGCGATTAAACATTTTGTGATCGAGTGTTTTGATAAAATATTTGTTGTTAAGTATGAGAATGGAGTTTCTGTAACTGTCTTTTTTTTCCCTTCAATGAGTTGTGGTTTTTAAGAAACTATTGCTGTAAATGCAGCCATGGGAGACTTAATAAACAGATTTTGAAATGGAGTAAAATTAATAATTGACAGAATAGGTATTGCCAGTTATAGTTAGTGTCCTCAACAGTTTTATCCATGCTACTTGCAACACCAAAAGTGAACTGTAATTTTAGTGCAAATGTGTGTTTAAAATAAATACTCCTTCCAATTTTCTTTTACATGCCTTTTCTCTTAATACTATCTTTCCTCACTTTTATATTCTGGTGATGTGTGGATTGGTTGAGCTATATGCTTTATATGTTCAGTTCCATACTTATAATCTTTTAATTAACATTCTTTTTTTTTTTTTTTCTTTTGTAATTTACAGAAAAGTAAGGCATAAGAATGTCGTACAGTATACAGTTGGCATGTACGAAGCCCCCCAGCTTGTGCATTGTAATAGGTTAGTCAAGGAAATATTCCATTAAATTTTATTATCTATTTATTTGGACTTAAGTTGAGAGTTATTTTTTATACCTTTTCACTTCAAAATTTAATTTATGTGTGGTGATAGTGCCTATGACTATCTACATAAACAAAAGGGAACTTTTAGGCTTCCATCTTTGCCCAAGGTAGCCATCAATGTCTCCAAGGGAATGAACTATTTTGCACCAAAATAATATAATTCACAGAGATCTAAAGGCTACCAATCTTTTGATGTCATGCATGCTTTGCTTCATATTAATCCTTAATATGCTAACTTTCTGGAAATATTTGCACTTTTTAGCCTGTACATAAGTTCTTTCAGACCACATTTCTTATTTGATGGTTTGATTAACTCATTTTTCAAGATATTAGCTTTTCAATAACAAATATTTAGATGATCATAGTTCTTTGAAGCTACGAGGCTTCTAAAGACTAAAATATAAGTAGTCTACAATTTGCAGACCATTGAGCCACCCTATGATGTGGTGTTACATATTGTCTGTATTCAAAAACTTGATAACTGTAATGGGTTATACAAAGATTTTTATCTAACTCTATTGAGTTATGTCTTTTATGTAGATATCATTGGACAGCGTTTGTCATCTCCTTACAGACTAATATACTGTGTTCATGGGGCAGTCTTTTTTGAACGAGGAAGAATTTTTATTTTCTTGGTATTGAAGATATCCATATATTCTTGAAAAAAATCGGCTCTAAAGGAGGTTCATCCCTTAAAGTTGGTTGATACAGAGAACTCTTAGTTATTGAAGAAATACTTAAATGGCCAGTAGTTTCCAGCTCCCAAATTGGCTTGTCTGATCGTCTGCCTTCACTTTGGACTATTAGACTTCTTAACACTTTGTTCCATCTATCAAATTCACTATCCCGAAGGGGCCTTCTGGGTTGAATATCCCATTCTTTCCTGTCATTGTTCTACGTATGTTTAATGAAGTTATTTGGTATTTGTGATATTGCAAAGATCCTGGGAAAGTTGTCTGCTAGAGGGCTGTTTCTGTGCCAAAGTTCTTTACAGAACGATGTCTGTTCCCCGTCATTTATAGTCCATGAAACACTTGCTTTGAACCAGTCGACGCCTTTAACAATTGACCGCCAAGGAGATTCCATGCTACTATCTCTTCGGAATGTCTTCAATGAAAGTTTGTAAGGATCAAAAGCAATCCAATTATATTTGGGATTCAAGTCCATTATGATTGATTCATCAATAAAATACACCAATTTTTATTAAAGATTAGTAAATATAGCCTTAAACGCAAACACGATTATCTTTGCCCTTAATTCCTAAGTACTATAAAATCTTAAACTAAGCCACCTTTAAAACTCTTTATCCACCGACAGACTATACCCACACCAACTGGCATGTACGAAGCTGAACCACGCCTAGGGTTTACACCATTTGGAATATTATTGTGGGGGATTTCCACTAATATTTTGATTCACTGGCTAGATTAAGTTTGAAATTTATTCTGGCAAAAAAAAAAAAAAAAAAAAAAATAACAATAATAATAATAATAATAATAATAAATAAATTAAATTAAATTAAAATAAATGAAATTTATTCGTTTCGCGAAAAAGTTGATTAAAAGCAATATTCTTACATGTCCAACTAATGTTAACTATTCAATCCATTTCTATTACGGTGATTATAATTAGTATTTTTTTTTATTTAAAAATTTTATTTTAAATAATAAAATTGTTAAAAGATATTTACAAATATTAGTAAAATATCACAGTCTATTAATAAAATTTTACTATATTTGTAAATATTTTGGTTCACTTTACAACCCTAGTTCCACCTATATTTATTTAATTTAAAAAGAGAATGTTGAAATTTCTTATAAAAAGAAAAAGAAAAAGATGTTGAAATTTCTTATAAAAAGAAAAAGAAAAAAAAAAGTTGAAATGGGGAAGTAAATTGGTACTAAATTAAAAGCTCTCCTAAGTGCTATTATTTTTTTATGGCATTTTAAAAGTTTAGACAAAAGAGAATTTGGCCGAATTCCATTGAATTCATAGAGGGATTTTGTTATATGTTTTAATTGCAATAATAACTTATAGTTGTTTTGTCAACATAGGTAAATTAAATCTTAAAATGTAGGACATTAAAACAAGCCCTTGGTCCCCCTATATCCCCACCTATATGGACTCAAAACTATAGTGGCCTACAAATTTTAAAATTTATTTTGGATCTATTATTTAAATATATTTATACTTTGTTCAAAAAAAAAATTATAATTTTTCTCAAGTTTTCAAAATTTTACCCATTTAGTTTTTAAGTTTCGAGTTTGGTTTCCACTTGGTCTCTAAGTTTCAAAATTTACACTTTTAACTTTGAATTTTTTTTAACTAAATACTCACTTTTTTGCCTTTAGTGTTAATTTTATTAATTAATTTAATAGAATTTTAATTAACTAAGTTTCACTATTTTTTTATCATTATGAAAATTAAATTTAAAATTTCACTTCATAACTATTTCTAAATTAAGTATATGTGAGTATTTAACCAAAAAAAAAATTGAAAGTGTAAATCCAAAAAATCTAGGGACCAAATTTAAATAAAACTCAAATCTCAAGATAAAATTTGTAACATTTTAAAATTTTGTAACATTTTAAAATTTTGTAACATTTTAAAATTTATGGACTAAATCGAAATCAAACTCAAAACTTAAGAACTAAGGTACTATTTGATTTATGGTTTTATAGATGCCTGGGAATAAAACGTATCGAAATTAAAGATGTCTATATTTGGTTGTGCATGGGAAATGCTATAAAAAATTATGAAAAAAATTATGTTTGTATTTAATTTATGTAATTAAGCATGACAATCTTATATAACTTAAATGGATTAATTAAATAAAGAATAAATAGCATTCAATATAATGATATTAATTAATTAATTAAGAATGAATAATAATTTTAATTATAAATATTTGAAATGGAGTAATAATTTATAATTAAAATTAATCGATTAATATCACATTAATTATAATCTAATACTTAATCATTTTAATTAATTAAGTTCAACAATAGTAATTTTAATCTTAATTAAATGATATAAGAAGAAATAAATATTATATGTTAATAAAGAATGCTAAAAAAAAGTTTGATAAATATGATATGTTAATAATAAATAAAGTAATAAAAATTAATTACAACAAATAATTAACGGAAGGGTAGATAATCAACAATGGTCGTATCTTCATATTAAAGAGTCAAATTAAAATTAATCTCAATAAATAATTATTTGATTATAAAAAAAAATAAAGTCAATTATTATTATTGAAAAATGATTTTTTGTAGTAACTACATTTAACTAATCATAGTTTACTAATTAAATATATTTAAATATATTGTTGGTTAATTAATTAACAATTGATATAAACAAGTAATTACATTCATAAATGTCTATTTGTAAAAATAAATTAAGTAAATAATTTAATATATTATCATTGATTTATTAAAATATTATATTAATTTTGTTAAATTAATATTAATTAGTTAGCTATATTCATAATGAAGTAATAAATAAAATGAATAAGAGAACAGGAGAAAAAGAGAAAACCATATTTTTCGATGAAAAAGAAATTTTTGTCGGTGGAAAATGAGGATGCTTGAGAAAAAACTATTCTCAAACAAAGTGTTAAAAACTGTGTAACAAACATAGACTTTGAATACTTGTATCAACTTCTATTAAGAAAAATATCTAATCAAACGTCTCCTAAATGTACATCATTTTGAAATTGAAGGACTGAAAATTTAACTCTAAACATAGAAAAAAGAAAAAAGTATTTTCCCTATATTTTGTTAGTTTATCAATTTCCAAATATTTTATTCTAATTTTTCAACCTTCAAATACTTTGTCTTAGTATTTTTAAATAATTTAAGTAAAAAATTTTAGAAAAAAAATTGAATCTATTTTGAAGTACTTGATTTGCTATGCGTGACATCAAATATTTGACCGCTGCCAAACATCTTTAAAAGACATGTTTGTGTTAAATATTCTTGTAAGTTAGTAAAAGGATGACGTCAAGGATAATCTAAACCATAAAAATTGCTTCAAACTATTTAATGATGACCTTATTTATTTGATTATGAGAATGGGTAATGGGTAAAGGAGATTAATAAGTGTTTTATAGTGGAACTTGGCTTGACTGAGTAAAACAAAGGGCTTAATTGGAATTTTCAAAAATGTTAATTCTCAATCCCTAAAGAAAATTCACATAACCAAAAAAATTAACAAATATATGGTTAATGACCAACTCTATTAAATCAACACAAAAAATATATTAAAATTTGAATAAAAAGTTAAAAATTAAAAAGTCATAAGATCTTAAACTAAGTCAGGAGTTAAAGTAACAAATAATGCAAAGTCATCAATTGTTAAAAATGACCATGGTACTACTCATTAGTTGATCATAATAATATAAATAATAATTCATGTGCCTTTTGATTTATCTTATTATAAAGATTGAATTTGGATGATATAAAATGATTAGTGGGCTAAAATTTCATTCCCATATGGTTAATAGAAGATCAATCCAACCCTTATTCCTTTCTTAATTTCATTATCATTCAACAGCTCCTCTTTTGGACCCTTCTCTAATATGCATATATATTACTTTTGTTTAAATTCATATGTATTCATGGACGCTGCTTTCCAAATAATGTTGACTATAGCATCCCTTGTGAAGGTATGATATCAACTATCCAAGGCATCAAAATATTATCTATATTCTATTTAATAATTTTAATCTAATTTCAGTATTTTCTAAATTTATCAATTTTAGGATATATTAAGTAGGGACGTTATTGTCATTTCAGTCATTTTACTATGAACTATGATGTGACCTTAGGGTTTTTATTGGGAAGTTATCTAAGACCTTGCTTTCATGTTGTTCGAATAAATTACGATGAATTGAATTTTGGGCTTTGAGCTTTTTATAAAATTGAAACCAACTAAAACAAGCTATAAAATGACTGGTCACTCAAATATGAATGTTAAACAGAAAGCACAGAAAAATACTGTAACAACCAACAAAACTAACAGTAAGCAAAAGAGAACTGCACACAAGAGATGGTAACCCAGTTCGGAGATAAACCACCTACATCTGGGGAGCAATGTGCCCAGAAAAGATAATCCACTAATATTAAAGTGTTAAGCGTTTACAACAAATTACTTATTTGTAAAGTACCCACTTCTACTGTGACTCTTGTAGAGCTTAACTTGCTAAATACTTGGACTCCCCCTAGATGTGAGACTCCCTTTCAATTGTACTTGGGTTCTCCCTAAGTTTGATAATATCAGTAATGAACTTTTTGGCTTCCAATAGTGTGTGAGACTCCTACCAGCTTGATTATCTTCTTCGTGCCTCAATGAACTCCCTTCACATGAGAACTTAGGTCCCCCTAAGTCTTGAGAACTCCCTTCCCAATTTGTAACACCTTAGGCTCCCTCTAAGGCTTGAGAAATTCTT
>QLSR01000473.1:0-12466 GCA_031780015.1 Citrullus colocynthis | reverse complement strand
CAGATTTGATGTGAATTTTGCTTCATGTTTGTCTTCCAAGAACTTTTATTTTCAAGAAATAAAATTTGAAAAAAGAATCTATATTTTATTTTTTAGAAAAATATCCTTTTGTCCTTAAGTTTTTAAGAGTAAGTGTCATTAGTTTTCAAATTAGCCATTTTAACTCCTAAATTTTTAAGAATAAGTTTAAAAGGTCCTTTTACTAATAAAATTATTAAATTTAATGAACTAAAAGTTGATGCAGCAAGATGTGAAGGAAAAATAATTACATTTTTAATTTAATTTAATTTAATTAATTAATTAATTATTATTATTATTATTATTATTATCTTCTCTCTTCTCCTCATCTTTCCCTCCTCTTTCTCCTCTCTTCTTCTCCGGGACCTCACTTTCGATGTTAAGACACATATTCAGTTAAGCTTAGATCTTATGGAACACCCTCTCCACCAGCAAATTTCGACTGTAATCAAGTATGAAATAGGGCCAATGAAGAAAATTGTAAAACACCAAAAACTAGTGGAATATGGTGAGTGTAATCCACTCGATTTTGTTGGTGAAATTTGATGGGTCTCTAGAGGGGGCGGCCGCTTCTGTATAAAAACCACCTCGGTAACCCCATACTTCACCAACAAAAGTTGCAATTTCGAAAGAGATTTTAGAGAGAAGAAAAAAGAAACTGAGTTCATCAACAAGAGCTTCGGTTGTAGCGGTCAGAGTGGTGTCGTGGAGACTCGGAGGAGAGAGAATAGAAGAAGAGGGAGAAAGAGGAGAGAAAGACGAGAAAGGAGAAGAGAGAAATAATTTTTTTATTTTTTAAATGTAATTATTTTGCCAAATGAATTTGCCACATCAATATTTAATAGTTTTATTAGTAGGAGGATCTTTTAAACCCATTTTAAAAAACACAGCTACTAAAATAACGAAACATTAGGAACCAAATACATTTATTCTTAAAAATTCAGAGACCAAAAAAGTGTTTTTCTCTTTATTTTTTAATCTTATTCAAATTTTATCTATTGAATTTTTATATCATTCCATCTCAAACTTGAGTTGATATAAATTTTACTTATTTTTTACCATTTAAAATTTTCAATTCCAAAAAATAAAATATAGAATGAAAAAGAACATGCGAAGATGCAAAATAAATGTTGATATTGCATTTCATGGAACAACAATTCTGTGTAATAATAAATATCTTGAACTTTACATCCATATTAATATCTTTTAATCTTACTGTACAATTAAAAGATATTAATACACCGAGTACAAGCTTCTTTGCGAAACCAATGAAGACTCAAAATCAAAACATTTATATTATCTACATTATTCAAGACATTCTCATTTAGATTGAATATGGTTTAATCCAAGGTATTCTCCTATATTGGTATCATTGGTGAAGGATCTCATACATACATACGCAGCGGAAACGAAAGAAGATCGAAATAACAATCTAGATGCATATAACAACCTAGGATTAAACATGCATTATCATACAAAATGAATTAGAGAAAAAGGAAAGAAATTATATACCTTTGTAGCTTTTCTTCCTTTCTTGAAATTACTCCCACTTGGACCATCAAGGGATCTTTCTAGCTATTCTCAAAGGCTTGGAATAGAGTGGTGGGACTCTTTAAAGAAGAAAAAAGAGAAATTTGTGAGGAAAATTTAGTTTCTAAAAAAACTACAAATTTTTCAAGATTTTTTTTCAAGAAGAAAAAAATGAACAAAAACCTTCTTTAAAAAAAGGCAAATTGCATGCAACTTTTGCATGTCTAAGTTCACCAAAAGTTGACAACACACATTTCACTAATGCATGCCAAGGATTATGTGTCAAAGCGTAGAATTTTGAGATTAATTAAATGTTCCACTCATCAAGTTAGTGGATTTTTCCACTAATTTTATAAGAAACATTAATTTAATCTCATGGTCAACCTTTCTAGAAGGTTTGACTAAAACAACTCTTTGACTTGCTTGGGTCAAAGTCAACTATTTGACTTCTTCCGAAAATCAACTGTTTGACTAAATCCATGTCTCCGATTATGAATCTGTATTCATAATTTCAATATTTAAATCCCATTTAAATATTTTTTTTACCAAATCTCTCATTTGATATCATATATCAATTATTACTTAATCATATCTCACATGATTAACCTAATTTGAACGATTCGAATTATTCCTTCTATTTATTCTAAGTTTATTCCTATATGAGCTAGCAAAAGGATCATGAGCTCCAACAATCCGAGATTAACCGGTTAAACTCTTTAACCTAGTTAACCAACATTCGTTAACTATCGGGTCACTTCACTAAAGCCCGTAGCTGCACTTTCCTCACTGTAGATATATTATGTCCATTTGATATAACCATGATTGGTAAGTCGAGCCTTCATAGGTTGTTTGTAATTACAGCTGGGTTAAAATTACCCTTTTACCCTTGTGATTACCTCTTATTTCTTAAGTTCCACTAATCCTCTAATGAACAATAATTTGTAGTCCAACTTCCAAACCAAAAGTCCTCTCAAACCCTATTTGAGAGGATGGCGCCTATTGTTCAAGACCTAGATTCAACACTTAAGAGAACAACCTCTCTACTAACCCAAAAGAGGGTAGGAGTGAATTCCTTCTTGCACCCTATGTCCCTAGCTATCTACCTGGTCTTACTCCTAAAATGGAAAGCATATTGAGCCAACGCTGTTGATGTAACAACCCGACTAATACAATCTAATCGGCCCATTACTCAATGCATGCAAGTTTCAAGAAAGACACTATGCTGAATAGTAAGAAAGGAACAATGCTTCTCATGGAAATTTCTGTTTATATAAACACAAGAAAACAATGCATAAACATAAAAAAAAGAAATCTTGGTTCGGGGTACCCCTAATAAAATCAATAAAATTTCATGAACAGAAATCCACATATCAATTAAATGACCAGCCTCAAAACAAAATTTGACAATTGGACAAAACTCATTAAAACATGCAATACTAAGCGGAAGCTACTATGGGTCCCGTGAAACCATCAAGGATTCCTCCTGTCATTCGCCAGCAAGTTCTTTCCTTTACCTGAAAAAAAAATATAAGATGAAAGGATAAGTAATTATATTACTCAGTAAGTGACCCCACTACCGGAGCCGGGCTAGGCACCTAAGTTCTTTAAGTGCATTAACCATAAGACATGCATATCTAACATGCTTTTATAGGGAGCTGGTTATACTCGCCCTACAGTTGGTTTTGGACGTCCACAAACCTCTGGAGCCTCGAAGGAACTCTTACCTCTGGTGATCCTGAAGGAACACAAACCTCTAGTGTACTCGAAGGAGCACAACCTCTGGTGAACCCGAAGGAACACAAACCTCTAGTGAACCCGAAGGAACACATCCTCTAGTGACCCTGAAGGACCACAACCTCTAGTGAACCCGAAGGAACACATCCTCTAGTGACCCCGAAGGGCCACAACCTCTAGTGAACCCGAAGGAACACATCCTCTAGTGACCCCGAAGGACCACAACCTCTAGTGAACATCCAACCGACGTAGGGGAGTTACCACTACCCATCATACATGCTCAATCAAATTTGCACTCGTTCCATTCCATGAATTCATACATTAACAGTACTGTTCATAAACATCTCATAGTTTAAGCATATGCATCATCAGCCGCATACAACCTTTAGACGTGGGAATTTCATACAAGCATGCTATATTACATGGGGCTTAGAAATTCTACTACATCATGGCAACTAAACATATGGCTAGAAGGCGGTTTAGGTAGTAAGATCACTTACCTGAGGGTTGATCCATTAAATTATCCACACGGCAGTTCTTGCAAAATTCCTGGACAACTGTGAATAGAATTCCCCAACTTAAGTTAGTCCACAAGCCTAGTCTATCATAAGCGAACTTTTTGTTCGAGAGAGTCCTTACCCAAACGTGACCAACTCGTAGCTTCCTCCGACCCTACGGACTAAAACAATCGCCGACTACCTATTAAGATGTACCAAATAAATTCGAAATTCCCGATTATTCATCAAAATATTCAACTAACCCCAATTGGGTTTGAGATACTCACTTAGGAGGGTATTGATCTGGCCGGGCGAGCAAGAAACCGCAATCGGGAACACGTTTTTGAGCTAGAGCAAAAAAACTGGACGAAGGAGAGCGTGAAACGCAGAGAGCTTGTGGCGGTAGGAGTGCGTGAGATGCAGAGAGCTTGCGGCAGCAGGAGTGCGTGAGACGCAGAGTGCTTGCGGGAGCGGGAGTGCGGGACCGTTACTTTGGTCGTGAGACAAGCGATGGAGATTGAGGGAGGTGGTTGCAGAGAGGGAGAGAGAGATGGCGGCAGAGAGGGAGAATGGAAGAGGAGGGAGGCTGCCAAATTTATTACTTCAACCGAATAAAATAAAATCTCCTATAAAATAAAATCTCCTTCAATTACTCCAATCCTATAAAATCTCCTATAAAATGAAATCTCCTTCAACTACTCCAATCCTATAAAATCTCCTATAAAATAAAATCTCCTTCAATTACTCCAATCCTACCAAATTTATTCACTTTATTTTACTTGCCCCAAAATGAAATTATCCTTTACCAAATCCCAAAAATTTCCTTTAACTATAATTTTGAGACTTTCCATCTTAGCCTAAATAAATGCATGAATACATATAAATAACTATACTTTCCCTTTGATACATAATAACTTAAATTAATTTACTAGGAGGATTTACCTCAACGATTTGGGGTTGTTATATTCTTCCCCCTTAAGAAACTTTCGTCCCCGAAAGTTTTACTGTTGGAACAACTCTGGATGTTTTGACCTCATTTCATCCTCTCGTTCCCACGTTGCCTCCTCATGCTAGTGGTTCTGCCAAAGGACTTTCACCAGTGCTATCTCTCGGTTGCGCAGAACCTTCACTTCCCTTGCAAGAATTTGCACTGGTCTTTCCTCATAACTTAAATCTTTGTTCGAATGTATAGGCTCAAAGTCGACCACGTGGGATGGATTCGCCATATACTTTCGAAGCATGGAGACATGGAACACGTTATGAACTGCGGAGCGCGACGGTGGCAAGGCTAAACGATAGGCCACGGGGCCAACCCGCTCCAATATATCAAACGGTCCAATGAATCGGGGACTTAACTTCCCCTTTTTCCCGAACCTCAAGACACCTTTCATAGGTGCCACTTTCAAGAACACCTTCTCACCTACCTCAAATTCCAGGTCTCGCCGTCTTACATTGGCGTAACTTTTCTGTCTACTCTGAGCTGTCTGCATCTTTGCCCTAATCCTCCATATAGCCTCGTTAGTGAGTTGTACTAACTCTGGTCCTAACAGTCTTCGCTCTCCAACTTCATCCCAACAAACTGGAGATCTGCAACTCTTACCATATAATGCTTCGAATGGCGCCATGCCAATGGTAGCTTGATAACTGTTATTGTAGGCAAACTCCATCAAGTGCAAGTGGGAGTCCCAACTTCCTGGAAAGTCTAGGGTGCAGGCACGCAACATGTCCTCTAGTACCTGATTTAAGCGCTCCGTTTGTCCATCCGTCTGAGGGTGAAAAGCCGTACTAAAATCCAATCGAGTGCCGAACACAGTCTGAAGACTCTTCCAAAAGTTAGACGTGAAACGAGGGTCTCTGTCAGACACTATAGAAACTGGCACTCCGTGTAGCCTTACTACTTCCCTTATATAAATTTGTGCCCACTTACTTACTGAAAAGGTGGACTTTCCCGGAATAAAATGTGCTGACTTGGTGAGTCTATCTACAATGACCCATATCATCGTGTGATCTTTCGCTGTTTTAGGCAAACCTACAATGAAGTCCATAGAGGGGCTGCAACAACCCTGCCTGCTTCTACCTCGGGGCCTTCACCTGCTGGCATACAAAACACTTACCCACGAAATCAGCCACTTCTCTCTTCATATTGGGCCACCAGTAGTGACGCTTCAGGTCCTGATACATCTTGGTACTGCCCGGATGTATCGCAAATGGAGAGTTATGAGCCTCCGACAACAGTTCATCTTTAACGCTACCTGCTGGAACACATAAGCGTCCGTGGTAGGTAAGGCCACTATCAGAGGATACCAACAACTCACTGATCTGCCCCGACTCCATCTGGTGAAGTTTTTCCTTAAGGTACGGATCCTCCTGCTGGGCGTCTATGATCCTTTGTCTCAAAGTGGGTTGCACTGATAGTTGAGCTAACTGGGAAGTGACTCCTCCTAGCGCCACTGTAATGCCTGCTTGCTCAAGGTCCTTGCACAGTGGGGCTTGGTCGGTAATCAGAGCTGCTGAATGAACTGCCTTTCTGCTCAAGGCATCTGCCACTACATTTGCCTTTCCGGGATGGTACAGGATTTCCACATCATAATCCTTTACTAACTCCAACCACCTGCGCTGTCTCATGTTCAACTCCTTCTGAGTGAAGAAGTACTTCAAGCTCTTATGGTCTGTGAAGATCTGGATTCTTTCCCCGTATAGATAGTGCCTCCATATCTTCAGAGCGAAAACAACTGCTGCCAACTCTAAATCGTGAGTAGGGTAATTCTGCTCGTGGCTTTTTAACTGCCGAGATGCATAAGCGACCACATTGCCGTGCTGCATCAACACACAACCCAATCCTTTTTTGGAAGCATCACTATAAACGACAAAACTCTCTGATCCATCTGGAACGATAAGTACTGGTGCAGACACTAGCCTCTGCTTGAGGTCTTGGAAGCTCTCTTCACAAGCCTCACTCCAAACAAAGGAATTACCTTTCCTAGTCAACTGAGTCAACGACATGGCTACACGAGAGAAATCTTTCACAAATCATCGGTAGTAGCCAGCTAAACCTAAAAAACTGCTTACTTCACTAGCTGTTATAGGGCGAGGCCAGCTCGTAACCGCCTCTATCTTGGCAGGATCTACCGAGACACCATCCTTGGACACCACATGCCCTAAAAAGGATACCTGCTTCAACCAGAATTCACACTTAGAAAACTTAGCATACAACTTATGTGCCCTTAAGGTTTCGAGAACCTTTCCAGATGCTCCTCGTGCTCTACCTCCGTCTTGGAATATACCAGAATATCATCAATGAATACGACGACAAAAGTGTCACGAAAGTCTCTAAACACCCGGTTCATTAGATCCATGAATACTGCAGGGGAATTTGTCAGACCAAAGGACATAACGAAAAATTCGTAGTGTCCATATTGGGAACGAAAAGCGGTCTTAGGGACGTCACTGCCTTTTATTCTCAACTGATGGTATCCCGAACGAAGGTCAATCTTGGAGAAAACTGTGCTCCCTACAACTGGTCAAATAGATCGTCAATTTTGGGGAGAGGGTATTTGTTTTTGATAGTCACTTTGTTTAGCTCTCTGTAGTCAATGCCGCGTAGGGAACCATCCTTCTTCTTCACGAACAACACTGGTGCCCCCCAAGGTGACACACTCGGCCGAATAAAGCCCTTGTCAAGCAACTCTTGCAGCTGCACCTTCAGCTCTCTTAGCTCTGCTGGAGCCATACGATAAGGAGCCTTGGATATGGGAACCGTACCCGGCTCCACCTGTATGGCGAAGTCAATCTCCCGAACTGGTGGTAAGCGTGGAAGGTCCTCTGGAAAAACGTCCGGATAATCTCGTACCACAGGTTCTGAAGTCAGGGTGGCCTCATCCTTTCTAACGTCTACCACACTGGCCAGAATACCCCAGGTACCTTGGTTAAGTAGTCTGCGGACCTTTAGAGCCGAAATGACCTTGGGTAGGACCACAGTCCCTGCTCCCTTAAATTTGAAGTTAGGCCCTGTCAGAGGAGTGAAAATCACCTCCTTTCTTGCACAGTCTATACTGGCATGGTTAGCAGCCAACTAGGCCATGCCTAAAATGACGTCGAAGTCCCGCATAGCCAAAACGATTAGGGTAACTTCTAACTCTTGATTTGCTATTTCTACCCGACAGGCCTTTATCTTTTCTTTCACCAACAAGATCTCCCCAGATGGGGTAGAGACCGATAATACGAAAGGTAAGGGTTCTAATTCTAGTACAGCATGCTCAAAGAATACAGTAGAAATAAACGAGTGCGACGAGCCTGAGTCAAACAACACTAGGGCATGATACCCCAAAATAGGAAGCATACCTGTCACCACCGTGCCTGCCTTATCAGCTTCATGCCGAGTCATGGCATAGGCCCGACCATGCTGTTGCTGCATCCTACCAGAGCCCCCACGGGAGGTGCTTGCATGCTATCCCTTACCATCTGCTGCTCCCTTCCTTGGACACTGGCTAGACATGTGCCCCTCTTGGCCACACCGAAAACAAACTCCTGAGCTTGCTAAACATTGCCCCCAGTGACTTTTCCCACAGGAACCACACACTGGCTTTTCTTTCTCTACTAAGCCCGAGGTCGAAGGCTGCTGTCTAAAGTGCTGTATGGGCCTGTCTGCTCGGTTCTTTGGAGGAAACTCTGGGATTTTGTGTTCAAACTTCCTTTTCTGGCCTGAAGAGGGTCCTGAGGCCATAGCTCTGACATATTCTTCTCTGGCACGAGAGTCAATCCTCACTGCTGCTCGAAATGCTGCTACATAACTTCTGGGTTCCAGGGCTTGCACGAGATCCCTTAACCCATCCTTCAGACCTTGCACAAAGCACTTTGTCTTATCTTCCTCAGTAGCCACCGTCTTGGGGGCGAAACGGGATAGCTTGGTAAACTCTTGCTCATACTCCTCAACGGACATGACTTCTTGCTTCAGCCTCATGAACTCCACCTGCTTATTGTACCTCATGTTGGCAGAGAAGTATTTCTCATAGAATCGCTCCTTGAACTGAGCCCAGGTAATCGATCCTCCTGTGGTCACCACTGACCTTTCTGTCGACTGCCACCAGATCTCGGCGTCATCCGTCAAGACAAACACTGCACACTGAAGCTTCTGGTCCTCTGGGCACTTCATATATCGAAAGATAGTCTCGATGGATGATAGCCACATCTCTGCCTTGGTAGGGTCCTTCAACGACCCGTCAAAAGTGCGTGGATTGTACTTCCTGAAGTCCCTCAGATGTTTTGCTTCTGGGGATAAATTCTGGTAAAACTGATGCTGGGCCGACACTTGTGGTGGTGGGATCGGCTGCTCCGGCGCTTGAAGTACTGGAGGTTGTTGAGCTAACTGTTCTGCCACTGCGATGCGAGTTAGCTCCTGAATCTTGCTTAGCAAAGTGGCGGTAACAGTCTCCCCTATCTGAGCTACTACTGCAGCGAAATCGGTCTGGGCCACTGGCGGAACTTGTGCCTGGGGCGGCTCAGGCACGTTACGAGGCCGTCCTCTTTCCCTGGCTCCCTGCTCCTCTTGCCTAACGGGATCTTGCGGCGGTGGAGGTCCTTGTGGTGCAGGGGTGTCTTGCTCCATAGGGTCTTGGACTTGGGGGTTTGGTAATCCCCTTGCCCTACCCCTCCTGCCTCTACCTCTTCCTCTACCTCCACGAGCCATTCCTAATTTACGGACAATAAGTACCATCAATTTCCTTGCTAAAGGTATTACTTCAAGGTATCCATACAAGGGTAAACTAGCACGTCATAGGCATAACATTTTAAAGACATGTATTAGAAAACACGTACCTGGCGATGACGAAGAATCCTTTAATGGTCATGGGAACCCCTCGACTTACTTAGTAAGTCAGTCTACAGAAGCCAAAACTCTGGGCTTACTTAGTAATTTACTAGGAGGATTTACCTCAACGATTTGGGGTTGTTACAATTTCCCTCTCTGCCGCCATCTCTCTCTCCCTCTCTGCAACCACCTCCCTTAATCTCCATCGCTTGTCTCACGACCAAAGTAACGGTCCCGCACTCCCGCTCCCGCAAGCACTCTGCGTCTCACGCACTCCTGCCGCCGCAAGCTCTCTGCATCTCACGCTCTCCTTCCCAGCTTTTTTGCTCTAGCTCGGAAATGTGTTCCCGGTTGTGGTTTCTTGCTCGCCCGGCCAGATCGGTACCCTCCTAAGTGAGTATCTCAAACCTGATTGGGGTTAGTTGAATATTTTGATGAATAATCGGGAATTTCGAATTTATTTGGTACATCTTAATAGGTAGTCGGCGATTGTTTTAGTCCGTAGGGTCGGAGGAAGCTACGAGTTGGTCACGTTTGGGTAAGGACTTTCTCGAACAAAAAGTTCGCTTATGATAGACTAGACTTGTGGACTAACTTAAGTTGGGGAATTCTATTCACAGTTGTCCAGGAATTTTGCAAGAACTGCCGTGTGGATAATTTAATGGATCAACCCTCAGGTAAGTGATCTTACTACCTGAACCGCCTTCTAGCCATATGTTTAGTTGTCATGATGTAGTAGAATTTCTAAGCCCCATGTAATATAGCATGCTTGTATGAAATTCCCACGTCTAAAGGTTGTATGCGGCTGATGATGCATATGCTTAAACTATGAGATGTTTATAAACAGTACTGTTAATGTATGAATTCATGGAATGGAAGGAGTGCGAATTTGATTGAGCATGTATGATGGGTAGTGGTAACTCCCCTACGTCGGTTGGATGTTCACTAGAGGTTGTGGTCCTTCGGGGTCACTAGAGGATGTGTTCCTTCGGGTTCACTAGAGGTTTGTGTTCCTTCGGGTTCACCAGAGGTTGTGCTCCTTCGAGTACACTAGAGGTTTGTGTTCCTTCGGGATCACCAGAGGTAAGAGTTCCTTCGGGGCACCAGAGGTTTGTGGACGTCCAAAACCAACTGTAGGGCGAGTATAACCAGCTACCTATAAAAGTATGTTAGATATGCATGTCTTATGGTTGGTTCACTTAAAGGACTTAGGTGCCTAGCCCGGCTCTGGTAGTGGGGTCACTTACTGNTGTTCATGAAATTTTATTGATTTTATTAGAGGTACCCTGAACCAAGATTTCTTTTTTTTTTTTTGTTTTTATGTTTATGCATTGTTTTTCTTGCGTTTATATAAACAAAAATTTCCATGAGAAGCATTGTTCCTTTCTTACTATTCAGCATAGTGTCTTTCTTGAAACTTGCATGCATTGAGTAATGGGCCGATTAGATTGTATTAGTCGGGTTGTTACAGTTGGTATCAGAGCCAGTGCCCGAATCGATGTTAAAACCTCAGGTAGGTCAAGCGGGGACGCTTGACTCGTTAGGGGGGGGGGGAGATTGTAAGGGCTATGGCATTGACCCTGGCTATACATTGTCCCACATCGGTTAGGAAGGAGAACGAAGCCTTCCTTATAAAGGGGGTGGATACCTTTCTATGTATGAGGCCTTTTGGTAGGCACAACCCTACCAAGAACAAAACCGTGAGGGGTAACCCAAAGCGGACAATATCGTATAGCGGGTGGTCTGAGCTGTTACAGTTGAGCTGCTCTCACCAATGCAGATCTAAGAATAATCCCTAGTAAACAGAAGTTCATAGTTAGGTCAGGACTAAGATCGAGTTGCAGATCGAGTCTTTGAACGATGTTATAAAGTAAAAGTGACTATGTCATGGTCCGGTCTTATGCTAACTCTTTGCACAGGACGCCCCCACTTGCATGTCTTCACATGAACGAATTAGGATCACTTCGTTTGTACTAATTACAAAGTGGACCGCATCCATAGTGTCCCAAGAATAAGGCGCCCAACCTTTATTCATATACTATAGACCATTTAGATTGTTAACTTAAACTTGATCCAGTTTTATGTCTCTACATAAAGTTTGAGTCTCATGTAACAGTCTAGGATCCTTTGATGATTGCATTTAAATTTAGTAAGAACATTTTATAGAATCAATAACTATTTATTGATTATAAATTTCAATAACAACTTTATTGAATTATAAAAGTATATTTGGTATTTATAACCTATGAGTTTTAGGACATAAAACCCAACAATTGGAGTTGACATTCATACTCATGCATGACACACTTCCAATCATGTTAGGACTTTTTAACATACTACGACCTGGGAGTAGTATTTTTACCTATGCAAATAAATTGTGCTAATGTTGGGCTAGTACTTCCTTAGTCATCATCTTACTATTGAAGATTGTATTTTACTTTCTATTTGTATGACCTAGGCTTTATCAATGGCATGTTTACTTATTTATTATTCCGTTATTAATTATATTTGACTTACTCATAGATTGTTACCACACACACACACTAGTCACGTTGGTTGACATGGATTTGAGGTAATGCACACACACACACTAGTCACGTTGGTTGACATGGATTTGAGGTAATGAATTTAGTTGACATGGATTTGAGGTAATGAATTTAGTTTTTTTGACTTGACATGGATTTGAGGTAATGAATTTAGTTTTTTTAAAAAACAAGTTAGCTAGGATTACTCCAATGTAAGTTTATCTTAGTCGATTTAATTTTCGCCAACAAAACTGTTAAGAAAAAAAAGAAAAAAAAAGGAAAAAAAAACCACAAACACATTTATTTTTAGTTTTTTTAAAAAACAAGTTAGCTAGGATTAGTCCAATGTAAGTTTA
>QLSR01000472.1:7032-62893 GCA_031780015.1 Citrullus colocynthis | reverse complement strand
AAAAAAAAAAAAAAAAAAAAAAAACTTGCATCTTCAAGTAACTGCAAAGTGTAGTTTCATTGAGACAAAACAATACCTTTAGAAGACCTAGCAAGCTCCAACCCTAGAAAATACTGCAAGGAACCTAGATCTTTACGTTTGAACAAAAAGTTAAGGTGGGTCTTCAAAGAATCAATGTTTGTCATGGATGCACTAGTTATAATAATGTCGTCAACATAGACCAACAAAGCAATGAAGTAAACAAGGAATAATCAAATTTGGATTGTTTGAAATCAAGCAACAACAAAGCATGAGAGAACTTGTCGAACCATTGACGCGAGGCTTGTTTAAGGCCATAAATTGACTTGTTAAAACGACAAGCAAGACGCTCCCCTTTGGCACAAAAACAATATGCTTATATCCAAGGGGAAGATCCATATATACTTCTTCAAAACAAAATCACCATGAAGAAAAGCGTTATTTACGTCAAGTTGTAGTAAAAACTAGTTAAGAGAAACAACCATTAAAAAAAGTACCTTAACACGGGAGAAAAAGTCTCAACATAGTCTAGTCCTTATTGTTGAGTGTAGCCTTTTGCAACTAAACGAGCTTTGTAACACTCTATCGAACCAAAAGACTTATACTTGATTTTGAATATCCATTTGCAGCCAAGAGTATGTTGTCTTTTAGGAAGAGGAACAACCATCCATGTGTTATTCAACTCGATAGCTTTTAACTCAGCATCCATAGCATCTCGACAATGAAGAAACGAAACATCTTGGTGATAAAACTGTAACTCATAAGAAGAAGACACGATGAGCTCAAATGATTTCTATGTAGTAGATAACTGATCATAACATATGACATTGCTTAAAGGATGCATGGACTTAGTGGCCGACAAATCAGTAGAATACAAAAGGCTGGTAGCTTAGTTGGACTAGCAGAACGACGCAAACTAACATTACCATCACTAAGATCATGAGTAGCACCAACATTTTGACTCACAGTAGTGTCATCAATAGAATCAGGAGTTGCATTAACATCCATATTATTATCATTAGCCACATCATAATCAACACTAACTTCATTACCATCGACACCATTGACCAGCAATTAGATATTTGAGGTAACGCCACATCTGGAAATGGGTCAGGAACATCTTCTTGGCATGAAATAATATGAAAGGGAAACATCTGCTCATGAAAAACTAGTCTCTGGAAATAAAAAAGCAAAATTCGGACACAACAGATATGGCACGATGGTGAAATTCTGATTAAAAAATTTTGATGTTTGAGTAAACTGTATGTTGTACATTCAATTTGTAATAAGAGGTAGACTATTTCAGCCTGAGAGTAAATTAAACTTGCTTCAATTATTATTTGACAATATAAATAGCCAAAAAGTACAAAAGAGAATACAAGGTGAACAAGTAAATGATAACAAACTAAAATTATAACTGAATTATAGCAAACTCTAATAATGTCGAACTCAATTTAATACCATAAACTTAATAGCACTATAATAAAATGTTAACTATTTTGTATTCCTACAATTTGACGAATGTTCTATTATATTATATAAATATCGAATCGAATTTCAGAATTCAAACCGAAAACTGGCATCCAGCCTTTTGCCTTTCGGTAATTTTCGGGTTCTTGGAGTGTGGGCCAATTTACCCTTCACTCATTCAATTCATCCAATCACTCCGCATGTGACCACCGACAGCACCGATATGCCAGCTGGCCCACACTCCAAAAACCCGTGTTCTTTCCTCTACTACATAACCTCTATCCGTTTCCATGTAACCGCATCTTTCAGCCTAACACGTGTCCAACAGAACACGTTTCAACATTTCACCCGTCAAAATTGGTAGTTTCCATTGATGTTATCATAGGTTCATCCAGAGGTGAACAAAACTCGACGCGGCTCAATTTTTTTACACCGCAATTCCAGGCTTTTCCCTCGCTTGCAACTGATTAAGCCTTTCACTTTACTCTTTATATTATCAAAAATCCTTACTGCTCATTTTCCCTTCATCACTTTTCTTCTTCCATTTCCAAATCTTCGACCCGAAGAAGAGAAATCCATGGCTCGATTTGTGATTCTCTTTGCTCTCTTTGTTCTTCCTGCACTCGCCGCCGCAAGCCGCCCCGTCAGAACTCCGTTCGTTGTTCGTGGTAAAGTCTTCTGCGACACTTGCCTTGCCGGCTTTGAAACCTCCGCTACCACCTACATTCCCGGTATATACACTCTCTCTTTGTTTTATAGTTCTCGGTTGCTGAAATCTCGCTATCCGTGCCTTTTATTGCTTTTTATGTGGACTAATCAATCGTTTTCTTGCTAGATCTGTGTTGTTGTTTAGAGGTTTTGTTGATTGGTGGCTTGCTTTCTAGTTTATTGGTGTGTTTTGATGGATTTGAAGTGGATTTGGTGTTTGGATCTTGACTGCTGTCTGATGGCTTGTGGAAGAATAAGTTAGGGTTTTCGATATGATCGTTATTGTTATTTTTTATTTGGACCTATGTTTGTTAATTAAGATATGTTTACTTTATTTTGTTTCTATGTCGTGGTCAACTTTTATTTTAAGCAGTATTTTATTCCATCTGTCCTCTTAGATTAATGGATAACTTTACATTAATGTTTTTCTTTTTAATGATTTTCGTAGGCTGAATCTTGGCTGCTGTCTGGTGGTATGTGAATTAAGTTAGTGTTTAACTATAGGGATTATTTTAGTATAAAATTCGCGTTTTGGATACGTGTATTTTTTTTAAAAAAAAATTCAGGCCTAATCTTGGGGTTTAGTTAATTATAGGGGTGTATTTACTACATTTTCTTTCTATGTCGTGCTTAACTTTTATATTTTTAAGCAATAATTCTCTAGATCTGTCTCTATCTATTATCTATATGTCAAATCTGGATCTGGACATTGATTTTCTTTTTGTCTTGTTGTTCTTCTCTTATGTGATCTGCTGTCTTTACATAATGTGTTCTATACATCCTCATCAACAGCTCATGAGGACCAAATTTTTATGGAAAAAACTATCAGTTTAAGCTTGAGCTTTTAGGTCTTGTAGCAATTTAAAGGTTAAAATTGTAAATTTGGTTCTTATGGTTTGGAAAGTTAGAATTTAGCCCCTATGTTTATAACTAGAATTTAATTCATATGATTGGGTAAAATCCTCCTAAATAGTCCTTATCATAGGGGCCATTTATGAAGGTTTCATCAAATCAGAGAGATTATGTATGAGGTTTTTATCAAACTCTAGTGACTAAATTCAAATTTTCTTTACATCATAGAGACCAACTTTGTAATTTGACGTACTTCAAAATTGTTCGAGTGAAGATCACGTGTTGAACGCATGTGGTGTCATCTTCTTTTCTTTTCTTTTAATATAATAGTTATATTCCATTTGTTGGGTCTTGGGCTAATTTCCAAGTCCTTGAAAAGGAGGAGAGTGAGGTGGTTGGTGGATATTTGCTTCCAAATTCATTTCAATATCAGGAGATTTGAAACTCTAACATCTTTGGTCAAGGGTGTATGTGTTAACGAGTTGAGTTTATTGAGTTTAATAAATCATCACCATGTAGGGAGACGTAACCATTTGATATGTCCTTAGCCCTTCTCTTGATTGGACTTGGATCTTAATTTAATCTACAAAGGCCTACATGTAGGTTATTTCGAAAAGAGGAGAGCAATATTTTAGAGTTTTGAGTTTCGAACTTCATGCTTATAATGTGATGATTATTCAATTTCCTTGCAGGTGCTAAGGTCAAAATTGAATGCAAGGACAGGAACTCAATGGAACTTCTATACACTCACGAGGCCACAACAGACTCCACTGGTTCTTATACGCTCTTAATCAACGAGGACCATGGGGATGAACTTTGTGATGCTGTACTAATCAGCAGCCCTGAGAAGAGCTGTTCATCAGTATCCGAAGGCCGTGACCGTGCCCGTGTGATCCTCACCCGTTACAACGGTATTGCCTCAAACGAACGCTATGTCAATGCCATGGGTTTTGCAAGAGATGAACCTATGTCTGGCTGCAACGAAGTCCTGAGTCAGTACCAGGATATTGAAGATTAGAACTGGCTTTAGTCCTACAATCACTTAGTTGTATTTCTGGAGGTATATTTGCTCTGTTCTGCTTATGCTAATGTGCCCCCATATCTACGCTTTATCTGGCTGGACACTGAAACCGTATTTGTTATATTGCATTCTTAAAGATGATTAAATATGTGTTGTTCATTCACTTTATTAGTATCATGACCAGGATATGATGCTATGGTTTATTTATGAGTACAAAATAGTGAAAATAGCCTAAGTTCTTGTTTATTGTTTTCGTCTAATTGCAATATTTTTTTTCAGTTTCAGTTTCTTTTCCTTATTTTATTTTGTAATCTCCGATTTTAGATAAATACTTTTTACAATTGTCATTTATCTATGATAATTTACGAGAAAACTGTCTATTTATGTACCTAGAGAATAACTGTCTATTTACAATTGTCATCCATTAGCTTAAGTTTTTAGTCAATTGTTGATTTAATATGATATCAGAGCAAGTTGGTATAAGAGGTTGTAATGTTATTTCCTTCTCAATCAACATTGATTTTTATTTGGATCTTCTTCATATTTTAAGTCCACAAAGGGAGGGTAGATGATATGATATTAAATTTGTATTCACCTATTAATTTAAAGTTTTGGATCAATTAGTGATTTAACCATTTTAATTTTTGGCTATTTGACTATGCAATGATTTTCTTTGTAATAAATGTGGAGTAGCATTTAAAAAATTACTGGTTAGACCTTTTTTATTTTTATTTTATTTTCTCTTTGTTAAAGATTGAATGATTTAGCTAGAGGGAATATAGCTAAACTGACATTTAGGTGTGTCAATAACCTGATTTGAGGCCAATTTTATCCTATTGGAAAGTAAATAGACTCTTTTTTTTTTCTCTCTAATGTTCAAGGTTTATGTATGTGGTAGAATCTTTAATTTCTCCACGAAGAATAAATATAGCGTGCTTCCATTCCCAACATTCTTGAAAGAGAAATAAGGAAAAATAAAATTCTAGAAATTAGGGGTTTCACGGCGGCAACAAGTAATCAAGGAATCGTGAAATAACGAAGGAAAGAGTATTTCTCATTACAAAGTAGGAAAATAGTAGATTCGCTTGGGATAACTAGGAAAAATAGTGGGTTTGAAAAATGAAAATGATACCCAACTTTTTATGTAATGGTAATGGAGGATGTGAGAGAAAAAAACGTTACATTTAATTTTAAATATATTATTATCGTTAATGTGTCCATGTATATTACTTCATCTTTAATATTGTAGGCTGCTTAAAACATAAATTTCCTAATTAAACATTTTCATGGGAGGTATAAGATGAAATCTTAGGGATTCATAAAGTATACTTAAATCATGTCGTAAAGAAAGGTCAGGAGAGAGAAACACAATTCTTTACAAAATCAATATCATAAATCAAGCTATATTACTTTAACATGTGTGACTCTGAAAATCATTTAGTTCAAATATTTTGAGTTTTTATTGGTTTATACAATATGTTAGGATTTTATAGTATAATCATGCAAGTTAAAACTTACCAAAAAACCTACTTACCATCTTTTGATGGAATGGAATAAAGAACACGAGAAAATACTAAACTTATGATTGTCAAGAAATACTTAATATGTCATATGAAATATAATGTTCATATACATATATATATATGAAATAATTGCTTTTGTGATATGAGATAAAATTAGGGTTATTTTCAAATATAGGAAAATGAACCAAAATATTTACAAACATAGCAAAATTTCACTGTTTATTTGCAATATACCACAATAGATGGTAATATTTTGCTATTATTTGTAAATACTTTCAATAATTTTATATTTAATATTTAAAAGACAACGATAAAAGATTTGGAAAGCCTTTGAAAAGGATAAGAAAAGAGAGAAAAATACAGACATTATCTCCTACATTCGTGAATATAGGATGTGGGAAACGATTAATAGGTGTGAGGATAAATGAGGGAAAAAACAATAAAAGGGTAGAATCTAACTGTATATATGCAATTGGCTATATTTACAAAAAGTAATTGTGGTGAGCTATATTTCAAAAATACATTATAATTTTAGCCATTCGTTTCAAATTCTCTAATAAGTTGTGGGCTTTCTGCATAGAAGGCCTTAAATGTAGAATAGGATTATGGGCCTTTGAGGCCCAACCCATCATATAACCGGAGTCATCAAATATTAGGGCCTCCTAGGAGTTTGCAAACCTTCGTCTATACCCTTCACCTTTTGACTTTTCCATAAATGCCCTTTTAGATTCCATTAATTTCCTAAATACCGAAAGTAACATTATTATTATTTTTTAATTATTATTGTTATTATTATTATTTTGCTATTTAAAATTTAGAAAAAATGGGTGGATGGATTTTCTATGACTATCACATAGATCATTGCTAAAAAGAAAATGGAGAAAAAGTTTAAAATATTTTGAAATTTGTTGAATTTTAAATTTTAATTCCTTTACCTTCAATAAATTTTAAATTTAGTTCTTTTAATTGTTTATCGTTGATTTTTTCAAAAAAAAATCTATTATCTATTAATATTTTTACTATAAAGTTTGAAAATATATTCACTTTATATTTCTTTGCCTTAAATTATTATAATTATTTAGCCAATTTTGATTTTAAAATAAAAGCTTTGAATGGCTAAATTTGAGATTTATTAAAAGTACATAAACTAAAATTAGACATTTAAAAGTATAGAGAATAAAATTGAACAAACCTTAAAGTATAGAGAGCAAAATGCTATTCTATCCCAAAAATGTTATCATATTGATATTTTATTAATTATATTTTTTTTAGACAACATAGCTATTTTATTAGGAATCAATTATACCTTTGTTTATTTAATTAATTTTATTTTTGCAAATGGTAGCTTTGTGTCTACATTAAATAGCTATCATCTTTTTATAGGCTTATAACTAACATTTGGCTTTATATACATATATATAACAAAAAATAAAAAAACATTTGACTTCATAGGAATGGTTAATAGGCATTAATAAAATGATAGGTTTTTTTTTTTTTTTTTTTTTNGGGGGAGGGCTGTAAAATAACAACAATTAGCAATATTAATAAAATAAAATAAAGTTAATAATAATAATATAAATAAGTGAACTTTCCAAATTTGACCTAACCATTTAATTGGAAATTGGCGACTTTCTAAATAATAAAACGGTCAAAACTAATAACAACTAAACAGAAAACCGCTTGAATTTTCATAATTAGGAGTATTGAATAAAAGATTTAACTTTCAAAGAATAGCTATAAATTATTTTTTTGGAAAATTATATTAAAGGGTAAAATTGTTGAAAATATTTACAACTAATAGCAAAATACCCAATTTGTCATGGTCTATTGCAGATAGATAGTAAAATTTTCCTATATTTATAAATATTTTGGTCTCTTTTACTATATTTGAAATAAGTTTTTTTTTTATTACTTTTTTATACAATACAAAGATAGACTTTTTTGGTACATTAAAAATTTGACTTTTAGTCTGTCGTACAGTTATAAAAAAATACTTATATGCATCTCATCATATTATCCATCTTTGTATGTTTTAGAAAATTATCCAATCATGTCAGATGATAAATTCTTCTTATTTATTTGTTCGCTGAAAATTATAAATTTGGTAATTATGACAAAAAGAAAGAAAGAAAAAAATTGTAACATTATATCCTAGTGATGTAGTATCACGTTTTCCTTATTATAGAAATAAGATTTTTATAATGGGGTTGAATTTTGATGTTGGGTCAAAGTTTGACAATTGTATATATTTTCAGAACTTTATTTATTATTATTTTTTAAGCTTAATAATTATAAATATGTAAAAGTTCAGAAATTAAAAATATTAAGCTGTAAATCTAATTTTACTCTCTCTCTCTATATATATAATCTATTATAATCTTTATTCTTCCTTATTGGTAAAATTCAAACACGATAATTTTTTTTTAACACAAAGTTGTAAGAACTCCTTACAAAAATTATTGAGCATTGTTGAGTTGAAATTATATTTATTAATAAAAGCAAAGGATTATTTTTGAAAAGTAAATGGATTAAATTAGATAGTTTTAAAATTAAAAAACTAAAACAGACAAAATCTGAAATTAGATATGATAAAATAACATTCAAAACTCGTCTAAAAAAAATTAATAAAATAAGAAAAAGCTTTCAGTATTATGCCAAAAGGAAATCTATAATAATTAATTATAAAGTTGAACATAAAATTGCCTTAAATTTCCAGTCAAAAAAGGCAAAATTTTCGATTATTTGGCTCATTTTGACCCAAGGATCTCCCCCACCCAACTCTAGAAGAATATAATTGGGGCATATTCTTTTGATCACATGTGTTTAGATGCACCTACTCTAATTTATTTATTTATTTATTTATTTATTCTAATTTTAGTACCTACCCACAATTTTCATTAACTATAACCTTCGCCATCCTAATAATTTATACTATGCATCTCTAGAGTTTGATTTAGATTATAATTATGCAACTAGACTACTTTAAATTTTGTTTTACAAAATAACTTTAGATAGTTTTTCTTCTCTTAAAATGAGATGAAAATTATCGAAACGACTAATGGATAAAAAATTGTAACCAAAGCAAGCTTAGCTCAACAGTAATTGACATGACTTTCTTCTTATTCTTATATATAGATTAGAAGTTTGATTCTCCATTTCCATACTTAAACAAAAAAGTTTGTAAGTCATATATCACAAGACAACAAATGTGTGAAAATTGATCATGTAAAATGATTTTAACAATATATTTTGAGGAAAAATAAGTAATAACAATAACAACTTTTTTGTCTTTCTTAATAAATTTCACTGATAAACTATAAACCTTTTCAATATCTAATACAAATTAAACTTCATAAATCAAATAGCTTAAATATCTCACTTCTGATAATGTTAAACGTTGAAATATCAAAGCTGAAAGAAACTATGGAGTATTTGCCTATTTGGTATATTATTATTTTTAGTTGAAGTACAAGTTTTGTTTCTATATTTTGGACTTTATTCAACTTTAATCTATCTATATTTATTAGATTTTAAATTTGATCTCTATTACAAATTTATTGTTTTTTCAACTTTTTATTATTTATTAGTATTTTTACTATAAAATTTTAGAAATATATTTAAATATTATATTTTATTACATTAAAATTATTATTAATAATAATAAAATGTCGATAAAAATTAACTTTTAGAGATTAAATTTAAGATTTTATTAAAATTACATTAAAATTGAATAAAACATTAAAAATATAGGAATTAAAATAATATTTTAATATATAATATTTTTAAATAACAAAACTGCTATAAAATATTTTCAAATATATCAAAATGTCACTATCTATCTGCGATAAATATTGATAGACATTGATTATCTATTAGTATATTTTGCTATATTTGAAAATGATATTATTTTTATTTTTTTCTTAAAAAAAAAAAAAGAAGTAAAAGTTTGTGGGATAAAGGGAGGCGGGTAGGTGAGTAAGAAGAGGCTGGAGCTGGAAAGGCACGTGACTTTAGCGTGCGGTCTGAATTTGGACCGGTACAGGGACCGGTCCGGTTTACTCCTTGTTAGGTAGCGTTGTTATGTTGTTACCGAAACCTAACTTCCAAGCAACCCGCTGATCCCAACTCCCATCCCCTCTTCTTAAAAAAAACATTAATTCAAATAATGGTTTTTTTTACAGTTTAATCTCTACTTTTTTTTCTTTTTTTAATAATTTTGACAAATAATAAATTGTTATTAATTTTAGTTTTGTGGCTAATAAATTTTTAAATTTTTTATTTCAAATATTTGAATTTAGAATGATTTAAAATGATTTAGAGTGATTGAATGAAAAAAGGATGTGAATGATTTAAAATTATTTGTAATTCAAAAGTTTGTTTTCTGAAAAAAAAAAAAAAATCATACCAAGTAGGTCAAGTTCGGCATGACTTATGACTCTAGAAGTTCTTAGTTAAATTTATGCCCCTCCACACTTGTAGCTAATATGTTCCAATGATAAGTAAGCTTCTAAGTTTTTTGTTTTTTTAAAAAAATATGTTGGATGGAAGAATCGAATTTTAGTTTCTATATGTGAGTTCTTGCAGTTTTTTTTCTTCCTAGTTTAAATGGTTTGGTTTTATTTATTTATATTAGGTTTTTTTTTTCTTTTTATTTATTGATCAATCTTTATTTTTCCCAATATGTTATGCGTATATTGTTGGGAGAATTATAAATTACAGAGAAAAATGAGGTAAATATTGAGAAACAAGCACTAAACAATTAAGTTAAGAGGTAAATATCTCGCTCTCTTTAAAGAAATTTAAGTCATTTGCAATGGCCTGTCCTCTCCAGAATGCAATAATCCATCCAAAATGTTACGTAACTCAAACTAACTCTTTTAAATAGACAATACAACTAAAAAGGTTGAGCTAAAAGCTCCCCAACTAAGAACATCCTTATTTTAGCCAATTGCTCTTAAAAGATAAAAAAAAAAAAAAAAAAAAAAAAAAAAAAAGAAAAAATAAGAGAGAGATGATGTTTTGCATTTTGTTAGTGTGTTTTGAGAGAATGGTAAGAGGGCTATTTATAGTGAACCTTGGATCTTGAATATTTAATACAAAAGCTAATGCTTTTTTGGTAACCACTTTTGTTTTCGTTTTTGGTTTTTGAAAATTAAATATATTTTCTACCAATCTCTTATAATGATGTGCATATTTTTTTAGTATAATGGTTGAATTTTTTACAAAATTCCAAAAACGAAAATACGTTTTTAAAAGTTTTTTTTTAGTTTTCAAAATTTGGTTTAGTTTTTTAAATTATTGGTAGAAAGTAGAAAACAAAATAAGAAAGTTGGAGGTGGACGTAGTCTGTATAGGCTTTAATTTTCAAAAACAAAAAACCAAATAGTTATCTACATTTATGAATTTTAAAAATATATTAAGATAGCATGAAAATGATTGTTTTCATTAGACCAACCTTAAAAAATAAAAATAAAAAAATAATAATAATAATTTTAGAAGACTAAATTTAAGATTTATTAAAAGTATAGGAGTGGAATGAAACTTAAATTAAAATGGTATTTAATATTTTATAATTAAATTTTTGGTTTGGTAAGCCAATTCCTTGGTCCCTTTGTGCTCTCCAAGGGTTATTTGTTCCCAAAGTGCCCCCAATCCCCTCCTTCATTCTCTACCCAAATGATAATAATAAGAAGAAATTTGTTGTGCTCCTCTTTTATAGAAATTTAAGCCCTTACAAAATTGGAAATAAATTCATATTAATATTAAGTAAAAGTGGTATCCTCACAAACCATCTGCCCTTGTGCTCTACTAATATTATACTTTTCTTTATAAAAGTTTAGTACTTAAACTATACAAATGTTTAACATAAGTCTAAATAAAATAAGTTAGATTTCTAATTTTTTTGATAAATTTTTAATTATAAGAAACTTTTCAAATTTCAAAAATACATTAGACAATCTTTTTAAAGTTTGTGAAAGTAACTGAAAATATATATATATATATATATATATATATTAAAAATTTATGAAATATTAGATATGTTTTAAAATTTAAATATATTGTACAAATACAAAATTGAAGACACTAAAAAGGCTAAATGACAAGTTTAGTTCTAGAGTTTTGAGATTTGTGTTATTTTATTTCTATTATTTCAAAAGTGTTTGTTGATTCTTTAAACTTTCAATTTGATGTAAAATAATTTTTCGAAAATTAACTTTTTTTAAAAAAAATAATTGCTCTATTATATATAAAACTGAAATTTACATATAATAGAAACTTATTATTATTATTTTTTTTTAATTTTGTGTTTAGTAAATCTATGAATATTTTCTAAAAAAATAAAAAGTTTAGAGACTAATTTTATCCTTTTAAATTTTCAAGGACTAAATCGACTCAAACTTTAGGGATTGTATCAATTTAAACTCAGAGCTAATAATTGTATCAATCTACACTCTCCATTATGTTCTATTTAAGAAAAATTGGCGTGAAACTTATAATTATATCAACTAAACTCCTATACTTTCATAAATGAATCAATCTAGACGTACTCTTATTCAAAATTTCCTTTGAGAATTGTCCATGTAAATATCTAATATTCTATTTTGTAAAATTGACATTTAAAAAAGTCTACACATGTTTTAGAATAAATACATGGATGCTAAACTGATTGGCTTATAAAAAAAAACTAAGAGTTAAATTGACTCAAATTATAAGCTTCACACAATATTTTGGTCGAACGAAATCTAAAAGAGAGTATAAATTGATACACGCACAAAAGTTAAAATTTAAAGTGATACAACTCCAAAGTTTAGAGGTATAAATAGATATTTGCCCTAGACATTTTAATTTGTTTAAAAAGGTAAACAAATATTTATTTGATAATTTAAATATTTTTTAAAAAAATTATTTTTCTTATTTTTCTAAAACTATTTAGGTCAAAATATCATTTTCGTCCCCACATTTTGAAGTCTCTGTACTTTCAGTTGTCCAATTTTTGTTTTCGTACTTTTAATAAATCTTAAATTTAGTCCATCAAAATTAATTTCTATCGAAATTAATTAAATAACTATAATAATGTTCATCTAGAAAACAAAATATGTAAATATGTTTTCAATATTTATAGTAAAAAAGTTATGGATAAAAAAAATTAAAAATAAAAAAACCAAACTTTTGAAACTAAATTTAATATTTATTTGGAAAGTATACAAACTAAAATTTAAAATTTAGAAGTGCAAGAATTAAAAGTAAACCATTTATATATATTGATGTTTTTATTGATATCTATCTATATTTTTCATAAAATTGACATCTCGAAATTTTCGTGGACATTTGCCAATTGTCAACCATAAGCGAAACCTACCACCCTGAAAGAGCCTGCTTTGAGAGATCCTGGAACGCCATAAACCTACAAAGTTCCTTTGTCTTTTGTACTAAAACTCGCCAAGTCGTGGGCCAAACTTGACTCCTCCTTCAACTCTCTTCCTATAAACTACAGCCTTCACGCCTCCATTTTCATTCTCTGCTTCGATTTTTTCTATACTCATTCGATTATCTCCTTGTTTTCTTTATAATCATAGTCGTAATCATAATTCTTTTTGGGCGTTTTCCAATTTCTTCAATCTTTCCGTCGATAACGACTTCATTCTTTTTCACTTCTGTAACCTCAATCCCCATCTCCTTCCTCTTTCTCATAACCCCTTTTTTCTTATTTTGTAATTAGCTCCAACCCCATTTCGTTTTCACTGTTCCTTTCCCTCGGTTTCATCGCTTGGTCCATATAGCAAGGTTCTTTGTTTTCTTCTATCTCAGATCGCCATTTCTGTCTTGCGTTTTGTTCTTGTTGCGGCGCTTGTTTTTCTGCTTCTGGGGAAGTCTGTATGCTCCTGATTTTGTTTCGATCCTAGGAGGAGAGTTTAATTTCTGTTGATGATGATTTTGTTGATATCGGCGTTTGAATTTGCTTTTTGTTTGTGATTTTGATATGAACTGAGAATGAGAATTAAACAAAATGTTATAGAGCTTTGAGTTCATGTTGTTCATGTTTAATGCTTTGTTTGCTCTCCTTTGAATTTTCTCGGTATGCGCCTGATTTTGTCTCAATCCTAGGAGGAGAGTTTAAGTTGTGTTGATGATGATTTCTTTGATATCAGCGTTTGAATTTGCTTGTTGATTGTGATTTTGATATGAACTGAGAATGAGAATTGAAGCAAAATGTTATAGAGCTTTGAATTCATGTTTAATGCTTTGTTTGCTCAATTCCCCTTAAACCCATTTCCACATTTTGTAGATAATAATGTTTTATAACTGAAATTGTTCTATTCAGATTACGAATTTGTAATTTGAGTTTGTTGGAATAAAATTATCCAGTTGTAAAATTTTGTTGAGTTTCTGTTCTTACTTGGGATCATTTGTTATTTTCAGAATGGCTGCTGCAGTATTTCATCAATCTCTTGGGAGTTTTGTTATCCACGGGCAAGCTAACAGTACAACTAATTTAACAAAATTGAATTCAAAGTGTTTCAAGGTAGAAGTTGGGGTCCTCAGAAAGAAGTCTCCTAGATCTGGCAATATGAATATAAAAGCAATTCAAGCCTCTTCTTCTCAAACTTCAGTTTTTGATCACATTTCATCACCTTCAATCAACACCACTGAAGAATCGCAGAAAAAACAAAGTAAGTTGGTGTGGTTCCAGAGATTATAGTGTCTAAATGGTGAAACTATGTGTTTGTTGGTCATTTTTGGTGTAATACAAGTTATAGGCTGAAACTCTTAGCTTTCTGAAAATATACCTTATGCTAAATGCTAATGTTATTTGGCTGTGTATCAGATGAAGCAGCCTTGATCTTGATTCGGCATGGAGAATCATTGTGGAACGAAAAAAACTTATTTACCGGCTGTGTTGATGTGCCACTGACTAAGAAAGGTGTGGAAGAGGCAATTGAAGCTGGCAAGAGAATCAGCAACATACCTGTCGACATGATATATACATCTTCGCTCATTCGTGCACAGATGACTGCTATGCTTGCTATGACTCAACATCGACGTAAAAAGGTAATTCGAGACTTTTAAATGCTTTGGACTTCAAAACTATTATCGGTGTAACCTTAAAGTTTTGACACCCTGATGCCCTGTATCCTACTGTTGAAGGGCCAATTACTAGTTGAAGTAGAGAACCATTTCTGCTATATTTGGATAGTATCTTCATTTTTATCATCATCTGTATCACCATGATAGTTTTGCTGTTGTACAAGATCATTTTTCAGACCTACAATTGTATATTTTCCTTGTTCTACTTTTACATTCCTTTCTTAGCTAACCTCTTTACTAACTATTTGTGCATGCATATAGGTTCCAGTTATTGTTCATAATGAAACTGAGCAGGCAAGGGTTTGGAGTCAAATATATAGTGAAGAAACCAAAAAACAATCCATCCCAGTAATAGCATCTTGGCGATTAAATGAAAGAATGTAATTGTCACCACAATTTTACCCAGTTTATTATTCATATTAACACTGTCAAAGTTTTTTCTAAAACAAATTCTGTTTGCAGGTATGGAGAACTACAGGGTCTCAATAAGCAGGAGACCGCTGATAGATATGGAAAAGAACAAGTCCACGAATGGCGTCGGAGTTACGATATTCCTCCTCCTAATGGCGAGAGCTTAGAAATGTGTGCAGAGAGAGCTGTTGCTTATTTTAAAGATCAAGTATAATAACTACTGCTCTTTTGCTCGTGCATTGTTGAAGATCAATTATTAATCATGTGAGATTTTGTCATCTGACTGCTTAAGCTTTCCCCTGCAGATTGTACCCCAACTTCAATCTGGAAAGAATGTAATGATTGCTGCACATGGAAATTCATTGAGGTCCATAATTATGTATCTAGACAAACTAACTTCTCAAGAGGTAATATACCATTTCTGACCTTGGGTTCACCGTATTACATACCGATCTTACACTGTTATATAGTAATGTCAGCGGAAATATCTTTCAGGTTATCAGCTTAGAGCTATCGACTGGAATACCAATGCTCTACATATTTAAAGAAGGAAACTTCATTAGGAGGGGAAGTCCTGCAGGACCTTCTGAGGCAGGCGTTTACGCTTATACCAGGGTATGCAACTTTAGCCTTCTCTTTTGTTCTTCCTACCACCACGGGATTACCCAGACTCTCCCTTGTGTCTTTAAATGTTGTGGCTGTTATGGGCTTGGTGCAAAAGAGATATAACTGATGAAAAGAACTCTAATAAACTTTTAATTGAGCAACTTGCTAAGACATTAAAGTCCAAAGATATCTGAAAATGGCTTCCTTGTTCAACTTTCCAACTCTTTTCTGTTGGTTTGTGGTGACTCTGTTATAGATTTAGAACTAATTTCTCTTTAAATTGGAACTTTTGGCAGAGTTTGGCTCTCTACAGGCAGAAGTTGGATGAGATGTTAAACTAAAATAATGTTTGCCAAAATACAGGTAACCATCAATTCTTAACCTCTCTTTTCACATCATTACATTTTCATTTGGTTAATATATTTGTATGGTTGCTTGTTTTCAGGATCTTGCTTCCAATTGCACTGCAACTATTAGTGACGTGCTTTTGTGTTAATTAAACTGCAAGGAAAAAGAAAAAGTTTGCACGAAAAATATTGTTGTAGTTTTTTATATATAAAAAAAAAAAAAAAATTCCTCGAATTGAAAGTATATGAATAGTTTGTATGAGTTCTCTTTTGTTATTATTAATCTTGTTTAGGGATTGAATCTCTGTACCAAACTCTGTAACGCTGAGTTAGGCAAGTGTTTAGTAATAATCCTTCAAGAGTATGTTTCTCGATAGCTGCTGTTCTAAATTTTACTCCTACATTTTCCATTTTTTCTTCCTCCTAATAACTTCAAAGTTAAGGGTAGAAATGAAACTTGTCAAAGTTTAGGGGTATGATTAAAACTTACTCCAGAGTTTAAGGGTATTTTGTATAATTTAACAAAAGATAGAAATTCAAGCTTTGAATATATTATTATAACACATGTATTTAAAAAAGAGAAGAGAGAAAGAAAAAAATAAATAAATGTACTCTCTCATTAGTTTGTCCTTTTCTTTTGAGCCTAGCACTTTTATTTCTGTCCTCAGAAAGACAAGAGATGGGAAGAAAAAAGAGCATATTAAAAATCTGTTTATAAAGGTACATTATAATACAATCAAGCATTTCAAGTCATTACAAAGTTACTCTTATCTCCCACAAATGCAAATAGGGTTTTACGTGAAGAGGAAATGGCAGTGATGTGATTTTATTAGAACTTTTAAAACGGAGTAGAGCACAGAATTCATTTGCTTATTTATCTCTGGCCACATAATGAATATAGCTCAATTTCACTCATGTACTTAAAAGCTGCATTTTCCATTATAGGCAGCAAGCACACTATTCGTCAGATAATACAATCTCTCCTGTGTATGGAATGAACTGATAGTAATTGTGCATCACATTACAATGTAGTATTATTAATCCCAGCTGATATCAAACAAAGATATCAAGAGGATGTTCCACATCTCCTACGACCAATGAATAAGACCCTTCTTCTATAATCATCAGTCCCTCTTCGTTAGCCTTACTTACATGTTCACAAGGGCTCAACAAAAACTCAATCTCACTTCTCCCACCTGCATTTATCTCCACCCTTTTGAATCCCACCAATTGCTTCACAGGACTCCCATTTATGGGTTTAGAAGGCTTAACGAATAGCAAGACTGAATGCTTACCTGCCATTTCCCCGTCATTTCTAACTCCGACGGTCACATTCACAGCCCTGCTCTCACAGAACTTCTTGTCCAGCTCTGAGACGAGCCTGTAGCGGATTGAGCCAGAGCTTTTGGCTGGCTGGCTGGCTGTTGGATTGCTAAGGTGTAGTTTGCTTTCAGTTACTGATGTGAATTCATAGAGATAGTTGGAGTAGCTGAGACCGTAGCCAAATTCGTAGACTTTCGGTCCGTTATAGAAGCGGTAGGTGCGACCAGGGTACTCTGTTGAAGGGTCTGCTCTCATTCTCATGTCTGTCATTGGAAATTTGATGAAATCACGTGGATACCAAGTTAATGGCAGTCTTCCTCCTGCACATGAACATGGGAAGTTAAGGGTAAATATCATGTCGATCCAGTTTGTTCACTATATGGTTTGAGATTTCAAGCATAATGAAGTGCTGGTTAAACAAAATAGGATGTTTAAAATGTTAACCTGGGTTGTGATCACCAAATATGATCTCTGCAATGGCAGTTCCTCCAGCTTGCCCTGGATAACCAGCCCACAAGATGCTTCCTATCTTCTCATTATACTTGGCTGAAGATATATCGACAGGACCTCCAGAGAGAATCACCACAATGACTGGACGTTTTGCAGCTTTAGCGACTTCAGCAATGAGTGCTTCTTGATTTCCTGGGAGCCCCAACTCCGTGCGATCGAAGTCTTCTCTTTCTTGAGTTTGATCCAGCCCCATAACCAACACCACGTAATCCACACTTTTCGCAATTTGGACTGCCTGATCAATTGTAGCTTCCGTACAGTTAGCCCAGTTGCAGCCTCTGTGGTAAACAGTGTTCTTGACATAGCTATTCAAACCTTGAAATGGGGTAACAGATTTGCAAGGAATTCCTGCATAATTTCCTCGAAGTGTTTTTGGTTCATCGCCATTGTGGCCTATAACAGCAAGCGAACGTATATTTGATTTGGAAAGTGGAAGAAGTTTGGCAGAGTTCTTTAGGAGAACAATGCCTTCTCTTGCAGCTTGAAGAGCCAGATCTTGATGCTGCTTTGAGCATACTTGGTCTGGACCAATTTGGCCAAAAGGCAGTTTGGTTGGGTTGCCATCAAACAAACCCAATCTCATTCTAACGGCAAAGAGGTTGTGGAGTGCTCGGTCTATATGAGGAATAGGTACTTTCTTCATCTCCACAGCGGATTTCACGTGCTCCTTCACGTACGTGCCACAGTTGATGTCCATTCCTGTAAGTATTTGAATGTTTTGGTCATAAATCAAAACTTTTCATTTCTCTGAATGATAAGAAGTATATCAGGTTTAAATCTCGGAACCAAAATGCTTACAGAAACAATCCAAAACTCAAGCCAAATGAGGGGTATGGAACTTTAGGTAATACGGCAATCTTAACTTCATAGAGCTGCTAAGATTGTCCCCAATATCTTAGAAGTTATAATTCTACCCTCACTCTATTCATTGAATCAAGCATTTCAAGGGAAATTACTAATGAAGTGGTTTTCCCCAAATAAATTCAAGGATTTAGGGTAATATTGAAACATTTACAATATGATACAACTTTAATGAAAAATAACATGGTTTTATTTTCTATTTTAAATATAATTTTGGTTAAAAGTAGGCTTTGATGTAATGGGTTACCACATGTGCAGGCGTGCAGAATAGTTTGTAGTTTCTGAGGGGGGAAGGAGAGACAAATAGAAAAGGAAGTTCAGATTGGCCCACTTATTTGGGCCCTAATGGGTCCACTCCACAGTACTACAAAAGGGTCCACATTTAGTCAACAAAGCCAGCTCAAAATATTGGACTTTGAAAGGCTTTATACATATATAATATAATTCGTTTTATAAGAAAAATCTTTTTCTTTCAAAATTGTGAAGATAATTCGCTATCATCGGCATAAAAGGATATTTTGTGATTCATATAATCATGTGTTATAGGTCACTGACCTCTAGAAATGTCAAATAGGTCTTTTGGCCCATCAATTTTGTGTCAATTATGTTCATGAAATATTCCACCTTTTGTAAAAATTAACACGTCTATCAGACATAAAATTGAATTTGGTATTTAATAAAACATTACACCTTCAAGTTTTTGTCCAATAAATTCGTAAATTTTAAAAAGTTTTGAAGAGGTCAAGGATCTTTTAGGCACAAGAATAAAAGTTACGGAACTTATCGAAAATTGGAAACTTCATGGACCTTTTTTAAGTCATTGACTAAACTTGTGATTTAACCAAATAAGTAATTATATAAGATTGAGGAGCAACTTTCATTAAGAAGAAAGAACAAACCACTAATAGAAGGCCATGCATTAAAAGAAGGGGCCCGATCAAAAGATATGTAATATCTCGATTGGGTAAAGTGTACCCAATTAAAGAGAACAATTATTTCTAAGTCAAATTTTGATCAATCATTTAAAACTTATTACTAACTTGTTTCTATTATTATGAGACCCTCGTAAGAATTCACCAGATCTAACTATTTCAAAATTCCTAATTTTACCCATGGTCAAAAAAAATATATTACTAAGCACAGATTTTTTTCTAAAAAAGAAAAAAATAAAACCAGAAATTACAAGTTTGGCATTGAAGTCAACATACCAGCTCTAAGAACATCAGCCACCGCATCTTCTGGAATTTTGGCGTAACCTTGTGCATCATGAATGATGGACACCGCATCGCAGTCCGACGTGATGTACCTGATTATTTCCCAATAACCTTAATCAGTGGCCATAATTGTTTTTTTTCTTTTCTTTTTTGAGAAAAATCAATGGCAATGATTGTTATGAAGTTTTCACCCATACAAACTTAAGAACTACAGTGGGTGCAACATGTAGCATACGGGTTAAAATAATGTGGTAATAATAATTCTTGAGAAAATGCAGTGCTAAAATTACTCAAAAGATTAAAAACATATATATGAGGACTATACAAGATTATTTTTCCAGTTTTCAAAACTATTTTCTTTGTTTAAATTTAATAACAATGGGGTAATTAGAAAAAGAAAGGAAAACAGTAGAAATTAGAATCCTTTATTTAATTTTTTTAAAGAAAATTAATAGGATCTTTGGTAAAGAACAAGAGACAAGAGAAAGGCACACATTTCGAAAGGTCAAAATTATTGTATTTTCTCGAGAGAAAAAGAAATATATTCTTTAAAAAATTGTAATTAATAACTTAGATATTGATATACAGATATTGATATACATAACCTTTTTGAGAATACACTAAAATAACGACAAATAATAGCATTAATCTCTCTCCTTTCGTTTCTAAACTTTTAGAATATATAGGTTTTGGCCTTTCCCACAACCTGCCATTTTCTAAAAGTATAAAGTTGATTTTTCTTTTTGGTTGATTGGTCCATTGATTTGTTTTAAAAAAAAATGTAATAAATTAATGATTAAAACCGAAATTAGATTTTCGAAACCATTGGACCTAATGATCAATAAAAGTCACCAGTTCAATAAATAAGTTAGAGAAAATAGGTTCAATATATGATTGTCTCTACCTAAATTTAATATCTAACAAGTTTATTTTATACTAAAATATTGAAAGGTGTAGTGGATTATCTTATAAAATTAATAGAGTTTGTATTGGCAAACTAGACCTAAAACTCATTTTTAGTCGAGTTAGTAAGCTAAGATTAGTCGACTTCATAAGCTACTCCCAAGTCCCAACACTCAATTTAGGACTAGTTGAGTTCGCAAGCTACCTCCGACACTCATTCTAAGAATGCAATAACCACACTAACTTCAAATCTGTTAGATAGCATTACAACCAAAGAAGAATACTATACTAGTAGTGAAGCACTAAAAAACAAAAGCAACTACAATAATGGAGGGACAAAGATGCAGAAACAATAAATGCCAGAGAGTGAAGCATTGGATAAAGAGAAAAGAAAAGAAAAAGAAACCCTAACCCATTAAACTTCCATTGTTTTCTTGCAGTAGCAGTTAAAAGATGATGATCGGCACAGCTGGGAACTCCATTCACCCTATTGTAAGCGCACATTATTCCACTTGCTTTCCCCTTCTCCACACAGCTCTCAAATGGCGGCTGATACGTGTCCGCCATGTCCTGCATCGTCACCTAGATCCATTTTCCAAAACCCTAAAAACCCATCAATCAAATTCCAATTCCAATTTTCCGTCGCAATTCAATATTACCTTGGCATCGAATACATATCGAGTCATCCCATTCCACCGGTCCAGATCGTATGCAGTGAAGTGTTTGCAGCATGCCGAAGCTTTGAGTTGATTCCCGAGCTTCCCTCCTTCAATGGCGTCCCCTTGAATCCCTCTCACATATGCTACTGAGTATTTTGCCGTCATCAATGGATCTTCTCCTGGTGTTTCTTGCCCTCTTCCCCATCTTGGATCTCTGAATATGTTTATGTTTGGCGCCCAAAATGTCATTCCCTTCGCCTGCCCTGCATTGTACACCGCCCTCGCCTCTGTTCCTATCGCCTGTTTCACATATTCATATACAGATTCATTCAATATTCAATGGGTTGTTGTATGTTAGCACAATGCCCAAGGAAAATCACATTCCAGAGTTCAAATAGAGAGCCTGTTACTCTCTAAATCATGTTAAACTACTACTAAAGATGTCACTAAGCCTATATTTGTGGTCTAAGAAATCAGCACAAATTTGAAAGGAAATGGCATCCGATAGATACACTGATGAACAAGCAGTAAACTATTGGAACCCTAAAACTTAAATGCGAATCAGATGCTTCATTCGTATTGTGAACAGAAATTGGATAATGGAGAAATGAAGAAAATCAGGGGAGAGTGTTTGGTTAGGGATTTGATTCGACCTGTCCGATTTGGTACCAGAGGTTTTCGTCGAAGGAGGCGGCGGTGAGGATGACCTGAGGGAAGCTAGTAGCAGCGGAGATAGTGCCGTTGAGGCGGATGCCGTAGCCGACGTGGGCGACGCCGTGGAGGGCCTCCGACCACCACTCGTAGGCAGGGATGCCGAGACGGGGGATCGCCGGAGCGGCGTTGACGAGCTGGAGGACCTTCTCGTCCAATGTGAGTCGAGAGACGAGATCGCGGGCTCTTTGTTTGATTGGCAGAGAGGTTCTGCAGAATGGGAGAGTTTTGGTGAGTGAGTTGGAAGAGTCGCAGGCGTACGGCGGCTGAGACGACGAGTCGGCGACGATGACGGAGAGGAGGGCGGAGAACACGGCGGCGGAGCAAAGGAGTTTTTGGAGTTTCATTTTGCGAGGGAAGAAGGAGGAGGAAGCCATAGCTGACTGTGAGTGAAGGTTCAACTTCCTTCAGCTACTTAATAAAGCGAAGGGGACCCGACCAGCGTCTTTATCTTATTATTTTATTTCTTATTATTATTATTTTGGGAAATGTCCTTTTTCTGTAGATTTAGATTTAAGAATTCTCTAACCATTTTTTATGAGTTAAATTTTAAGTTACACTTTAGTCTTGACTCTTAACCAACTTGTTAAAAGGTATATTTCAACTTAACTCAAGTATATATGACATAATTGAAAGATAAAAAAAGGAAAATTTTTGTAGTATATAAAATTTAGATCTAAATCTCGGAGTCTATTAATGTTACATCATATTGTTGGTAAGAATCTATCGATAAAGGTGATAATAGATTTTGCTATATTTACCATTTTTAAAAAAAATGTTGTTATGCATTTCATTGTTATCTTTAAAGGTGCTATTCATTGCAATTATTTTAAAATTTGTTTAAAAACTATATTTAAATTAAGGTTTAAATATTAAATTGGTCTAATACTTTTCGTTTTGGTTCATTTTAGTTCATGTACTTTTCAATTTTTGTTCATTGTGGTCCTTGTAATTTTTTTAAATAATTGTTTTCATCCTTTCATTTTAAATTTACTATCAAAATGGTCATTTTTTGAAAGTTCATTGACAAAAACTAACCAAAGTTGTAAGTACAATCAACAAAATGAACATTTTGAAAGTACAATAATCAAAATGAACTTTCTTTTTTTAAATATAAATCAAAATGAACAAAGTATGTGGACCAAAATGAACGCTTGAAAAGTAAGTGGACTAATATAAATCAAAGCTACAAGTATAAGGACTAAAGTTATGTTTAGATCTTAAATAATAAACATTAGTTATATTACAAATTTGGTCCCTATGGATAAGTTAGAATTTAGCCCATGTTCTTTAATAAAAGCGTCGTGAATAGTCTCTATTGTGTAGACTATGAGAATTTTATCAAAACATAGGGGCTAAATTATAACTTTTAAAATTATAAAGACTAAATCCTAATTTTTTTCAAATCATAGAAACCAAATTTGCAATTTAACTATAAATATTTTATGCTTTTTAAACAAATTAAAATGTTTGTTATTTATATAATTTGTTGTTTATTTTTTAATATTTCATGTATTCTTTTTCGATGTAATAGAAATTTTTATATGTCAATGAAAATTTAATACTTTAGTCTTAACCAAGGTTCTAAACATAAAATAATAATAATAATAAATAAATAAATATGTGTCTCAATGAGATTTGAAAACATGAGATTTAGTGAAAACAAGAATTGTACTTCATACTTTTATATTTATGTTTGGTAACAGATACATAAATTAAATTCTCATTTAAACAATTATTCAAAATGTGTTTAATAATATATTTATAAACCATAAAATTAATTATAGCTACTAACTAAATATTACCTTGAATATAAACTATTGTTAATTAATTTATGAACTTGTTTTATGTTTAAAATTTTGTATAATAATTATTATTATTATGTAAAATCATATAATTTGTAACACATATTTTAATTTAACTAAAATAATTTAGTTTATTTCAGGAAATATTACATTTGTTGGTGATTTCATTTTTTAATATAATTTTACCTTTCAAAATTTTAAATTCAAAACATGACCACGTGGAAAACTTAACAATAATGCTATCTTAAAATAATATTGCTTATCAAATGCATATTCGTTGAACTTAGTGAATCTAAAAAAGCATTAAACCATAATTTGAATTGCTTACCAAATAGGCACTAAATTAACTAAATTATTTATGAAAAAACTTAACTTTCTCCTTTGCTTTAAAATTACCCTCGTTCTTTCTCAAGCTAAAATATAATTAGTGACTTTTTATAAACACTTCAAAACTATCATTGGAGTAGAAAAATAGTTATGAAGTTGAATGAAAAATTGATAAGTTTGAATGTCCATCTTTCATATTAAATCAAAGTAAGCGTCTTAGTTACTTGTTGTTGTTCTATTGTCACCGCCAAATCGATTTTTTGTTCGACACTCTAAATGATTTCTACTTTTATTGTAGTTACTCTAAACATCATAACTTTTGAAACAGGAATATCTTCTTACGCAATGGACAAAATACAAATGTATATTTTAGAATATAGTGTCTTAACAAAATATTGATAAATTGTTGATAAATATTTGTTGACAAATTATAAATATACGCAAAACATTCCACCTTTTTTTGAACTAGGAGTGAATTTTATTATTACAACCGGTATACCTAGACTAGTGATATGGGTAGATATCTTTAAAATTATAAATATACAAAATATTTAAATTAATAAATAAATATTTCATACTTTTTTAACCAACGTGTAAATTCATTATTGCTACTAGTAGCCCTAGATTAGTGATATTAGATATTTTAATTATATTTCACTTATCTTTTTGTGATATATTGAAAAGGATAATATGTCAACAAAAATTTAAAATTTTAAGCTGGATTTGATAACCATTTGATTTTTTTGACTTTTAGTTTTTGAAAATTAAGTNAAACATTTTGAACTGATTCAAATTCTGACATATTGTATTTGTTAGCAATTAAGAGGTTTACCATTCAAATTATAAAAAAAATAAGGTGAGATTTTTATATAGTAATTCACAGTCTTGCGAATTGGACAACGAGAAATTTTTCAATGCTACATGTTTTGTATCTATATCTACAAATACGTTGGATTTTTTTTTTAAGACAAATTTGTTTTTTACATAAGAAAAAGACAAATTTGTAATATATATATATATATATATATATGATAGTTTATTTATTTTATAACTCGAGATTGTGATTCAACCTGACTAGTTAATACATTAGATCTGACTAGCTAATACATTAGATGTGGTAGAAGTTTAAATTTAGAAAAATTATTTTAAATGACAAAATTTTTGAAAATATTTATAAATAATAGCAAAAATATCACAGTCTATTTGTAATAGACTATCATGATACATAAGACACATATAGTAGTTTATCGCGATCTATCGTTCATAGACAACAGAATTTTACTATATTTTAAATATTTTAATTTATTTTCTTATATTTAAAAAAAAAAAAAAACATCCTTAAATCTCTACCCTGACATTTTTAAATGTGAAAAAAAAAAAAAAAAAAACCTTCAATTAATCTTAATCAAGCAAGTGGTTTGAAATAATATATATATATTTTTTTTATTAAAGAAAAATATGTATACTAATTCCACATTTCTTTTAATCAATTACACTTTTAAGAGTAAATTTTATTTTGTTAACGAGTTTGTCATTTTATTTTATTGAAAAGAACTGTATTAATAGACATTTTAATATTAAAATTCTAAATAAAGAAATTAATAAAGAAAAACATCTCTTGACAAGAAAAACCTGCAACCACTAACTTCATTAAAATTGTGGCTAAATTCTAAAATGAGAAATTATTTAAATAATTTTTTTGAAAAGAGGAAATCTTCCTAATAAAAAAAAATTATAGTATCTTTTTTCCTATTTGGCTGGATTCGTTCCCTACTTGATAAATAAAATTAAATGTCCCCTTCTGCCATTTTCCCTTTTTTAATTGCTTTCCTGTCTTTTTCTTTTTTCTTTTTCTTTCTAAATTTTTCCCATTTTGTTTCTATCCTTAAAAATTATAATAAACCCAGCAGGAAGGCCAAGCTGTAAAATTATGATGAGTGTTTGATGACTCAAAAATCTTATCACCGCCCTTTGTGCAACAAAAAAAGTCCTAAAAAATCGATTTGGTTCAGTTTTTAATATACAACTAGACATATTAATTTATATTTAAAGAGAAAAAAAAAATTATCAGTTCAAGTAGTTTTTTGTTTAATTAAAAAAATCAGTTAAACTCGAACCAAACTAATGATATATATATTAACTCATCATGGTGCATGTATGTTTGTTATTTAGAGGGAGAAAACCCTCTAAAAAGACAAAAATATCTAATTTTTAATATAAAAAAGTAAATAGGTCAAATTTTATTTTGAGAAAAAGCAAAAAAGTTGGATTTAAAACAAGAGCTAAAATAGAGTTGGAAAATTAAAAAAAAAAAACAAAAACAATAAAATAAGGAGAAAATATCCAATTCTGCCCTACGCCGAAAACCAAACTAATATATATATATATATATATTAAAATAATAATTAAAAGTTTGCTAATTAAAAAACAATAATGGGTCCCCAAGCGCATTCCAAATGGGCGGAAACATTCAAATTAACGGGCCAAGCATCATATCAAGAAAATGACCGACCAGCATATCGATGAATGGGCCAATGTGCAATTAATGGGCCGAACACTCTCAACAAATGGGCCAATAGCATGCCAGGTAATGGGCTTCATGGCATAATTCAGAGAGAACTTCTGCCAAATGCCCTGTCATCTCCATTTTCACATTTTTACCTTTTTGAAGTAATATTGTACTAAAAATATTTTCACAATTAAGTTTTTAAAAAATTAATATCGTAACTGGAATATTTAAATTCTATTTGAAAAGACATATATATTACATGATAAATTGGAAATAACTAAATATCACTAGGTAATATTAAAAATGACATGAAATTCAAAAAATATGTATCAACATCCAAAACAAACTACATACATTAAATTACAAAAGTTATAATCAAACTAAGCATAGCTCAGATTAATTTAGTATGATCAAGATGTCAGATATTCAAATTCCTACTCTCAAATGTTGAACTAAAAAGAACGAAAAATGTAGATTTTTTTACCTCGGAAGAAAAAATGATCAAATTCATATTTCTTGATAAGAACCACACAATAGAGATTTGAAAGAAATTTCATTTTCGTCGATGTGTCCCATCATCGAGATATTGTGGAATAAAAGTCTATAAAATATCAAAGTAATTTTCTATGAATTGTGGATAGGAAGTGACAAAATATTGTTAGTCAAGCATCAATGGAAAAATATCGGTATTGATACTTACATTTAGATAAAGCAAAATAATAGTAAGCATGCTCATAAATGAATCATGAAATATCATACTTTAATTATTTCATATAATATGATCTATAAATTAGGATGGTGAAGTGACATATATATATATATATATATATATATATATATATATATATTAGCTTAAAAGAATAGTTTTAGTTTTTAAACTCTCATGGATAACTATTTAGTCCTTAAATTTTAGCTTAAAATGATTTAGTTTTTGTACTTTTATAATTATAACAATTTAACCCCCTAAATGGTAATAAATATCAATTTAATTAATATACTTTACTTTGGGTTGATTTAGTCCCTATTTTGACAATAATATTAAGATTTAATGAAATTTCATTCAAACATAGATATTTGATAAGATTAAGTCGTAATATAATAAGAATCGAGACTTAATTTTGATAAGATATATCATCGTAGAGACTTTATTTTTATCAATTTAAAATACAGAGACTAAATTGTTACATATGAAAGTTCAAAGACTAAGTTATTACATATTTGAAACCATAGAGACTAAAGTATTGAAAAATAAAGTCTAGACCAAGTCATTATTGAAAATTGAAATATGAAAATATATTTTAACCTAAAGATTAAGATAGTTTATTATATTTTTAATGGAATAGGAATAAGAATATATATGTTTTGGAATGTATTAAAATTATTGATGAGGAAGAAAAACCTAGAATGGGGTCAAGCACATTTGGTGGGCAAATAGAAATGAAAATGGGTGGGGGAGGAGGATCAAACCAAGTGGATGATCATCAGATTTCATACTTTTTTGTATTTTTAGAAAAATGTTGTTTTGTTTTATTTTTAATGGAAATTAATGGGTTGGGAAAAGGAGATGCCAAAACTAAAAGAAGGGGAGGCTTGATATTTTTTTGGAGAATTTTAGCTCTATTTTTGCCCCCAAAAGTAAAAGAAAAAAAAAAAAAAACCATTTTATTTAAAAAAACTAGAAAAAAAAAAAAAAACCATTTTATTTAAAAAAACTAGAAAAAAAAAAAAAAAGGAAAAAAAGAAGAGGATTTTGGCATTTTACTTTAAACAATTTGATATCAAAATATCTCAAATTTTTTATTAGCTTTTATGACAGCTACATGTCACCTTTCTGTCATTCTCTCTTTAATTTTCCAGCTTTGGCAATTGGGGAAAAAAACCCATATATTTAGTTTTAATTTTCATTCAAGAATTGTTTTAAAGATAAGATGAGAAAGATTACTGTGGTAAGTTATTTATTATGATTATTATTATTTTTGTCAAAATGAATGTAACTCAAATCACATGTGAATCGTTTAATAACTAGGATGTTTGTGATTTTAATTCTTCTATTTATGTTGTACTTTAAAAAAATTAATATTTTTTAATAAAAAAAAATCCCTATACTTTTTTTTATTATTATTATTTTTTAATAATGTGCTATTGGATTTAGATTATTATTACTTTTAATTTGTTTAAGAGCGGATTAATCAACAAGACATTAATACTTGCTTCATTAATCAACAACAATAGTTGTTGTCATTCAAAGATCCAATGGCTCCATCGTTGCTTTAAAATGTTGCAAGTTGGGTTTTTTTTCTTAATTCTTCTCACGTTGAAGTAGCTGAAATTTGCTAATGACTAAATCTAGCTTGTAACCTAGGCATCCAACATCTAATTATCGAATTAGATTCATTGATAGCAATCGACAACTTGAAGAATCCACGCTCCTTTCGGAATGAAACTAGTGTCTGAATTGATAAGATTCGAAGTTACCTTCAACCGATCCCTGAATCTATCTTCTGTCATTCCCCTAGGACTTGCAATAGATTAGCTCACACATTAGCTTCTTTTTGTTTTATAGGAAGAGAGACCTCAATTGTGATTTAACTCTTTTTTCAGTTGACTTCTGATATTAGCTTGGAAAGATCTTGGTGAGTCTTCATCCTTTTAATAGTAATCATAGCCAATTTTCTTTAAAAAAAAAAAAAAACATTAATACTTTAAAAATAATAATAACAACAACACAGGTCATTAACTTGACCTAAGCCCTACGCATTATGTCTGAAAAAATACCAACATGAAAAAGAGCTTTAGCCCTTTTATTGATATCATTCATGAAAAAAAAAAAAAAAACCCTCTATGTGACCCCTTTTAAATCATCTAGAAAAAACATTGGTAAATTTATTAATTACCACAGTTATAAATTACTGGTGGAAGTAACTCTTTTTCATGAAAATTGCAAAAATAAGAGAGTTCATATTTTTGTATTATTATTATTTGTCAAAACAAACCTAAGAAAATTTATATTGAAGTAAATGAATATTTGACTTTAGTTTTTTATTTTTAAAAATTAAGTTTAAAAATATTAATTTTATCTATCTTGGAAAAACTAAACCAATTTTATAAAACTTAAAAAACAAAAAATAATTCTTAAAAAATTGTTTTGGAATCTAAACAAGAAATCAAAAGTGTGAAGATGAAAATCATGATGAAAGACTTAAAAAGAAAATAAGTACAATTCTCAAAACAAAAAGCTAAAGACTAAATAGCTATGGAGACCTAAATTATTCACTATTCATAGGTTAGAATCTAATTTCATAGGTCGATTTTTGTGACCAAACATTTGTTTTTGTTTTTTCTTTTGTTTTTGCCTTTTTTGGTAGATCTTAAGTTCACGAGTCTCCTCCCTGAATGTAATATTTTGGCCATAGTTTTNTTTTTTTTTTTTTTTTTTTTATATTTATTTCCATTCTACTTGTTTTAGTTGAATAATTAAGGGAGTGAAAATTCATCCATCGATTTTTTGAGATAGTAATTGATGTTCTTTCCCTCAATTATGTTTAAATTGACAATTTCTATTATAGTCAATATCTACTTCAATTGTTTGCATAACTTTAATACAAGTTTATGTAAGCTATTAGTTTTTTAAGGTTTGTTTTATGATACATTTGGGTCATTGAGTTTTCGAACTTAACAAAACTCAATAATTGTATTAATGAGGTTTATTTTTTTGTAGCCCTTCTCTCGATTTATGTAAACTACTAATAAATAGCTAACATGGCATCTGTCTATTTATCGAGAAAATAATTTTTCTTTATTTTTAATCATTGAAATTTAAATAAAAATAAAACAACATTTTAACATCTTTTTTCTCTCTCCGTCAACCATCTTCCCTATCATGGTTGCCACTGTCAATATCCGTTGACAATTGGATTTTTTCCCGCTTTCTCATCTTTTTTCCCATATTACTTTAGTTCTCTTTTTTAGAAGAAAAAAGAACTTGAATGAAAGGGTCTCTATTACGTATATATATAACCTAATCTTAACAATGAATGAATCGATGAGTGAAAATATGAGAAATGGAGTTTAATTCCGTTTATAGAATATGATAGACCAATCACTTCTCGAAGGGTACTAGCCTTCGTATTATTAAAATAAAAAATAAAAAAATAACTTGTTTTCTTTTCAAATGTTTTTTATTTTTTGGACGTTTCTTCTAATCACTACTAATCACTATTTTCATTATATATATGATACAATGAATTCAACTCCATGAATTCCAACACTAGCAACGACGAAGAACTCAATTTCGTAACTGCCACAAACAATGACAACCCACGAAAAGAGAACAACATTTACAAACAACGAGTGAAAAAATCAATAAATTTAAAAATTGGATTAAACATTAAGAAAGAAAGGGAGCAAAGGATTATTTGAAATTAACAAAGCTTTCACTATTGTTATTATTAATTTAAACAAACGAGTTTTCATTTATTACACTAGACCTTAGAGAGAGAGCTCTAGAAGTTTAAAAGATATACATTCTTTTGAAAAGAATGTTGAGCCATTAGGCACCAATGTGTCATTCCATAGGCTAATTAATTTAATTTTTTTTTCTAAATGACATAATTAAAATCTATTGTTTGAAAAGGTGTGTTATCTGTATTTCCACCACATTGGTACAACATCATAGGTTCCTTCATTTAAAATTTCAATCAAAATGGTAAATTTTTTTTGTAACTTACTGTTACATTTTATGTCACAATCAATAGAATTATTCATCCATTAACTCTTTTTGTTATTATTAGTTTACTATATCTACAATCAAATCAAACTATATATAGTTACATTTTGAAGTTTTGGGTGTTTGTTAAGTTAGATTGAATTTGATTCGATTCGATTTTTTTTTTTTTTTATCTTTTTAGAAATAATATACATAATAAAAGAAAAGGCTAGAGATATTTATTTTAAAAGAAAGAAGAAAAGACTAAAGATTTTTAATGTGGAAATCAAAATTATTCCTCAAGCATAATAACAAGAGCCCTCCTTGTGAATTATGATGATGATGCTGTGGAATCCTTTTTGAGAAAGCAACATATTCTTGTCAAAAAAAGAAAAAAAAAAACAAATTCCAATTTTAGACTAATTTCCAAATGATTTTCTATTGATAATTTTTGGTCTTTTTCTCTAATTTAAGGTTTACATAGTAGAATTTTATGCTATTTTATTCTCTTTCAGAAATTCCTTTTTCTTTTCTTCTTTACAAGGGTATAAGTAGGTATTTGAAATTTTGAATTTTATATAAATTTTGGTTAAATTATATGTTTCTATACATTGAACCATGTTTCTACTTATTCCCACTATAATATTTTTAATTATGTCTTAATAGCATTTTGGTCTATCAGGTTAGTTTTTCAATATTTTTTAAAAAATAAATAATAATAAATATTATTATTATTATTATTATTATTATTATTATTATTATTATTATTATTATTATTATTATCCTTCCTATTTCTCTTTATTCTTTTTCTTCGTACCTACCCTCAACCTTCTTTCTTTCCATCATGGTTGTATCATTGTCTATTGCATTCGTTGTCTCGAGTTTAAAAATTTAGAGACTAAACTACTACTAAACTCAAATTTTAAACGCTTAGATTTCATTTGGTTACTATTTCATTTTTTTTTTATTTTTACTTGATGAAAAATAAACCTATAAATAGTTCTTCCACCTCTAAATTTATTGTTTTATTATCAACTCGTCATAGAAGGTAAATTATCCTAATTTCTCAAATTACATAGTTATATATCCAATAAAATTAATTGATATGATCACAATCTAGTTTAAACACTATAGAAATTGTCATGGTTGATAAGTTGTTCTTAGTTTCTCAAATAAAGTCCGTGGTTCTTGTTCATTTGAAATTAGTTGATATGGGCACAATTTATAGCTAGTTCAATAGCGTGTATATATTAAAATAATATTTTGATCAATAAATTTTGACTTTCTTTCTATTTTGTTTCACATATCTTCAAATTTTTAATTAGTATAGATTGTAAAAATATATTCATATACTATTTTTTTTTCATGAAAATCATTATTATCATTTAATGAATTTTAATTAAAAAAAACTTTGAAATTACTTATTTTAAAATTTATTAAAAATACATAGATTAAATTTAATATTCACTTACTTGAAATAAAATTATACATGAATCAAAATAAAATGAAACTCAAAAGTATGGGACATAATCGTATTTTAACCCATATTAAGAAATCAAAATAATTAAAGAAAGTGATATTAATTAATCTATTAGTTCATTTTTATTTGTTTATACAAAATATCTAATATATTCGAGATATGCATGAAAATACTTCAATAATTCAGGTACAAAACATGGCATTCTATATGCTCGTCTTAATTATTAATATATATATATATATATATATATATAGGCATAATAAGAAACTAATATAATTATATTTCCGTATCATGACGTGGGAAAATTTAAAAATAAAAAATAATAAAAAATTGATGGGCATATCTACACTTCCTAAATGAATTAAGTATTTGTCAAAATCGATTAAACTCCTAAAAAACAGGGAAGTAGAATATATAATATACAAATCGACCAAAACCAACTGTAGAATTAAAAAGACTGTTTTAAAATATAGTCTAATATTAGGGACCATTAAAATAAATAATAAATACAAAAGGGTAACATCAACATCGGTATATTGGTAGATAATAAATTTTTTTTTAAAAAAAATATTAATAATAAAATAGTTATTTTCAAATATAATAAAATAAATCAAAATATTTACCGATATAGTCAAATGTAGTAATAGACACGAATGGGTGTTTGTTAGTGTATATTTATGAAATTTTGCTATATTTAAAAATATTTTTAATGATTTTATCTTGTAAATCAGTTATCCATAATAAAACTATATTATAATATATTAATAATTGTGTGATTAGCATGAAAATATACCGAATATATTGTACACAATAACACAAACACCAAAATAAAAACAATAAGTAATCTAATTCAAACGTAGCTTAATAAATATTGTATAGATTATGCATTCTAAAAGTTGAAAGATTAAATATTGAAATATATTGTTTTTAAAAATAAAATAGTTAAAAGGTAAAAAATTAATTTGGTAGGGTATCGTTAGAGTAGTTTCTTAAAAAGAAAAATAACAATAGTCGAACAAGTGCATTTAACTTAAATCTCTAGATTTTATTTACTTGCATTCTAAATTCAGATACATATTATAATATTAACATTAAACTAAAAAACGTGTTGTATTTTGTCTTGTAAAACATGTCTATAATATAGATTTGATGCTATTTTAAATAAAACAACATTTAGGTTAAATTTTTGTTGAACTTCATGAATATGAAAAATAATAATAATAATAATAAAACTCTTATGTTCTTTAAAGCTTATGCCTAGTTTGATTGAAATTAGAGAATTAAAAAAAAAAAAAACAACAACAAAAATTGTCTTGCATTTTTAAAAAAGCAAAAAAATAAAAAACATTTTCGCTTTTTTCTTTTAAATAAAAAAATTTGAAAATGTGGTCGCTGTCGGGTTGCAGCTTGCCAATTACAATGCCAACTCCCACGGCTTTGTCTCGATGCTTCGCATCTTAATACGTCTTTTTGTTGGATAAGCTTCGTTTATTCATTTGCTTAATTTCCCTTTTTTTTTTTTCTTTTTAATCTTTTTGAAAAGGACTTTTTTTTTTTTTCCTTTTATATTAATGATGATGATGTCCACGATAATTAATAACTATAACTATAAGTCATTAAATATTATTAAATATTATCACAAATATAAAGAGAAATTATTATAAATAAAAAATAAAACTATTTATAAATATAGCAAAATTTTATTTTTTATGTGTGATAGACTCAGATAGATATCTATCCGTGTCTATTTGGTAGAGTGACATATGTCTACATAAGTTTATCATGGGCTATCACAAATATAAAAAAATAAAAATTTTGCTATTTTTATAATTATTTTCAACAGTTTTTCTATTTTGAAAACATTCCAAATATCAATTTATATCTCTAAATTTTGTGTTACATCAGTGAAAATTTTGAACTAATAATTGTATCAATTTAAACTGTGAACTTTCGTAAATGTATCAATTTAAAATTTCGTTTCATCAATTTTTTTCAGATCTCTAATAGCATGTGAAACTTAAAATTTGAGTAAATGAAACTTCTAAATTTTCCTTAGTCAACCAACTTGAACTCTTTATTTTGATTGCCTTTGAAAACCATCATTGCATTAATTCACAAATGTGTATAAACTTTTTTAAACGTCAATTTTGTAAAATTGATAATAATAAATGCATGGACGATTTCTTAAAGGCAACCATATGAATAAAAAGCAAAATTGATTCATTTACGAAAGCTTAAGAGTTTGATTATTACAATCATAAATTTCACACAAGATTTTTCAAACAAAACATAATGGATAATGTAAATTGATTCACTTGCAAGAGTTAAGAGTTTAAAATGGTACAATTATTAGTTCATATAGTTTAAATCGACACAACTTCGATATTAATATATAAAAGTATAAATTAATATTTTCTCTATTTATGTTCTAATTTAGGGAAAAGATATGATTTCTTAATAATGCTGGTGCAAATCGCAATTTCTTTTTTCAAAAAAAAAAAATATTTATATGTCAAATAATAAATATTTTGTTTAACTTTAGTGGTTTACATTCTATTCATGTACAATAAAATCATTAATTTGAACCATAAATGTTGTTCATTTCACATAAAAACTTAGCCTCAACCAAGAGAAAAAAAAAAAAAAAAAAAAAAAAACAATAAAAAAAATAAAAAAAAAAAAAAAAAAAAAAAATATCTATTAAAAAAATCCCCAAAAAAAAAAAAAAAAAAAAAAGCAAAAAGAGAATGCACATTTTAGATTTAGGTAGAAAATCTTTTATCTTTATCTATGAATGATAAATAGTAATATTTTGCGATATTTATAAATAAGTTGTCTTGTTTTACTATATTTTAGAAACAACTCTATTAATATTTCTCTAAATTTCAAATAAGTCAAGGAGAATATCCTATTTTATTTACATTTTTTCTTCTTTGATTAACTAAGTTCTATGCTACTTATTCTGCTATCAACTAAGTTTAAGTTTTTAACATTCATATCGGTGTTGTCGTTGGGTACTAAATTAGAAAATATTAAAATATGAACTTTTAAGTTAATTTTTTTTCTCGAAATATAGACTAAATTACAAAATATATATATATATATTTAACATACACGAAAATATATTGAATTGGTTGACGTTGAGTTTTCCCTCGATCTTCGAGAGGTTTCAAGAAATTAATGAATATATAGTACATAAAGACAAAAATGACCTTGATTATAATGTGTGAACACACCTTTTGTGAATATAATATTTCAAATCACATCACGTTGTGGTTACTAGTGGAAAAAAAGGAAAAGAAAACAAGAATCAAAAGTCTATACCTAAAGCAGATTGGAGGGGCAACTAACATATTTAATTAATTAACATTAAAAAAGGACATAAGGGTTAGAGTTATAACCTATGGTTTGAATATCATATGGAAAGAATATAATATTCGCCCATGATTTATAATATATGATTCCGCATTTTTATGGTTTAGAAATTAAATATCAATATTTTTCATACTTTTTTATTTGTTTTTTGTTAGGAAAGAAATATGTTAGTTGTTGGGTCAATAGAAGTACCATTGCTTTGCTGGCTATAGGATTTTTCTTTTTTATTTTTCTTTTCTCTTTCCTTTTGTTTTATTTTTTTATTTTTTTATTTTTTTATTTTTATTTTTAAGTGATTGATAGTTGGATGCTTCAAATCAGCTACGTGGAACTTTTGCTTTAATTAAAGGTTAATGAAAGGATATATATCTTCCATGATTTATATTTATTTTTACAGTTCTGGGAATACTAATACTATGTTGTTTATTTATTTATTTATTTTAGTTTCAACAATAATGTAGAGGTAGGAATTTGATTGAATGTAATTTTTAAGATAAGTCTAAAATGTTTTAATTAATAGAACATCTAACCTTCGACCTTAAGAAAATATTGAGGTCATGTTTACTACTTTATAATCAAGATTGTTACCATATTTTCTCTATTATTCATAGTTCATGAAATATTGTTAACTGATTCTACCAGAAATAAACAGAAAAATAACTGATAAATTAAAAGAAAGCAATAAAAGCTGAGAATAGAATCATTTACATGGAAAACTCCAAGCTTGAAGAAAAATTATGGCCCACCAGAAAGAAATCTACTATGTGAAAAATTGTTCTCAGCATAGAATAATTCTCTCTCCTAAGCCTAATGGTTCCCATCACACAATAATTTTTTTCACTCTCAAACTGAGAATACAAAATAAATTTAATTAGAGTTAGCAAAGCATAAAGTTTTTAATTGGGACAATTGAAACTAGAGACATAGACTTCTCTTATAATCGTAGGAGACTATCGCTTTCTTCAAATTTTCTAATGTGGACAAACTGCACTTCTAATATTTTGCCAAAACTCAATACCCCATTCATATATAATTACTACAGACATGTTTGATAATGATTTTGTCTTTTTAGTTTTATAGTTTTAAAATTTATGTTTGTTTCTGCATGATATTATTATTATTATGAATTTTACAATTTTTTATAGAAGAAGCATTTGAATTTTTAGTCAAATTATAAATTGAAACAAGAACAAACTTTTCAAATATACTCTCTACGACAAAAACTTCACTTCGATTTTGAAAATATTTTTAAGACGTAGATAAAAAAAAAAAAAAAAAAAAACAGAAAACTCAAAGATAGAATTAGAGTTCTATAAAAGTTTATATAAACATTAAGTTTATCATTGGTTAATTGATAAACATATTTGGTCTTAACTGCCAATCTCATAACAATTTAGTCTTTTATATGTTGTGGTATGTATTGATTTACCCCCTCCAATTTGAATATGTAACCATTAATTTACCCCTCCAATTTGAATATGTAACCATCAATTGTATGTGCTTTAGTAATTTATATAGTTTGTAATTGGTAATGATTTAATTCCTATCGTAAAGAAAAAAAAAATCATTGAGATATATAGGAGATTCTTAAATTGTTTACGTGGATTAAGTATACTTTTAACCTCTAGATACTAAATCGTCACCTACTAAAAATTGTTACTCCACTTTAATTGTTGATATTTTTCTTTGATCGAATTTTTCACACTAGAGTGTCTAAATTAATTATTTGCAAGTTGTAAACATATGGATAAAATTGTTATATATTAAATTTCATGGATAAAATTATTTAAAGCCAAAATATACTTTTGATCCTTTAGATTTGAAAGCAGTATCTATTTTGTTCATGAAGCTTCAAAACATACATTTTGGTTTTGCAGTTTCAAAAATATTTTAAATAATTTTTTAGCATCTTTGATTGTTAAAAAATATGATTGTTGCACTATCTGAATAACTATAGTTGATATCAATTTTTTTTATTAAAATATTATTTTAGTTCCTGTATTATAAAATTTGTTTAATTTTAGTATTTATTGTTTTAATACATCTTAAATTTAGTCCCAATTATTATTGGTTCTTTAAAAAACACTTTGTGCTATTTATTAGTATTTTCATTATAAATTTAAAAAATATANAAAAAAAAAAAAAAAAAAAAACTCCATGTTGGTTGCTCCAATCATTCAATTAGTTTCAATTATAATTTTCTAATAACAAAGATATTCAAAGATCACTTAAAATAAAATTTCAAACAACTAGACCAAAGACGTCTCTTCGAAATCCAAAACTATTTTTTGTTCCCCTTTTATATACGAGAAATTGATTTATTAAGATATTTACCCTCTAAATTTTAGGGATTAAATCACTATGGCTAAATGTGTTTTTGTAGCCTTTTATATTTTAACCAAAATTAAAGTTTTGCTTGACCTTGATTGGAGAATTTTTTGTTACTGTAATAAGTTAAAATACCATTCTACTCTCTATATTTATTTATTTATTTCCCTTGTTTCTTTTTTTTTTTTTTTTTTTTAAAAAAAGCATTTTGGTACTTATATTTGTATGGACAAATTGCAAAAACTACACCTGAAATATAGTGGGGTTGCAATTAGACCTTTAAACTTTCAATTGTAAAAATTAGACCTTCAAACTTCTAAAAATGTTAAAATTAGACCCTCAAACTCATAATATTCGTAGTCCCAAATTATAAAAATTAAACGCTCAAACTTATACAATTGTTACACTTTTTACATTTATGTAAGTTTGGGGGTCTAAATTTTAACATTTGTACAAGTTTAGAGCTCAATTTTTGCAATTGAAAATTTGAGGGTATTAATTGCAACAACCACCATATACTTTAGGGATAGCTTTTGCAATTTACCCAACTTTTATTTATCCAATTTTATTTTATGTGCTTTCAATAAATCTTCATATTAGTGTATGCAGTTAGTTTCGACCTCCTATTTACAAATTGTGAAAATACACTCACACGGTGACTTTTCCCACATGCAAATTATTATTATTGCTATTATTGGATCAACTTTAGTAAAAATTAATTTAGAAGGACTAAATTTACAGTAACTTAAAATTTATTAAATTTACTTGAATCAAACAAAATAAAAAATCAAAAGTAAATGAAAGGAAGTTTCAAAAGGCTTTAATGTGAAAGATCGTAAATTTGAATTTAATTAATCTATTCATGCATTAATAAATTGTATAAATGGAATAGACCTACTAAGAAAATTCATGGCCGACTATGAATGAATTAACCAAATGCCAGGTCAAAGTCTTTTTTATACACATTTCTTCTAAATGAATCAAAATAATAATAATAGTAACACTCAAATCGAAATGTCTTTGTCTTATGTATTTATGCATATAAACAAAGAATAATTAATAAAAAAAAAAATCCAAGTAAGAAAATCATCCAATTTTTGCTTTTAATTTAAATTCTATTTTTATTTTAATATTCAAAATTTCAAAGGGTTTTATTTCAAAATTTGAAAATAAAATAAATATTCTTGTGTTTTGTCAATGGTTTTACGGTGCTTCATAGAACTTTTGGTCAATGTTTCTTAGTCATGTCTATTTGTTTATTTAAAACATTGCATCATAAAATGAGAAAATTTGAACCTATGTGGAAATACATATGTCAGGAAAATGTATGGTACTTTCATAGTACTTACCGCTTTCAACTAATTAAATAATAAAAATTTGTATCTCCTATAATTTAGATCATATATTTACTGATTACGCAATTCAAATATATAATAGCAATTTAAATATGCTTAGATTAATGCTAACTGCAAATTTAAGGATAGACAACCATTCATTTCTATAGAATTTTCTAAGAATTTAAAAACAAATTAGACGTTACATAAATAAATATATACGAAAGCGATTATGAATCGTTATATAAAATAGTTGAAAGTTATAAGAATTAAAATACAACAATCGTTGTTAAAGTATTAAAATTTCAATGGGGATTTAATTTTTTTTAATAATATAATAATATTAATATTGTGCGTTTTTTTAAATAAAAATATTTAGCACTTTTTTTTTTATGTTCAAAATAATCTTGCATATCACTGTTTAATAGTTCCCCATTTTCATCAAGAGAAAAAAGTTGAGTTAGCATGAAAAGTGTAATTATTATTATTATTATTATTATTATTATTATTATTATTATTTATCATTTTATCGACGAACATTTTCTTTTTCTTTTTGAGAAATAATGATGAACTTATAGATTATCAGTTATAAACACATATTTGATGAGGAAAAAGCAAGTTGTTCTTTTAAATTATATATTTTTATTCCCTTGAGTCAGCTTGTACGTTAAAGTGAATTAATAATTTTGAATGACCTTTTTGAATTTGGCTTGTGGTGATAAATAGTGGTAATATAAAATATTATTATTATTATTATTTAATTTTCAGGAGAATTTTAAAAGTTTTTGGTTGCGTGTGACAAACCGGTCAAGAAGTTAGGCTATTTACCAAATTTTAATGGACATTATTGTAATTGCACTATTTTTGTAAAATTTTTAAAAATACCACATCATCTACACTTTTAGATTGTGATATTTTATATATGTAACAATATAGATCACATCCATACATAGAAAGATGCATCGTTTTAGTTGCAACGAGGTAAATAACGTGACTATCTGTTCAAACATATTTCCATTATTAGATCGTGACGTTTCAAATATATGGTCTAAATTACTCTCGTATACGAAGCAATGCATCGCTTCATCATGTAACTACTTAATCTTAATAGTGGTTGAGGAAGAAAAAAAAAACTAAAATATATAAAAATAAAATGGAAATATGTCAGTTCTTTCCATATATATTATAGAGTTACATGTCTGCTAAGAAGGGATAAAATATAAAATGCATTATTAGAATTTGTCTACTTTATGTATTATATTTTAACAGTAATGTTAGAAACCATTAAAAAATTAAAATAAATAAATAAATAGAAACCATTAAAAAATTAAAATAAATAAATAAATAAATAGAAACCATTAAAAAATTAAAATAAATAAATAAATAAATAGAGCGTAGGGAGAAAGTGGAGAGATATATTGGAGAAAAAAAAAATGAAAATAGACAAATATTAGAAATATGTTTCTATTTTCTTAAACGATAAGAGTTTAGTTGGAAAATGACATCTGTCCAAAAATATAGACATTTATCTAAATTAAATGTATATTTTGCCATAAGAAATCATGAGAGTGTTTGAAACTCGTTTTAAACAATGATTAAAATATCCCTGCGATATCGACACATATTTTTGTAAATAATGTAAAGATTTAATTTAATAATTAAGTTAATTATAGATCTTATCAATTATATTTTATTTATATTTATACAAGATATGTATCAAAGATATTAATTATTGATATCAATTTGGACCCGCCAATTATATCAATAGACATATAGACTTATCGACAAATATTTCATTTGTTGATTTTAAAATATGAGGATATAGTTTGTAATTATGTGCGTGACAGAGATCGCAGGGCTGAAAATTACTTCATTTAAATGATAATAAATAATAAATAAAACACAAAAGCAACTTTTTGAAAGAAAATAAANACAAATTAGACGTTACATAAATAAATATATACGAAAGCGATTATGAATCGTTATATAAAATAGTTGAAAGTTATAAGAATTAAAATACAACAATCGTTGTTAAAGTATTAAAATTTCAATGGGGATTTAATTTTTTTTAATAATATAATAATATTAATATTGTGCGTTTTTTTAAATAAAAATATTTAGCACTTTTTTTTTTATGTTCAAAATAATCTTGCATATCACTGTTTAATAGTTCCCCATTTTCATCAAGAGAAAAAAGTTGAGTTAGCATGAAAAGTGTAATTATTATTATTATTATTATTATTATTATTATTATTATTATTTATCATTTTATCGACGAACATTTTCTTTTTCTTTTTGAGAAATAATGATGAACTTATAGATTATCAGTTATAAACACATATTTGATGAGGAAAAAGCAAGTTGTTCTTTTAAATTATATATTTTTATTCCCTTGAGTCAGCTTGTACGTTAAAGTGAATTAATAATTTTGAATGACCTTTTTGAATTTGGCTTGTGGTGATAAATAGTGGTAATATAAAATATTATTATTATTATTATTTAATTTTCAGGAGAATTTTAAAAGTTTTTGGTTGCGTGTGACAAACCGGTCAAGAAGTTAGGCTATTTACCAAATTTTAATGGACATTATTGTAATTGCACTATTTTTGTAAAATTTTTAAAAATACCACATCATCTACACTTTTAGATTGTGATATTTTATATATGTAACAATATAGATCACATCCATACATAGAAAGATGCATCGTTTTAGTTGCAACGAGGTAAATAACGTGACTATCTGTTCAAACATATTTCCATTATTAGATCGTGACGTTTCAAATATATGGTCTAAATTACTCTCGTATACGAAGCAATGCATCGCTTCATCATGTAACTACTTAATCTTAATAGTGGTTGAGGAAGAAAAAAAAAACTAAAATATATAAAAATAAAATGGAAATATGTCAGTTCTTTCCATATATATTATAGAGTTACATGTCTGCTAAGAAGGGATAAAATATAAAATGCATTATTAGAATTTGTCTACTTTATGTATTATATTTTAACAGTAATGTTAGAAACCATTAAAAAATTAAAATAAATAAATAAATAGAAACCATTAAAAAATTAAAATAAATAAATAAATAAATAGAAACCATTAAAAAATTAAAATAAATAAATAAATAAATAGAGCGTAGGGAGAAAGTGGAGAGATATATTGGAGAAAAAAAAAATGAAAATAGACAAATATTAGAAATATGTTTCTATTTTCTTAAACGATAAGAGTTTAGTTGGAAAATGACATCTGTCCAAAAATATAGACATTTATCTAAATTAAATGTATATTTTGCCATAAGAAATCATGAGAGTGTTTGAAACTCGTTTTAAACAATGATTAAAATATCCCTGCGATATCGACACATATTTTTGTAAATAATGTAAAGATTTAATTTAATAATTAAGTTAATTATAGATCTTATCAATTATATTTTATTTATATTTATACAAGATATGTATCAAAGATATTAATTATTGATATCAATTTGGACCCGCCAATTATATCAATAGACATATAGACTTATCGACAAATATTTCATTTGTTGATTTTAAAATATGAGGATATAGTTTGTAATTATGTGCGTGACAGAGATCGCAGGGCTGAAAATTACTTCATTTAAATGATAATAAATAATAAATAAAACACAAAAGCAACTTTTTGAAAGAAAATAAATGTCAAATCTAATTTAGAAAATAATAATAGAATTGATTTGGATTATTGCATAAAAGAGCAATGTCTCTGTCGAGATGGATCATGAGCTGTCAGCTTCTTCATCAGAGGATAGATATACACATTTTTTCCGTAAAAAAATATAGGTTAAAATATCATTTTGGTCGAATTTTGAAATTAGTTTAATTTTAGTCATTGTACTTTTAAACAACTAATTTTAGTCCCTGTATTTTCAATAAATCTTAAATTTAGTATCTCAAACTCAACTTTAACTTAAATTGATTAAATAATCATAATAATTATTATGTAAAAAAATATAATATGCTATTTTTTTTGCCCACAATTTATTGTTAAAATGCTAATAAAAGATAAAAAGTAATGAGAAAGTTTACAATAAATAGGGACTAAATCTAAGATTCATTAAAAGTATATAAACTAAAATTGAACACTTAAAAATATATAAAATAAAATTGAGCAAATTAAAAGAGACCAAAATGATAATTAAGAAAAAAAAAACATATCATGTGAATAATTAATAGTTATTGATCAATTATCGTATTACTTATTTTATGTTCTTTTTAAAGACCAACACAAAGTTAACTCATTATTACACATGTCAACTTAACATTTTTTTCCCAAAAAATCAATTTGATTTTTTAATTTTATTAGTCTAGTCAATAACTCATGCCATTTGCAGTTGAGATGAAAATTTAACTTAGATTAATTAAAATACATGTGTTAATTGTAACAAAACATACTACTTTTTTTAAAAAATTACAAATTTAGTGTTAAACAATTTCAAGTTTTTTCAGTACTAATGAATTGACTAAAGTTTAGATTTCATTGTACCTAATTTAAATGGATGGTTAAAAAACAATTAATTTTTAAAATTTTTAAATGGATGTTTTTTAAAATAAGAAAGTTGTTTGAAAATAATTACAAATATAGCAAAATTTGACTTTTTATATGCGATAAAATGCAATAAATCCATATAGACATCTATCATTTCACCATATATGTGATAAAAATTTGATATTTTTTCTATTTATAGTAAATTTTCATTTTTAAAATTACCCATGCTCATTAGACATAATAATTAAAGATTTAAATAATCTAAAGATTGAATATTTATACCAATCTGAAAGTTTAAGATTACTAATTTGATTAATATATGTATATTTTTAATATACCAATAATGTTTAGCATCTTTGAAGAATTTAGTTTTTTCAATAAAAAAAAAAAAATCTTGAAATCTTTATTGATTCTTTTTTTCTTTTTTTGCATTTTTCTTAATAAAAAGAAAGTGAAAGGCATAGTTGTTTTTATTGCATTTCAATGACTCAATATGACCCACAAGTAGTATGTCAAATCAACCCAATACTTCACAAACTTCCAAGTCTACTTCCTAAACACATGATTAAATATTCCCTCTTCCCTCTTTTTTCATAATTGCATACTATTTTTTTTTTCTTTTTCTTTTTTTAAAAAGATAATTGCAGACCATTCTATTTCTTGCCAATCATCTCCACATATTTACTACAAACTATTTCTAAGATAAACTATAGAATTAAAAATATATATAATTTATAGTGTCAAACTTCCCCTATTTTAGAACCATCATTAATGTACTTGTCCCTATTTAATTTCTAATCATCTCCACTAATGTAGGCTTGAATTTAATTTAAACTTTGTATTTTAATAAATTAAACCATACATTTTGAATTAGAGGTGTAATTAGTATATTTAAATGTTTGCTAATTTGAATATAGCTCAATTAGTATTCGAGTGTATTAATAATCACAAGGTCTATGGTTTAAATACATCGTTTCTTAATTTCTTTTTTTTTAATATATATTTATGAGTGTTAATGTCAACTTACGCATACTATGAATTGAATTCATGATCTTAGGCCAATTCATGAAGATTCTTATTGTGGTAATTATCATCTTAAATATTAATAGTTCGATCACTCGTTAATATATCTCGTTGACGTACAAAAATTATAATGATAAAATTTAAGAGAAATATATAATCTACTAAAAAAGTGAAAATTATAAAACTGAGTAAAAGTTTATTCCACTTAAAAGACACACGTGGAGTAATTTTGATGTAATTATTAATATAAGAACATATTTTATAGTTTATTTCAGATGTGTGACCGGTCTTCCCTCATTACCTAACGAGTTAAAATAATTTTTTCTCCATAAATATCAATCAATAAAAACCAATACTTTTATTCTCTCGATGAAAAAGAAATTGATTTAAAAAATAATAGCCCAAAATTGGCAAAGCGATATAATAAAATATTAAAAGATATTATATGGGGATTAATTTAACATTAATGAAATATAAAAACGATTAAAGTGTGTTGGAATGGGTTAGAAAAAAAAAAAAAAAAACAAAAAAACAAAAGTTTCGCTTTCAAAGTTTCCCATTAATTTTCGCCATTGGCGAGCCTGCCTTAATTGGATGGTTGGATCTTGGGCCTTTAATGGGCCCCACGGCCTTAAAACCGAGAGATCGTAGGCGGTGGACTTTTAACTTTTTGCTAACCCAAAGCCGACCCTAGGTTCCACCACTAACTCAACTCTAGTTAAGCCTATTCATATTTTCTTCTTTTATTGGCGTTTGGAGATTTTTTTTCGATTTTTTTTTTTAAATAAAAATAGTGATACCTTCTAAACTATACTTATCTCAATTCATTTAAAAATAGTGATACGTTCTAAACTATACTTATCTCCATTCAATTTATTTAATTATTATAATCTACTTATAATTTATATTTTATAAAATAAAGTTAATATCAATTTATGAATTAAAATTTTGACGAGTTATATTAATCAAAATAGTGAAGTAATAATTGAATCAGTTTAAAATTTGAACTCTCGTAATTGTATCAATTTACATCATTTTTTTTAAAAAATATATCATATGAAAATTACAACGATCTCAATTAAACTCTTAAATTAAAATAACTAAATAAATTTGGATTATTTATTAAAATTATTTTTGAAAACCATGCGTTGAATTTTCAAAAAAAAAATAGTAGTGAAGAGAGCGTAAATTGATTGTTTGAGATGAAATCTAAGTTGGCTTTCTTTTTCTATATACAAAACCATATCATTTTTTTAATAATTTTTTTCAAAAAATATTTACTACACAACAATTTTCAATTAGGTAAAGATAGATGCGGCCGAGACTAACAAGTTCTGTTTTTTTTTTTCTTTAATTGTGTTCGGAGTTTAGAGGCAGGATAACGGCACGAGGGCGTTAAGATTCCGTTAAACAGTTTTGCCACGTGTAAGACGAGGACAATATCCATCGAATTCGTGGCGCGAGTTGATCACGTGGACCCAATGAAATCATCATAATTGTGGACAAAAATGCCACACAACCACTGCCCACTTTTTTCTTTTTTTCTTCTTTTTTTTGTTTTTTCTTCCTTTTATTAAAGGAAGAGTTATAATAAAAAAAAAAAAAAAATGTTTTGGAAGGGGGTAGAAAAAAAAAAAAAAAAAAAATAGAGATGCTAGTTAATTTGTAAAACAAAATTGACTTTAATTGGGAGTTTCTAACTACCGTTTCTTTCAATTAGTTTTTAAGTGGAAATTTCTAAATGAATTACAACTTGTTTATGTTTTGTCTTCTTTTTTCTTTTTGTTTGGAGTTATTTCATTTTAAAAGATTTATTTGGATGGGTGAGTAATATAACTTCCCTAAATGTATCCAAGTCTATAATTTTTAAAAACAACCAGGCTATCCAATAAAATTGGATTTGTTAAATGTAGAAGTAATTTTTTCATTAACCTTGATGAAACATTTTTTCAAAATTAAATTTTGGCAATGAGATTTTAAATAAAATTGATTATAGTGAAACTATATCGATGGACGATTTAGCATAAATTGAAGAATTCATGTTGGCTAAAAGAAATAGCCTCTACTTAAAAGTTTCTAGGTAAATTTTATTTAATTTCATTACAGCGTGATATTAAGTAATTCATATTATTAATTTATATTTTGGTTATTAAACATAGATTAATGAAATTTGGACATTTAAAATAAAAAAGAAACAATTCTCCTTTTTGATCAAATAACCTAATCAAAGTTCACTAGTAATCTTTAATTCTGTTTTACTTTTAGAAAAAAATTTACTCGACGTAAGCTTTAAAATAAAATATGGGCTTTATAAATCCTGGACCAAAACTTTAAAAGTTGGAGCAAAAATAAAACATATATATATAGTTCTTAAATTGACATGGTTTGAATTTTCCCTAAATAAAAAAAGAAGGTAAGAAAAAAACCAAAACGGCAATAATGGTGTAGGCAATTTGTTTCTAAACTTAGATACCTTAAACATAACGGAACGGCCGTTTATAAAGAAACCGGCGGTTTGGCAGAAAAGCCCACAGGGTGTCCCTACCTTTCCACTCCACGTCAGCACTCCGATTCCGTTCACTGAGCTAACTCACTTCCCATGCCGTCCCGTCTCGTTCCGTTCCGTTCTGTTTTTCCCCTATAAAATTAAGCTCCCCATAATGCCTTTCCTTGCTTTCTTCAACACAACACACTTTCTAGACTCTTCCTTCTTTTTTCCTCTTCAATTCGGTTTTCTTCTCTCCATTGGCGCCTTTCTCTCAACTTCAACTGAATCTTCTTTTCTCGTCTCTCCGTTTGAATTTCCTTCGTTCCTTCCTTTGATCTGATTCTCCTTACTTTAAGGTATACTATTTTATTATTGCATTCTTTCTCGCAGTTCGTTTTTCTGGCGTTATGCGTTTACTCTTTCGTTTATGCCGTTGTTTTGTGTGACTGGTTTCATTTTGGATTCTGTTGTGTTACGTTCGTTTTCCTTTACCTGTATTCTTCCAGTGATCGAGCTTCGTGTGTAGGTCGATGGAGCATTTTCAGAACGACGATCTTGCGTATATTGTGGATGATTATTATGAAGTCGATGATTTTGACGACGGTCAATTTTTCTCTGACGATGAATTTCATACTGATCAGAATACGGAGCATATAGACTCCGACTTTGAGGACGACATCGATACAGTCAGTAATCGTTACTTCTCTGTCAATTTGCTTTTTCTTCTGTCTTTATTGATATCCGTTGTGAATTGTTTTGGTTATTTTGATTTTATAGAGCACGCCGAGGACAGATACCTCTGCTTTGGATGTTAGGAATGGGAAAGATATCCAGGGAATACCTTGGGAGAGGTTCACCTTTACCAGGGATACCTATCGGGAAAATCGTTTGAGCCAGTACAAGAACTATGAGAGCCTGTCAAGCTCTCGAGCGGAACTGGAAAAGGTGTCTTTTCCTTCGTGAATTACTGAATTTTCATTACCCTGTATTTTCTGGCGTTTGTTATGGTTTCTTGTCTTTCTAAACAACGGCGTGTTGCTTAAGTAATTACTATTGGAGCTTCAGGCAGAGTCAAATCCTACTTCATTTTTTAGATTTTTTAGGGAAATAATTGCTTGTTTTTTAATCTTGTTCGTCCTTCACTCTGACAGGAATGCTTGCAAGTGGAGAAGGGGAATAATTTTTATGACTTCCAGTTCAATACGAGGCTTGTTAAATCAACAATTGTTCATTTTCAGGTATAGTCTTTATTAGAATCTTTTGATTAAGGAGATGAGGGTTTATATTTATTTTCAGCTCGTTTCACCCATACAATTTTTAAGATCCCGTCCGCCCCCCAAGAACAAAATTAGTTATAATAAAAAGCACGAATAGAACTCCTAAATAAAAAGAAGCGGATCTGCGACCTACATAGTTTAGGCTTAAAATTGCCAAAAGCAATTATGTTATTGAGCATCCTACGCATTTAGTTCCCCCAAATTTTTAGTAATTTTCATTTACATTGAGTTCATATTCCATTAATTTAATATTAGATTCATAGTACGTTTTTCATCACTATATATGATAAATGATTGGTTCTAGTTAGTTTGTCATCGTAGAGCTCATTTCTTACCAGCTATGCAATTGCCCGAAGTCATATTTGCTGGAACGCCAATGTTTTTACTAAAACTCTGCGCCTGATTAGGACGCGCTCTAGTTTTGTAGTCTCTTGATCATAATTTTACAACCATCAATAGTATTGTAGTTTTGCAGGTTTTGAATATGTTATTATCCTTTATGGATGTGTTTATAAATGATTCTAGCTCTTTGTCCTGATCATACGTTTTGAGGTATGAAGTCCAAAATTTTTTTTATGTTGACTCTATTTTACAACTTGTTCATTGTGATGAATTAAATATCCGGTACTAACTAACTTTGAAAAGTCTTTCAGCTTAAAAATTATGGTCCAGTGAGGCCACCATTCAGTGCTTGTTCTCGCATGCAATTGCTGATCTAGTTTTTATTATATGGATGCTTGGTTTACCTGTTAAGCTATGATTATGGATAGCGTGTCCACTTCTCTTACAAACTACAATTATGTCATTTCAATTTGATCTCTGAAATTTCGAAATGCCGCTCTTGATATACTGAGACAGGATACCATGCTTTTTGTCATTTTATAGATATATATGATCGACGCCTGCTTTCTTTTATAGTTTTGCATACCAACCCTTGGACAATATATAATGTACTTTAAAAACCTTACATCAAGGATGAATCATCAATATGTGTCAGAAATCAGTTATGCAATGATAAATGTTGTGCTGCTGAATCTTGAATTTCTATGCATCCCCGCAATGGTATGCGTCAGATGACCTAGTACCTTCAATCATTGGGATTACATCATACTAGTGTTTGTTTCTTCCCGTGGATCTCAGGTTTTTTTTACCAGAAAGTGCAATAATTTTATTGTTACTTTTACTTTTCTGGACATACCTTCTTGGTCTCAAATTCCCTCTACATACTTCTGGGACAAATGACAACTACGGAACCCCTTGCTTATTTTATTTTCTTTGTGATATTTGTTGCAAATACGTTTTCTCGTCAAGGTGTTAAATACAACTTTATCACTTTAACCTATCTGTGGCATTTAGGAATGCTATTTCTGTTTATTTCAGCCTTTAAAGCAGAGTGGAAGTTGTATCTGAGCACAGCTGCCAGGACGTTTTTATATGGTATGATAGGAAAATATATGAGCATTTAAGACGTCTCTGTAGCAACCTGTAGTTCAAGTAGATTTTGGCCTTTTGAGAGGCTAATTAACTCCTCTAATGAAATTTATTCCTGATAGTTAGTAGATTTTCAATAAATGCATTTAAGTTTTTATTAGTTGACTTTCTCGTGTGTTTTCTGTTATGTTCTGTGTTCATGATATTTATTTGTTAGTTGAATTACACTTCTGATAGTTATATTTTTTAAAACATGAACAATAAACTTATTCTGAATTTGTAATGTGGATGTGGTCACGAGATTCTTGTCAGTCAACCTTCTATTTCTTTTATGTCCACAGATCAGTCAGTAGTCTCTGCTGATCTGGGCATCCATTATGGAACTTAGTTCTGTGCATATCTTGTCTGCCCTGCATTTCAATAGCCTTATTAGCATTCTTTATTTATCGGATTCTACCTGCAGTACACTCTAAAATGCCCAACTTGAGGTCCTGGTTCAATTTTCTTTTACAGTGTGTAAAAGTCCAATAATTTTAAACATCTAAACCAACTCTCCTTCAGGCTTCAGTGAAAAACTGTCTATCTTAAGCGGCCTCATTGCCTTCTTCCTCGTTCAAAATTATTTTTATCTTCTGACCATTCATATTTGTTCATGCACCTAAATCACATCATTGAAGGATAAAGTTGAAGGCATAACCTTTCAACGTCTTGTAGCGGCAGCTAATTTTACTTCTGGCTTTGGTTACGTACCAGCAGTTTAATTCAAGGGGCACCTTATAATGCATTCCTGAAGCCAAAATGAAATCACTGCATCTGCATGTCGTGTGTCAAGTGTGTGAGAGACAGTGAAAAGCGAGAGAGTGAAATAGGAGAGAGAAGAGTTCATGAATTTATGTCATGATTTAAAATTTTTTAATGTTGTCTTCTAATGACAATAACTGACTTGTTTGTTCCTACCTTGCAGCTAAGAAATCTCTTGTGGGCAACTTCTAAGCATGATGTTTACCTTATGCAAAACTTCTCAGTTATGCACTGGTCTTCATTGCTTCGGAGAGGCAAAGAAGTTCTCAATGTGGCTAAACAAATTGTTCCCACTATGGTATGTGTTCATTGGGCTGGCCTAGGGTGCTTAAAGTTTTGCTTTGATTAAAATTTAGTTACTTATAATGGGTTGATCTTGATCCTCGAACAGAAACAACCTGGAGTCTCGTCCCAGTCTTTGTCCAGAGTGCAGATAAGTACAATGACAGTTAAGGAGAACTTAATCGTGGCTGGTGGTTTTCAAGGGGAACTAATTTGCAAGGTGTGAAGATTTTTATAAGCCACCTACTTATCAATGCGGTTTCCAATATCTAATTCTCTTTTTTCCTCATGGTGCAGTACTTGGATCATCCTGGAGTTGCATTTTGCACCAAAATGACAACAGAAGAAAATGCAATTACAAACGCTGTTGATATATTTCATAATCCAGTGTAAGTTTCATCCCATCAAGGGCGTAAAGGAGTTCCATCTTTTCATTGCCTTAGGGCATACGACCTTATGATGCCCTTTTCTTTTCAGTGGTGCATTGAGGGTCGTCACAGCAAATAATGACGCAAAAGTAAGGATTTATGATGCCAAGACTTTTGCTTGCCTCAACGGCTTCACATTTGGCTGGTCCGTAAATGTAAGTAATGCAAACTCAACATCATAAAACGTTTCATGATTCATTTCTCTTTTCCTTTCTTAATTTTGGCCCTTGTTTCTACAGAACACCTCTGTTAATCCAGATGGAAAGATGCTTGCAGTGCTTGGAGACAGCACAGAGTGTCTGCTTGCAGATGCCAACTCTGGCAAAGTAAGTACCCGTCCAAGCTTTTCTACCGATGTGTGTTGCACGCTCTTATCTCAGATGTCGTTAAATTCATAAATATTGATGATATTTGATTCGAACAAACAGGTGATCGAGAGCCTGAAAGGGCACTTGGATTACTCATTTGCTTCTGCGTGGCACCCTGATGGATGCATTTTAGCGACTGGGAACCAAGATACCACCTGCAGGCTATGGGACATAAGGAATACGTCCAAGTCCCTAGCTGTGCTCAAGGGAAGAATGGGAGCAATGAGATGTGTGAAATTCAGCTCTGACGGTAAATTCCTGGCAACGGCAGAGCCTGCAGATTTCGTCCATATTTACGAGAGTCGCACAGGTTATGAACAAGCACAAGAAATCGATCTGTTTGGTGAAATTGCTGGAATATCATTTAGTCCGGACACAGAAGCTCTATTTGTTGGCGTGGCTGATCGAACCTACGGTAGCGTATTAGAGTTCAAAAAACGACATCATAATAAGTACATAGATTCCATCTTCTAAACAGTGGTGAAGAAGCAGATGGTGATGGAATTTGTATATAAGAAGAATATGTAATTTGGTTTTTCCTAATTATGTTAGTGTTTTGAAGTATGGGAAGATTTGGAGGGTCATTATGTAATCTGTATTTGGTTTTTTGAAGCTCATTAATGTCCTGAGAAAAAGAGGTCTGCCTGAAGTTTTCCCTTTTAGTAAATACTTTGGGTGTGCTGTTGGAGTTGGTCGCATTTCGACCTCGTTTCTCTTGTCGCTGTCTTGTTTTGTTGGGCGTTGGAATGAATATGGTCAGTCCATTTTGAATAGATAAGATTGAATTCATTTCATTTCACATATATATACTTAAATCTTGTATAGATTATTTTCAAATGGCCTTTTCCTCTCTCTCCTCTAACTTATAATTACTTTTTTGTTTCAGGAAGTTAATTATATATAGTTCTTTTAGTTTCTGTGCTGTTCGTCTTGTTTTGTTTGAGACTTCACTAAATAACCGATTTGAAGGTTTTTTTTTTTTTTTTTAGTTTGGCTGGGATGGATCAAATCTCCTACTTGCAGCTTGCTTTGAAACAGTTATGGAAACAGTCATTACATTTAGATAAATGACGATCCATGGATCCTGAAACGATAGTAATAGATAGCCTTTAGTTGTCTAGAAATCTCTTAAACAAGAGAGTATCACATGCTTGATTCTTAATAATGGAATTTGGAATGAAGAGAAAGTCAGACCAAGCTTTACAAGATTGTGTCTCTTTGAAATAGGCTTCAGAAAATGCAATTACCACCCAAATTAAGATTTTCAATCGGAACGTACTAAAAAACATCATATCAATCTTCCCGCAACGGGGTCCTCTTTGATCTTTGGTTTCTCTTTTCTCCACAAAATGCATGTGACAAATGTATATTTATTTAGAAACGTTATGGGCATAGATTTGTAAAATAATTGTTAAATTAAAAGAAAAAATAAATTTATGATCCAAAAGTAAACCCTAAACCACATCTCCTAAGACTCTTAAAAAAAAACGATAAAATAAAGTGCAATTCATAGTTTATTTAAAAAATATATGTAGAATTATTGAATAAAAAGGTTTTGAAACAAAAATAATCACCATAAAAATAGATTATTTATGTTAGGAAAAACTAAACCAAATATCCCTAACATATAAATTTAACCCAACACTCCAAAAAGCCTGTTATATAAATACAAATATTTATAAAAATATGAACATAACTACTTTGTATGTATGCATGTATTTATATTGGAAAATTTTTTATACTATTGTAGTATAAAAATTTCTTCGTACTATCATACTACTTCCACTTATTATATGTCATGTCAATGCACTTTTTAAAATTAGGTGAGATCTACTAATATTATTTAGGAAAGAAATTTATAGTATGAACATAAAGAAAATGATAGGTGGGGAGTGCTATAATTTACAAACATACGGGACTCAAAAAATGGAATAAGAAATTGGAGTTTTTGTCACCTGAGGTTGAGTGGTTTACACGTCAGATTTCACGTGGCTCGTTTGAAGTTGAACTCTCCAAAATCAAGCTTGGGTCCACAGATCCACTTCATTTCCAGTTTTGGGCCGCATTTAAGGCCCACTGCACATGACTCCCACTTCAAAAGGCAATTATTAAACCTACCTATTTTTTTAGAATTTTTTATTGGGCTGACTAGATAAATGACCAAAACTGTGGCATTTTAGAAAAATGGTCAATTGAGTTTTTATGGGTGAAAATGGTCAATCGTCTAATTATAATACTACTTAGAATTTAATAATAGACAAAAATATCTCTGCTACCAAATCCGGTCGTATTTCAAAGAGAAATCTAACAATCTAAAACAAAGTCTAATAAACTCAACCAATCAAAATCTCATAGATTTGAAATTTGAATATACATTTTATTGTGAAGAAAAGAAAACCTATTTAAATTAAATAACATATCAACTAACTTAGTCATAGAAAATAAAATCATACAAAATAAAATAACTTAAAACTACAAAAATCTGGAAAAAAAATATAATTAATGACTCAAAATTTAGACATGAAATAAGAAAATACATGATATTCAAAATAGTTATCAATTGAAGTTTATTGAGCCCCACAAATACCTTCTACTCGTAAAGACTTAAAAATTTAGTTGGTATGTAACATGCAAATACTTTTTAATATCTAGAATCTTTACCTATTTTGTCACACCTCTTATATTAAATATAATTCAAACCCCACATACATAAAGGAATAGTGCGGGAAGGGAGCGAGACCAAGCCGAGGAGAATCAAGCAAATATAGATACTATGTACTAAAAAATCATCAATTGAACCTCACACACACTCTATACTAAAAACCTAAAGTCTAAGCCAAAATCCAAACAATTTATTCTCAACTTCCATGGTGCCTACTCTACACTGTAGATTCACCACCACCAAATACACCCTTCTCCTTCACAATCTCTCAGGTTGCCTACACTACAACTCTTCCATAGAAATACCAATTCTTTTCAAATTTTCAATTCATCTTTAGCTCCAATCGTCATCGATTTAGAAACCTCTCAAATTAGCATACAAAAATACCTCAAACCAATCTGTAAACCTTAAATAGAGAAATTAAGTTATGGATGAGACCCTCACACTATGTGATACCATAAATCAACCATTTTTAAATTTGGCCATTTATTC
>QLSR01000470.1:8824-20474 GCA_031780015.1 Citrullus colocynthis | reverse complement strand
GCTTTTTTTTTTCTTTTTTATAAAAAAATTATATATGAAAAAGAAAAAAAAAAAGAGAAAAGACTCAATAAATCAAAAGAAATAAAAGATTTTGGAGAATAAGGAGAGGAATACTAAAACTAAGAGAAATGCAATGGTAGAAAAGAACGAACTTTGCAGCTTATTACGTAAAGTGATAAAGATAAGAAGATGCTATGAATCAACACAACCACAACCAAACCTATTCGCTACTCAAATTAAACATGCATTCGTTACAATTCCAGATAACCAAAAGCATACATAGCATACATGAGCCGTCTACGTTATAAGCAACTAATCCATCACATGATTCAAACAAGGAATAGAAATAATAACATTAAGAAATCAACGATTATTCAATGAAAAAACTCACAAAACCCATAAAGTATAAGCCTAACCAACCTTGACGTCAATGTCCTGGGCTTTGCTGAACATTGAAATCCCAATCTTCGTCTCCAAAATGTCAATTACAAAGCTTCAAAAGGTAAAACTCAAAGGTCTTGGCCAAAATTGAAACTAAAAATCCCTACAATTTCCACATGTTTGACCTAAAATAACCTAAAATGAAAGAAACGTATTTATAGCAGCAAGTATCGTGGCACACGAAGTAGTATCGCGATGCTTGCTACATTTTTCCTAGCGCTCCATGACGTTGCTCGACCTTATCGAAGTGTTTACTTCAAGAGCATCATGACGTTTGCCTTCTATCTTACAGTGTTTTGAGACGTTGTGACGCTTTGGGCAATGGTAGTTATATAATTTTCTCAAATTTGCTCAAAAAGCTTCATTTCAACCCGGATTTTCTGTTAAAAAAAGCTTAGGAATACTCCTTATGCTCGATTTCTTGCAAATGTTGCAATTTGATAAATAAGAAAATTTAGGATAAAAATTAATATGGTATGGCGTTTGGGTAAAAATGGATTTTCATTTTTCTGAAAACAAAGTAATTTAGAAAGGGAAAAAAAAAAAAAAAAAAAAAAAAAAGGAGGAGGAAAGAAGCCGGTCCAATGCGAACACTACCCGATTAAGTTAGACGTTTACAATGGGGGCAGATTGTCTAACATTCAAAGCGTTCGACTTTTGTATTAGACGTTCGAACTTTCTCTGGATTTCCTTATCGTGCTGCGGCATCGTCTACCATGGTGAGTTGTTCGACATCCAGTCCTGAACTTCTTTTCTATGTTTTCCTTTTGAAGAATTTTTCAATTTGTTGTTCCATCTTTGTCCTAATCTTGCAGTTGATTCGATCTTTGCGACCATGAGGTCATGTTTGGTTATAAAAGTCTTCGCGATATGTTGCATTTCCTGTTAGATTAGGTCAATTGTATGAGTTTTTGATATTTAGAACTTAGGTAGAAGCCTTTGATTTTTGTACGAAATGAGAATATGCAATAAATAGCTAGGAATTGTTCTGTTTCTATTGCCAACTTCTTTGTTTTCAGGTGAAAATTGGGTTTTGGTTTTTCTTTTGGTTGAAATTTGCAATCGTCTTTGTAGGCAAGCTTATACAGAGGTGCTTCTAGGAAGGAAAAGCCTAAAGGACGTCATGGCTTAACTCCCCAAAAGAAGCAGGAGATTAAGGAGGCTTTTGAGTTATTTGACACTGATGGCTCTGGTGCGCAAATTATTTCTTGTTTTATGCTTGTTACTGGTTTTTTATGTTATGGATGGGGTACTCAGTTGTTAGTCTGTATTACTTTTGGTTAGGGACTATTGATGCCAAAGAGCTTAATGTTGCAATGAGGTATGAATATCTCACAATGGATCGTGAAAAAGACAGCTAAAAGATATGTAAATTTAAACTTTTATAACTGATTGATTTTTGTGGCAGGGCTCTTGGTTTTGAGATGACCGACGAGGTAACTCTATGCCCCTAGGCCGATTAAAGTTGCAGTCTTTTGGCATTTATGCATTTACCAATTCGATGGACAATCTTGTGACATTCTAGCATGCTGAATACTATTAGATAAGTTTGTCAGAAAACATATGTTAATTCATCTTGTGGCATCCACGTTGTTTCTTAACGTTTTAGGCTAATCTTTTTTCATTGTTACAATGTGATCAACGTAAGTAATGTACCCCCATTACTGAGAATGCAAATAGTAAGGGCTGTAAGGGGGGTGCTATCTCCTTCAGAGTGAATTGCCTATTTATTGGGGAGGGAGATCCTTGACTTTCTTATTTTCTACTCTGCAGCTTCAAAAGGGAGATTTTCTTTTATGGAGTAGGCTATTATTTGAAAAATATTTATTTGAACTGAGAGATTGTTGCAAGTTTTAACTTTCCCTTTCATGCTTCTTCAGAGTTCTGTTTGCTTTTTAGTTTAGGTATCCTTCACATAGTACGCTTGGAAGATACAGTTATGGAAATTAACAATCAAATGCCGTAACTTGTTTGAAAATCGATAATCTAAATTTTTTGGATTGGATCGGACTTTAAGATTCTTCTCATGTGGTTATTATATTGATGATTGACATTAGATTGATCTCTTGTTGCTCATTCCAGCAAATAAGACAAATGATTGCAGATGTGGACAAAGATGGAAGTGGTGCCATTGATTATGATGAATTTGAATACATGATGACAGCAAAAATTGGAGAGAGAGACACTAAGGAGGAGCTTATGAAAGCATTTCGGATTATTGACCATGATAACAATGTGAGGTCTTCATCTTTGATCTCTTAGATGATGGGGATGCAAATAGCTTTGTCTTCTAAAAGATCTGACCGAAATTTATTTGTTTTTTGTTTTAATGTAAATGCTGTTACTGAGAACAAAAGTAGTTGCACTGAAATACACTTATTGAATTTATCATAATTCAATTTCACATTTAAAGTTTTCTTACAGAACTTTGAAGAAGCTAATTTGCTACATTTTGTTATTATGATCAAATTGGTGTCGCATTTTCATGCTCTTTTTCCTCAATTCAGGGGAAGATATCTGGCAATGACATCAAGCGCATAGCAAAGGAGCTGGGTGAGGTCTTCACTGACAAAGACATTCAAGAGATGATTGATGAGGCGGACCGTGATCGTGAGTCACCTTTACTCTATTTTTGAAGCAGGTTTTCTTTTGTGGGGTTACTTTCATGTTTTATCCTTTTCTTGTCTGCCCCATACAAATTTGTTTCTTGATGGTATATATCAGCATTGTGATATTTAATTTGATGAAGTGGTCATTAGATCAATTCTTATGACTTTAATTGTTTATTTATTGACAATCCTCCACACAAAAGGGCGGATGGAGGAAGAACTTCCCAATCATATCTTAAGTATCCCTGTGCGGAGCTAGCAAGAAGCCAAGCATTTGAAAGAAATGATTCCACACGGATAGCACAGACTTACATCTCTAAAGAATGTGATTTAAGTCTTCTTTGCCTTCTGATAAAGAAGACAATATACCAGACCAACTAATAAGGGCATCTTTCTCACAAGTCAATCCATAGAATATGATTCAAGTTTTCTCTGCCTTCTGACAGAGAATACAATATAACAGACCGACTAACAAGGGCATCTTTCTCACAAGTCAATCAATAGTGTTAGGCCTTCCATATAAAACTTGCCAAGTAAAGAACGTACTTTTCCTTGGAATCTTAATCCTCCAAAGAGCATAAAAAATCAACTCAAGTAAGGGAGAAGGTTCTATCAAACTACAAAAAAAAAAGAATTGCATGAGAATCTCTCCAAAGGATTGAGACTCCACACATGAATGCCCCTTCTCCCACATCTAAAATCAAACACCTCAAGCATGGAAAATAGAGAGACAACCTTCGTCGCTTCCTTATCAGATAAAGAGCGACCTCTTAATAAATCCTTAAATTCCCAGTTTCTAAGCTCCCAAGGAAACTGACCTCTCAATGACCTCCCATCTGACGAAGTGCGACCATTTTACTTCTTTCCACCCCTTCCCAAAGGTCATTATGCATATGCTTGAGCTTCTCAATATTCTTACAAACATCACTTAGAGCTCTAAAAAGGGAGTAGGGAATAGGGGTACCACTCTAAACAAAACGAATCAAAGTAACTCTTCTAGCTCTGGAGAAGAGGCCTTTTTTCAAAGAGGCCAGTCTCTTACTAACTTTATCCACCATAGATTCCCAACCAAAAAATAAAAAATGAAAAAATAAAAAAAGAAACTGCTTTGTGATACTTCCAAGAAGGAGATTAAGGTAAGAAGAGGGAAAGAAACCGACTTCACATCCCACTGTATCCGCCCTCCTCTGAAGCTTCTTGTCACTACAATTGATCCCCATAACCTGACATTTACTCTCGTCAATCTTCAGCTCAGACATATGTGAGACCTAATGTATGAAAGGAGGGGCAGGAAAGGGAATTCACCGAAGGTAGTTGGTTAGTGGGACTCCCGAAAGTGGTAGGGTATGGTTTGGTGATCATTGAAGAGGGTTTTGGGGCGAAGGAGATCAATGTAATCATTTTGAGTGGAATTAGTCCTTGAAACTTTTGGGAGAGGCACTGAAACCTCTTGAATGAGCTGGATTATATCGTTTCCCTTCCTTGTTTGTCTCTCATTTGAAGACTGACTCGTGTTGTGATGATTTTCTTTGTGGTTTTTCTGAATATATTGCAACAGGTATTGTTATTCCCCTGGGTTGTTGTTTTCGTTGGGGTCTTGCTTGTCTTTCATTTGACATTTGTAAATACGAAGCTGGTTATATATGGAAGAAAAGCGGTTAAATTGGATTTTGTCTTCGCAGATGATGGTGAAGTGAACGTTGATGAGTTCTTTAGAATGATGAGGAGGACGACATATGGATTCTAGAGGGTCAAAGCAGAATGTATATCATTCACGCAACGTATTACTATGGTAAGTACAGTTGTGAAAATAAGAGACAAGTATTATGTTTAGGGTGTTTGCTTAGTGTAACTCTTTTCTATATGTAAGATAATATTATTTAAATTTCAGAGTTAATTTGAATATATTTTGTTATTACTATTTTGAATTATGTATAATGCTTTTGATTGACATAGAGCGCCAATTTTTTGAGAAAGCCATTGAAGTAAAGAGGGAGCTGGTAAATATGTACAAAAACCATTTTGAGAAAAGCACTGGAAAAGGGGGCGTGTGAGAGAAGTTTTATATGATGGGATGCAATCGTTTTGAGGAAACTAGTAAAGAGAGATGGACATAGGAAAGATGGGGAAGAGGCTGACCAATAGAACCGCTAGGGAAAGGGTAGAAGGGAGAATAGAGTCGAGAAGAACCTATTTATAGGGAGTTCGAGTCAGACCTCAATCTCGAAAGCAGCTTAAAGTTAAGTCTGTCACCTGTTCGGTTGCATTGGATGTAGGACAATATTAGAGCTAGTAGGTGTTAGAATTTGGATTTCAAATCTTGGACTTGCAAGATGTTGCAGTGTATAGAAAGGGGAAAGAATAAGAGGAGAGTTGCACTTCCTATCTTGCCTTGAAAAAAAAACAACCGAGATTATTTCACATATTTTTAGACATGTTTGATAACCATTTTCGGAAATTAAGCTTGTAAGCTAACCATCATGGGTTGGCCTAGTGGTAAGAAGGAGACATAGTCTCAATAAATGACTAAGAGGTCAAGGGTTCAATCTATGGTGGCGACCTACCTAGGAATTAATTTCCTATGAGTTTCCTTGACACCCAAATGTTGTAGGATCAGGCGGGTTGTCTCGTGAGATTAGTCGAGGTGCGCGTAAGCTGGCTCGGACGCTCACGGATATCAAAAAAAAAAAAAAAAGGGCTTGTAAACTACTTCCACCTATTGGTTTCTTGGTTATGTACCTTTTTTAAAAAAGCGTTCAAAAACTTGCCTTTTGTTATTGGAATTTAGTAAAAAATTCAAATCTTTACTTGATAAGGATCATTGAAAACTACTGTAATGAAATTGTGGGAAACAAGACAATCTTTAAAAAAAATAATAAAAAAATAAAAACCAATACTGATAATTATTTGAGTTTTTGTTTTTGGTTTTGATTTTTGAAAATTGTGCTTGTTTTTTTGCAATTTCTTTACAAAGTGTTTGCATCTTTCTTAAAAAATCATTTGAATTTGTAGTCAAATTTTGAAACTACAAACAAGTTTTTTTAAAAACTACTCTTTTGTTTTCAAAACTTTGTTTTGATCTTAAAAGCACTCCTAAAATGTAGACAAAAAAAAAAAAAAAAGTAGAAGTAGTGTTTGTAGACTTAATTTTCAAACATAAAAAACCAAATGGTAATAAACACTGTAAATCAACTGGATAAACCTGTGAAGAAAAGGGGCAAAAAGATAAACTTGTGAAGAAGGGGCAAAAAGATAAACTTGTGAAGAAGGGGCAAAAAGAAAGGATTTGTGCAACTTATTTGAGTATAATTTTAAGAATAGAATTTAGAAATTTGGGTCTGTAATATATGACATTAACAAAATAACAAATTTGAAGCTCAGGTTGATTATCAAATTCACATATCAAACAAAAATTGAAATTAATGTATATGTGAAATATCTTATGGAGGGCACAAATGCTGATTATTGTCACACCCGACAAATATGATATATGATATAGAACTAATTTAACCATAGATTTCCAAATGTGTATATTGTTGAAGAAAGAGGATGGTTGAATATAAGCTTGTCAAATTGTTTAGTAGTTGATGTGATAGATTTTGGGTGTGTTTGGAATACATTTTCAAGTGTTCAATTCAAAAAATAAGTCATTTTGAAAAAAATTTGAGTGCTTAACAACTATTCAAAATAGATTTTGAAGTATATTTTAAATTGTTTTATCAAAATAGTTTAAAAAAAAATGAGTGTTCTGAAAAATACTTTTTTTTTTTTTTAATTTTTTTAAAATTTTTTTTTATACTCTTATCACATTGAAAAGAATAGTGGAAGAGGTTGGGTAGTGTTAAGGTTGCTTGACCTAATGTTTGTTTAATTTCCATGACATGAGAGTGGTTTGGCAGTTTTCAACATCTCCACTCTTGAAATGCTTATAGTTATTATGAGGTTGGTTGTTTATGGCTTCTACTAATTCATTTCATTTCTGGCTCTATATGAGAACTTTAAATAACAATCAGAAGGACACACAGCAACAATCTCAGCCACAAAAACGATTTTTTGTTCTTTTCGTTTTGAAATCGTGAACCCTAACGATCATTATTATAAACTTTAAATACGTAGCGTAATAGACAAAGGAAACCGTAGAAGATATTCAAAATTTCTCATTTCTCATAAAAGGAAACTCAGAGCCAAACAAATTAGGTTGCTGAAATCTTCTTGGAAAGGAAATAAAAAAAAAAAAAAAATCTGCAGAAATGACATCTTGAGAGAACAACAACCTGCCACCGACTGCAAGTGTGTTAAGCCATGACATTCAATACTCCCTAAGAAAACTCACAGCATGACTAAAAGAAAGTATTGCCAGCCACATAAATCTAACATGTTTCATGTTAATTTTTTTTTTATATAATTATTATTTTGTTGTAATACATTACATAATACATATTGTATTTCTAAATGTTTTTATCTTTATTTAATATAATTCTACGTTTTAAAATTTAAAATTCAAAATCTTGATACAATCAAAACATAAAAATGTGGTTTTTAGAGTTTGCACTTATTTGAATCACATAATTGAAAACAATTTTCAGAAACAAAATTCAGGTTATTTGCCAAACACATTTTTGATGAATTCGAAAACATAAAACAAAATCTGGATTGTTAACCACACACCCTCAACATCATCAAATGTGGTTGGTTGGCTTAGTATGGGGCGATCTATCTCCTCAAGTTGTCCTCCAAGCTATTTAGGTTGGATGTTTTTCTTCGTTCTTCCTTTATTGGTTGGAGGTGATTTTTGTATTAGGGCATCCCTCATAGGAATTTTTTCTTGTGGTATTTGCTTTATTCAAGTTGTGAGCTATTTTGTATGGTTTGTGTTAACTACGTGTTTTTGTTTTCGTGTCTTGATCTCAGGCTATGATATCTCTTTCCTTTCTTTTAATGTAGAAAAAAAAGAAAAAGAAGGGAAAAAAACATATCAAATAATTTGATTGAATTAAAATGTTTTATTTAAGATGATTAGTTAACTTATATTATTACCTAAGTTTAAAAGTGTATAATAAATTTTTAAACTTTTATTCTCACAGGTCCTCAAAGTTAAAAGAATATCTAATAAGTCCAATATGCAATAGAAGTTAAAAAATGTTTGTTAAGTCGGTGATCTATTAAAAACAAAATTAGTAGGTACGTAGTTCATTAAACCAAAACTGAAAAATTTAGAGACCCTTGAAAATTGTTAAACACAAAAATAAAATTTTATTGAAAAATTGAAAATTTGAGAAATTTTATTAAATATAACTTATTGAAAAATTGAGCAATCAAACTAATAATTTTACTTTCATTTTTTCTAATAATTTTCAAGATTGATGACATAATATATATTTTAAATGATGGATCTCTCTCAAACACATGTTTTCGAGATGAATTTCTTCGAAATAACTTTTACACTCTTAGGAATTGTTTGTGTTTTTGGAAACGTAGGTGTCTAAAATTACAAATCTTGGACATCCTTAGGTAATCATGTTTATTTTGTAGGAATATTTTAGCAGATATTTCGTAATATTTGGACAACTGTATTTGTTTTGTAGGATTTCTATACAGGAATGTTATAAATATACATAATATTCCAATAATGTCCTTACAACTAATCATTACTTTACCATAATCTAATATGATTTAAACTTATATTACATATTTATTTTTATTAATTTAAATTTATATTTAAATTAATATAGTTTATTATTTTAATTGTTATTTTTCTCAACAAAATAATATATATTAATTTAAGATTTTTTAGAAAACTAAATATAACCCAAAAGAGTGAAATATTATGGTAGAAAATATTTATTTTAGTTATAAAATGAAAAAAAAAGGGTAATATACATATACAAGAAGGATAAAAAAGTAAAAGTGAATGTCTTCAACATTAAAATCCAAAAAATCCATGTTTCAGAAGTATATCCAAAACTTTCGAGATATCCTCCATAAGGGCATCCTAGGATGCCCAAGAATCTTTTGATATTAGAGTATTTTACATTACCGCAAGATAAACATGGTAATCTAAATGTTCACTTCATGAAAATTGAATTTTCACGAAACAAATGACACGTTAGAGATGATTATTCCTAAAATCCATGTATCTTTGTCAAATGTCAATTTGGGTGATGACTATTCCTTGTTGGGGTTAAAAAAAAAAAAAAAAAAAAGTGTGTAGAAACATTATTATAAGGTGGTGAAAATAATAATAATAATAATAAAAAAGCATCTTGTTTTGGCTTTGTTTTGGTTCTTCGTACTATATATATGAAGACATATATTCCACAATAGTGAAAGAGAAAAAAAAAAAAAAAAGAGAGGATGCTATTAACTTCATTGGTATCTTGTGTTTATTTGGAACTTGATCCCCAAAATTTAAAATATTCTTTCTTTTCCTTCCACACTCTCATAGCATTACACAAAGTATTGATCTTTATGAAGGTGGGGATGCATACAATTGTAAAAAGAATCTATTCCCTCCAAATATATGCATTTCAACTTTACCAAATCTTTCTCACAAGGGGATATAGGCATCTTTTTGCTTACATTTTACCTTTTACCTTATAATTTAGGTTTTTGAAAATGACTACCACCATCAACTTTTAGACTTTGTTTTCCCTTTTTGTAATTTTCTTATTTACAATATGCTTCTTTATTCATCAATTCCTATACAAATTTGGTTTTCATGCAAGCTGTAAAAATTGTGTTGGGATGATTATTAGGAGGGTGAAAAATGGGGTTTTAGTTCATAAAACACATTTTTCAAAAGATCATAAGTGATTCTAAGGGAGCCATTAGAATAATCACAAAGGAGTTGATTAGTTTGAATCGTAAGTTCAAGTTTAAGTTTTTATTTTGAGAGTGGAGTTGGGTTGAATGTGTTTTTGAATATCGTAAATCGGGGTGTAGGGTTGGATTTAGTTGGGTTTGGCTACTCTTTTTTTTTTTTTAATTGAAAAAAATTATTCTTTGAATTTGGAAGTTCAACTAGTTGGAAAAATAATAATAATAAAAAAAAAAACCGTCTAAATTAGACCCAAACAAAAAGATTCACAGCAACAAGCACACAACGAAAAGGTAATTTTATTCTTTTTTCTCTTTATTCTTCGTTACTTTTGTTTTTTTATTTGTTGACAGCAACTTTTATTATTCCTTGCTACTGTAATTTTGTTTTCAACGTTTCATTTTCCTTTTTATTTGTTCAACTTTTTTCCTTTTTTTTTTTGTTTTGAAAATTTTGATTATTATTTTGCTTTCCATTTCTCTCTATTTTTGTTTCCTTAATTTTTTTTTATTAATTCTTTTTCCTTTTGTTTTCTTTTTGTTTCCATTTTGTTCTTTTTATTATAAATTTTTCTTTTTTAGAAAAAGTTCTTCTCATTAGTTATTATTGGTTACTTAATAATAGAGATGGTTGGAAATGTCAACCAAACAATTAAAGGGATCAAATATCGAAGCATGACATTGAAATTCAAGAAGGTAGAGTTGACAAATGCTATGTTTGTATAATTTTTTTTTTTTTTTAAACAAGATTATTAAAAGATGTGTTAAAAGAATGAAAATATCATATTTGGGGAACACATAAAAATGTTGGACCATGCGATAAGCTGTCGATGAAGTTAAACAGGAGATGCAAGATTAATTACAAACGAGACATGACAAAAATTATCAGTTAGAAGCAATTTAAAGATATAATATTTTTTTAAAGAGATTCGAGAACAAACGATGGTGATAGATGTTAGTGAAAATAACAAGATTGAAACTGAAGTTAATCCTCTGAATGCTAAAGAAAGCTTGTAATTACGTTTGGTATGGATATTTGGAGATTCATTTTTGAAAATGGTATTTCAGTTAATGTGGGTAGAAAGCTATTCCTTTGGAATATGTATCAATCCATTAGTTTATATGGTCAAGGTTTGAAATCAGCAACCATGCATGAACAACTATGTTGATGAATTTTGAAGGAGGAGACGAAAACTATTAAAAGTAATTGAAAAATTGCATCATCATTATTTTTAATTAATTAATCGAAAGTTGAAACCAAATAGAAAAAGTAAACATTAGTTAGTTAGAGATAAAAATATAAAATTTAAAAATTTAAAGATCAAAAGAATACTAACTAAATTTAAAACTCAATGGAAAAAATATAAAAGGTTGAAACCTCTCTAAAAACTCAAAATTAAATTTACACTGAAAAGTAGGAAAATAAATTATACATTAAATGAGCAAATAGAAACAATAATCAAACCTTTGGACTAAAAAGTATTTTTCACAAAAGTAGAATATGATAGATAATGTATGGCTAACTAAGGTTCGTACTAAACATTCCTTTATTTATTTATTTATTTATTTTTTTTTTTATTTTTTGGGTAATGGTATAACAGGCTAAAAAAGAACTTCACTTTTATAAAAGCAATAACTTTCCTAACAATTTTTTTGTTTAACTAGTAATATATTATTATTATCTAAAAAAAACAAAAAAAATCATATGTATATTTTATTTACTCCTTTATTAAAGATGAATATGATCTTATGGGAGCGAGTAATATAATATACAACTAACGACG
>QLSR01000468.1:5449-18547 GCA_031780015.1 Citrullus colocynthis | reverse complement strand
CTTCCGTACTGGTTAAGTGCTGCTGTGCACTACAATCCTGGTAGACGAGTAGATTGGCATTTTCTCCTGTTTGATGTGTCTGGTAAGACTATATTTTGTCGTGTCTTTTGGGCATTCGGTCCTGCAAATGAAGGGTTTAAGTACTGTAGGCCATTAATTCAAATAGATGGAACCCATATTTACGGCAAGTATAAAGAAAAATTGCTCACTGCTTTGTCTATTAACTCGAATGGGCATATATTTTCTCTTGCATTTGCTATTGTTGAAGGGGAAAATACATATAGTTGGTCATGGTTTTTGTGGGCATTGCGCGAGTATGTTACTGATGGAGAAGGGATTTGCTTAATTTCAGATAGACATAGAGGGATCATCGCAGCAATTAACAATGAGGAAATTGGTTGGGCTGAACCTAAAGCATATTATCGTTATTGTTTACGTCATGTTGCGAGTAATTTCAATTCCAAATACAAATCAAAGCAACTTAAAGATTTGGTGTTTAGGGCTGGAAATCAACACCAAAGGTGTAAGTTCATTCAAAACATGAAAGAGTTAAAGAAATTGAACCCTTCGTCTTGAATGTTTTTCTGATATTGATTTGAATAAATGGACACAATCACACAATAATGGGTATCGCTTTAGGTGGATGACAACCAATGCAGCTGAATGTTTGAATGGGGTATTCAAAGGAGCTAGAATGTTATCGATCATATCGATTGTTAGGCTAACATTCTATCGTACAATCTTATACTTTGAACGCCGTAGAAAAGAAATAAGTGAAGCACTCGATCGTGGGGACATGTACACAGAATATGCCATGAGAAAACTTAAAAGGTGGGAGAAACGAGCATCTGCACATACAGGACGTCAGTTGACAGGGAAACACAAAGTTTTGAAGTTCGAATTGACATCAATATGGTTTCTCCCTACAAAGGCTAAAACATACAAGTAGTGTGCTTGAAATATGAGACTTGTTCTTGTAACAAGTGGCAGTCGTTCAAGATTGCATGCTCTCATGTAATTGCAATTTGTAATTACATGTGTTTGTCAGACGTGCATCTGATTGATGGATGTTATAAATTGTCTCATTTAAAGTTATGCTATGAATGTCGCTTCCATCCAATATAACACTCTGACTATTGGCTAGAGTTATCATTTACGGAAGTGCATCCTAACACAAACTTATTAAGAGAGCATGGTAGACCCAAAACTTAGCGAATTTATAATGAGATGGATTAGCACGAGGTAGGCACGAAAGTTCGATGTGGGATATGCTAGGGATCAGGGGATAACAAACATACTTGCCCACTCCTTAATTTAGTTGCTTCATTTTCAATTCATTCATAGTTTATTGTAATGTAGTGATTCGTATAATGTAACAATGTAATGTATTTGGTTTATTTAACATTGTAATGTATTTGGTTTATTTAACAATGTAATGTATTTGGTTTATTTAACATTGTAATGTATTTCGTTTATTTAACATTGTAATGTATTTGGTTTATTTAACATCCTAACGTAAACTTATTAAGGGAACATGGTAGATCCAAAACTTTGCGAATTCATAATGAGATGGATTGGCGCGAGACAAGCACGAAAGTTCGATGTAGGATATGCAAGGGATCAGAGTATAACAAGCATACCTGCCCACTCCGTAATTTAGGTGTTTCATCTTCAAGTCATTCATAGTTTATTGTAATATAGTGGTTCGTACAATGTAACAATGTAATGTATTTGGTTTATTTAGCATTGTAATGTATTTGGTTTATTTAACAATGTAATGTATTTGGTTTATTTAACATTGTAATGTATTTCGTTTATTTAACATTGTAATGAATTTGGTTTATTTTAACAGTGTTGAATATGGATCATTGTACATGGTTTAGGTTCTAATTATATGTTGCATACACAACTGAATATTACATATACTTTTAGGTTCTAATTATTCTTGTACATAGTTTCAGATTAATTGGACGTCATATACGCCACATGTTATGTCGTTGTTGCCTGATTATTGTCATGATGGACAAGACAGTTGGTTGACAGTTAGCCTATGCTTTCATATCGTAGAGTGACATCAACCAGATAGAGTGTTGAGACAATTCGGTATGCGGCAAACGGTTCCGACGTTGTGTAATACACTTCCTCAACCATACCAAATCGATTTAAGAGGTAAACACGACCAAAACTGGCGTCAAATTCATGCAGAGTATATATCATGGCGTGCACATCATGGCCGCTATGCACAAGGAGAAATAATAAATGAGTCGGATGTGTTTAATGATTATTTGTCCTAGTACAACTCTATCACAAGAAGATTTATCATACTTGACAGTGCCTACTATTGCTGCATGGTAAGCATCTTATTATGTAGTATTTTTCAATTGCATGCTAAGAATATTCTTTTATACTTATATATATATATATATATATATATATATATATTTTATCATGCAGAATAGTTTTGTCCACGATGTGCACAATTACTCCTTAGAACACAATTTACCAGAGTTGAGTTCAATGTGTGAGCAAAACATGGTAAATGTTGAAGATATCATTCAACATACAAGGAGGCTCAATGTTGCTGACACTGATCGAAAACGTATTCGTCGTAGACGACAGAGACAACATGACGAAGGTGTTCTAGAGCAACCCGATGACCAGGAACCTCACATATTACAACCGACATTGCATCCGGTTCTGGCCATCAACAGAAATATTATGCACACGATGAATTTCTATCTGTCGTCACCCAACAGGATATCGACGATGTAATTCACCATCAGCAACAATTTGAAGTGCCTGTGCCTCGTCGTGGACAACGTGCGCGAAGAAGACCACCATATGGCACCTGATTTGTATTTTAAATTTTCTGATTTGTATTAACTTTTATCTTTAATTAAATGAATTAATGATTTTCCATTACATTTTCAAAAATTAGGAATCAATAAAACTAATACAATAATTGAATAAGAACACAAGTAAGAAGCAAATTTTCATTTAAGTGAGTAATTAATTAATTAAGTTATTTATCATGAGAAAAAAACCGGACGAGTTTGGACCTATAATGGGATGTTTGTCTCTGTTAGCGGCCCAGTCTCGCTATCGCTATCGCTCTTGCTCTCGCTCTCGCAAGTTCGACGGTCCACGACTTACCTCTCCGTCAGTTGCCCTATCAGTAAGTTCACTGAAATCGTGTACCCAGTACACGATTTCACTACCCCATTTCACAAATATGTTTCCAAACCACCTTATTTTTGTCATTAGTTTCTAAACCACCCCTATTTTTCTCATTATTTTTTAAAATTACATTATTCTTTAAAATAACTCTTTCTCCGACAATTTTTAAAATAGAAGATAAATTATAAATCTTGTCCTCTATATAATTTTTCACTCAAAGAAAACAGAACAATGCACACAAGAAGTCATAACATTTATATATTTTTTTGGGTTGTTTTCAAATATAGAAAGATTAACCAAAATATTACAGATATAGCAAAATTTTACGGTCTATTCGCGATAGAATACTATCTGTGAGACATAGGCAATAACTTATCGCAATCTATCATGGTCTATTGCAAATAAATTGTGATTTTTGTTATTATTTATAAATATTTTTAACAGTTTTACCATTTAAAATAATTTTTCATTATTTTATTTCTCTCATTCTAGAAGGATGACCTTTTTTTTTTTCATTTAGTTTTCTTCCTCCTAAGAAAGATACACCAATAATTCTTAATCTAATCTCAATCCAAAATTGAAAAACAAAAATTACATTTTTTTCCTTTTTTTATTAATATTTTTTAGGTCAATAATAACATTATTTCTTTTTCAATACAAGTGGATATTAATTTAAATTTTTCATTGATGGGAAAGGAATGAATGTCCATTACTATTGAGTTGTTTAATGAAAAATTATTATTCTTATATCTATTCTTTTAACACATTAATTATAAATTAGTTTTCATTTACATAATCTTTATTTTAATAAATTGTGTTTATCTCATCTCTTAAAGTTTTTTTTTCCCACCATTTTTAAGTTTCAAGACAGGACTGATTTAGTGTTTTTCCACTCAAGACAACACATTTTATACATTTTTCTCTTTTTTTTTTTCTTTTTCCATTTTAAATGTAAATCATAAATAAGATTTTGTAATCTTTTCTTTTAATACAACAATCGTAAAAATGGAGGATCGAACCTCTTACCTTTAAAATGAAATATCACGTCAATTATCGTTGAACTAAACTCGCTTCAGTGTAGATTTTGTAATCTAAAATTTAGGTTTTAATATTTGAAATTTGAGATGAGAAATTGGCGAAGGTTCAATTTTAATGCACCTCTCATCTGATATTGCCCAACCAATTAAATCATATCTTAATCATATCTTTAAACAAGAAAAAACCATATATATTTTTTTAAAAAAATCATATATCTTATAATTTCACATATTTGTACATATCATCATCACAGACGTATTATTACATAAGTGAACAATAGAGAACTGTTTCTGAAATTTTAGGGAAAAAACAATCATTTTATTCCAAAATTTGGACCAAAATAAAATTATTGAGATTAAATTACAGGGATGTTTTCGAAAATAGAAAACATTTGAACATAATTACAAATATAGCAAAATGTTACTTTCTATCTCTGATAGACCTGAATAAACATCTATCATAGACATGGATAGATGTCTATCTAGGTCTATCGTGGTCTATCACGTGAAATTTTGCTATCTTGCAAACAGTTTGACATTTTTTCTATTTATAATCATTTTCTTAAATTATAAGTTTAGTCTTAAAACTTTAAGTTTGTGTGTAGTAAATCTCTAAACTTTAAAAAGCTTCCATTAAGTTTCTAAACTTTTTAAATTTGTGTCTAATAGATACTTGAACTTAAAAAGATTTATTATGAATCTCTAAACTTTCAATTTGTTTCTAATATTGTCCCATAATTTTTATTTTAGTTAACAAGTATTTGAACTTTCAATTTTGGATCAATAGGTACTTGATCTATTTGACATTAAAAAAAAATATATATATGAATCTATTGTTTATAAATTTGAAAGATCAAGTCCTATTAAACTAAAATTAACTTTTATATTTAATAAATCCATTAATTTTAAAAAATTTTAAATATGTTAAAGGATATATTAAATATAAAATTAAAAGTTTAGAAATTTATTAATAAAAAAATATCAATAAAAACAAATTATTAAATACAAAATTAAAAGTTTAGAAATTTATTGATAAAAAATACCAATAAAAACAAACTTAGAAAAGAGTTTTGGAAAGTGAACTTGTACTTTAACCGATTATTAATCAAACTCCAAGGCAAATATTCCTTTATATATATACTATTTGTCTTCTATGAGCCCACATGATGCCACTAATTTAATTCTTATTTCAAATGTAGAGTTTTAGGGAAAAAAGTAAAATTATAAAGTTTGAAGAATTAAAATGAAATATAAACTAAAATTATAGAACAAAAAATTTGTTAATGTCCATCAACCAAAGCCATCCTTAAATCAAATAATAATAATAATAATAATAGTAGGTTTTAGGTTTACTTTCCACATACTTTTTATGTTTTAAAATGTTACATTTTTAGTTCTTAAATCTTGAGTTTGATTTCATTTAGTTCTTAGGTTTCAAAATATTGCAATTTTACCTTAATTTGGAGTTTTTTTTTTAAAAAAAAACTTAGTCTCTATGTTTCAAGATTTATACTTTCAATTCGATTCTTACTAAATACTCACTTTTAGTTTTTAAGGCTAATGCCAACTAATTAATTCAAAAGAATTAAAAGAACATTATAATTAACCTACGGACCAAATTGATACAAAATTCAAATCTAAATGTGTGTAACATTTTGAAATTTAGAGACTAAATTGAATCAAACTCAAAATTCAAAAAATAAAATGGTAACATTTTGAAGTTTAAAGACAAAATAGAAATTAGACTCAAAATGTAGTTACAAAAAGATAATTTTACTTAATAATAATAAAAAAAATAATAAAATGAACTTGGAGTTCAAAAAGCAATTGAAGGAGAGTGCTGATTTTCAACGCCAGTAATGGAAAACTGGCTCATTGACATCCCTCCATTCATCTAAAAAAATTTCATTAATTCCATCATTTATTTACTGTCCACTCCTTTAAATCATCTACATTTTCATTAGGACCCACCTTTTCATTCTTGTCTTTTTTTCCCTCACTAAATCATTCCAACTTTTTTTTTTTTTTTTTTTTTTTTTAAGTTGGTCCTTCTCTCTCTTTGTAAGTTGGTAGGATGCCTCCCTTCATGCTTTAAATTAATGATTTTTTTAATATCACAAGTTGAAACATGGACATTTGAAATAAGTGTATATGTCATATTACTACTAAACTTTGTTCACTACGTTCACTATAGTTGAACTTTGGTTAAAATAATTGGTTTGATCGTTGAATCTTCATTTACATAACTATACAATAATGTAAACTTTAGGTAAATGAGTAATTCTAGAGTAAAAAAGAGCCTTAGAATTTAATATGGTCTTCTCAATGCACGTGGTCTTTTTTGTTCTTTTCTTTCTTTACCTATTTATCACGTGACAATTTGTGATTGGACATTTATCACGTGACAATTTGTGATTGGACATTTATGTAAGCTACACAAATATAGATGCAACTTAAATGCACCTAAGGTTTTCTAAAACTTCTTTTGGTGTATGGAATTCATCGTGTGTGATGAATTTTGAATTTTATTTTTTTAAATGCATTTATTAAATTTTATATGAACTTCCTCGATACCCTCCTAGAATTGTGAAAACATAAATAGACTCTCATATTCATTTTTTTTTACAGGATAAAACACAATCAAACTATTATGAAACGTAAATGATAAAAACTTATAAGATATAATCAAGTAATTTGAGGTATTTGACCCTCTCTACTTAAGGTCTCTCTCAAACCCTAATTTGCTCACCAAGATAGTGCATAACTTTCTTTGTCCCACTCCCGATATTTATAATTGAATATCATAACAATCTCTTCAACTAGTCACTAAAATACCCAAACCAGTAGCCTTGACATTTCCTTGCATCCTTTGCGACGTGGTAACGTCACTCCTTGGCTTGTCTTAAACTGCTTTTAAGAGAGTGGAGACTATCACCACAAACTAATACGAGTTCTTTTAGCATTCTTTGTCCTCACTGACATGCTTATTAGAAAAATTCTCAAGAGGTCACCCAATATAGGTTGCTTCAAACTAAACATGCTCCACTACAAAGTTCCTATGATTGAGTTGCTAAAAAAGAAAGTAGACTTTGTTGGTATAGATGGTAACTTTAAATTCGTTTAAGGCTTTTTTAACCATACTTTTTATTCTCAGGATCCTTTTTATTCGGATGTAATTTCGGTTCATTTATGTTAAGACATAAAAGTAATAGTAGCAGAATTCTTATGTTGTACTTATTCTCTTTGATTTGATTTATGCCAATGTGCCATGTTCTAGATTATTTGACATATGTAATATTTTCCAATCACCGGCCTTTATCATTGGGCATTGATTGAGAGTTACCAAGTCTGTATTCTTCTTGTTCATTATAAAACCATTCTCTTCTCTTGGCATTTTTAACAAGCCGAGAGCAATCATTATCAAAAGATTTGTACTATCAATCTTCTCTATTCATATATCCCTTCAAAACATGGGCATTACTTATTGAAAATCAAAATTTTCGGTTTAATTTTGTTTGGCTTTCAAATCCAACCATGAATACCCCTAACAAAAACTCTCCAGCTTGATGGCATGCATATATAGGATCTAATGGCTCCTACAAAAACTCCCTGCCACGATGGCATTCACACCATCTTGTTTCCTTGACATGTTGAACAGTAGCCAATATTATCGTCCATTTATACCAGAGTCAAAGACTCTAGATCTCCTATGAATTAATTACACAATTTTCTTATCTCAAACATAAGATCAATTTCCCAATGTTTAGGAAATAGGCTCAAAAGGATCCTAAAGATTACAATTTTGGTATCTCTAGGCCATTTAGTACCCAATATACTAATCATAAACACTTCTCTTATTGAAACTAGTGACAACAACTGTTAAACTTCGAACATAAGCAAAGGTCTATGACATGGTTGGGTGAGACTTTCTCATGGTTTGATGTTAGTTGGGTGAGGAAAATAATGAAATTCATTATGAGTATAAAGTACTTGAAATTGCTGTGAAATGTTTCTTCCCAAGGAACCCCTTTTCAAGCTAATATATGTTTCTAGTTTCTAGTATCAAAATTCAAGGCATTTTAGGAAAAATAAACGTTCAAAAAAATTAAAAATATTTTTCAATGCTTATAATTAAGGACGACTCCTAACGGACACAATAAATTATATTTAGAAAGTTTTCGTAATTTTGCCATCATGTTGAACTCCAAGTCTTCAAATTATTAGTTTGGAAGTTGTTCTAAGGAGATGAAGGTTGCAAATGTCTTATTATTGTAGTAATTTCTACCTTCAAATTTGTCATCGTTTTAATGTTACAATTGAAAAAATGTTTTGATGGTTACAAATATTGTAAATGTTTTGATAGTTACAATTCTAATATTAAATATGTTTGACCGTTACAAATCTAAAATTAATTTTATATATAAAATGTTTTTTCTATAAATTGAGGAAAAAAAGTTTTTGGTTGATATATATATATATATATATATATTCCATTCTTTTCTTTAATAAGTGCACGTTTGAGATTGGAGATTGTGTAAACTTTCAAAGCAGTGGATCTTCCACGGCACAACAATGATCTACATTTGAAACTAGAATGAAATCAGTTTAGCTTATAATTTTGAAACTAGAATGAAATCTATAAGAAAGAAGTTTAGCTTATAATTGGGGAGACTAGAGAACTATGAAATTGCTAGGGTTGAGATTTGTGCTCACAAGTTTCTTAATTGATGTTTTATTATTTAATAGCTATTTAATAATTTTTATTTACTTATTCATTACATGAAAAATATAAGGTTGTTTGTGTTATTTTAAACCATAGGTGAGGATCGTATTCAAGAAATAAACCTAAAAAGTTTATTGTATGGGTTATGATTGAGTATCTTATCTTGGTAAAATTATTGATATATATAACTCTTTTTCTAATCATTACAAATGATTTGATCCAAATCATTTATGTAGGTACATGAGTATATTAATACTTAATCTCTCTTTACAACAAATCTTTTAAGTGAGAATATATTTTAGAGAGAATGATCATGTGCCACTCGATCTCAATCCCAAGTGAGTTATGGTCATCTCTCACCTATGAAAGCACGTCGTTTAATTTTCATGAGTGAGAATAACTTTTTGTAATCAATTCAATAAGCCTATTATTTTGGAGACTATAAAAAAAGAAATTAGAGAACATAATGTTACAAAAGACGAAATGCAGTCATCCACATATACATTAGTAGATAAGTAGTTCGCTTACATGCTGATTTTGGGATTTTATCAATGAGACCTTACTCTTTGAATGATTTGAGAGAGACTTAGTTTATGATAAAAAATCATAAACATATTGTTCATTAGAGAATTAGTGAGATTTAAGACATAGGATGTAATGACAGGGGTAAATAGATAGTTGCAATTATGAATAACTCACGAAGGGATCAACTTAGAAGTAGGTGATTATATTCACAAATACAACTTTTCATAAAATGCATAAGAGTGAAGGTCTATAGATCTTTAATGGAGTGAATTTGAGTTAATTTAATTGATTAATGAATTTAATTAATTACTTTTGTATTATTAAATTAACTTATAATTTGTAGGTTCATTAGGTTCGATGCTAACTCACGAGAACATTAAAAAGGATCACTTTCGTTGAAAGCAAGATTTGAAATGTCCAAATTAATAAAAAAACTTAAAATGTTGAAATCAAGATTTAACATAATAGAATATATTAAATACAAAGGACAATAATATATGGATGTATTGTATATCATAAATATATAAGATTTGAATGAGATCGAAAGAAATTCCTGTTTGAAGTTGGAAAGTCTTAGTAAAAGACACTTTTAAACCTCATTTAATTTATCTCTCCTTGGTTTCACTTTCAATTTTATGGTATATAAAAGGAAAAAAGTCCTTAAACAATATGATTGGACATCTACATTCAGACTCTTAAATTAGTATTGGGTTTGTAGGATGGTTTAAGAAAAAGTCTAGATTGATTTTAGTGGACCTTTTGTTTTTGCCAAGATCTTTTGTTTATAAAGAAACATTGTTCCCTAACCAAAGTTTAGGCTCATCAATACTTCTATTTGGATTCTCATAACCAAAAGTTTAGGTTCATCAATACTTCTATTTGGATTTTCAAACTATTATGAATAGTATTTGGTGACACATCAAGTAAAATGGTTGTCTCTCATAACTTGAATACTTCAAAGTCATATGATTGGTCTATATGGACTTAACTAGTTTCACCTTAGTCTGTCTTTCAAGAAATCAGTCGTTTTGACTTTGACTTATCTCTCCAAAAGACAGTTTAACGAGCCTTAACTCACCTTCGAATAGGTTATCCACGAAGGCTCAAATCAACCCTTTGAAGAAATCGATAAAATGGGCTTTTGGTATGTCCTTCATAAGGTTGACCGATAAAGGTCTTGGCTGACTTCCAAAGGATTGGCTACTTGACCTTAGCCGATTTCATAGGAAGTCAGTCATATACGTTGGAGTTTATATTTTATTTTTTTGCTATACTCGCAATTAATTTTTTTTATTTTTTTATTTTTTTAAAAAATATTGTTACATTTGCTAATGTAGTTATTTTATTTTATTTTATTTTATTTTTCTAATCTTACAACGGAAAAGAAGGATTATTTATTTGTTATTGATCGTTTAAAAAGAAAAAAGAAAAAAAATCATGAACAAAACAAATTATGTAATAAACACCCTTTTGACCCTAAGGCCCAAAGTTTTAGCTTGGTTTTCACCTAGAATGAATGAGTCCTAAAGGAATATCATTATTAATTAGAAATAAGTGAATTTGTTTTAGCAAGTAGCATTTTCTCTCTATATTTTGACTAAGATATGGATTCGAATCTTTATGTTTGACTTCTTGTATTATAATATTTTACCAAAATCTATGTATATACAATATATTATACCAGCTGGCGAACAAATATTTTTTGACATATATTATTTTAAACTCCTGAAAAGCTTTTCTATATGCTAAAAGGAAACTTCTTGGAGTCTTCTTTAGTCAATATTACTGTTGCTTTGTATTAAGTAAAGAACGATATTTCCCAACTTCGAGAACAAAAATAATATTATTATTACTTTTTTTGAAAATATTTTATTTTATTCAATAAAGAATGATCCTTATTTATTAAACATATATAACAAACATACGAGTAAACAATGAAAAATAATATTAATTTTACTCTTCTACCAAGATCAGTTAATTTTAATTTAAAACTTTTTAATCTTATTAAAATTTAATTATATACTTTAATTTGTGTTTAACTTAATTTATATCAAAATTAAATTGCTTATACACCAGCCAGTAAATCTCACACAATTAAAGACAACCGACAAGACATCTAGAATAAGGTTAAAAAAAAAAAAAAGCCAAAATTAAACATTGCTCTAAAATCTAAAATCATAGTAGTTTTCATCCCTTATAAGTAAACATCGAATTTTTAGTCAAATTTCAAAACTAAAAAATAAATTTTTAAATATTAATTGTATTTTTATTTTGAAAACATTGATAAAATGTATAAATCAATACATTAAAACCAATACATAGAAATATATACTTGTTGGTTATTAAACGGGACCTTAGTTGGTAAACACTAGCTACTTACGTTTATAATTTTTTATCTTGTTATTTACTTTTTAAAAATATTTTTTAAAAGATGCAAGTAAAATTTTTATTTTCTTTTTAAAAATATTTTTTATTTTTGAAATTTGACTAAAAAATGGAGTGTTACTCTAAGAATATAAAACACATGACAACGAATGGTGAAAAAACATAAATCTAAAGAAAATATGAAATCATTCGACGAATAACCTTCACAAATTGAAGTGTTAATATGATTATTTATTTAAATTTGAGAATTATTCAATTAACTAAATAATAAATGCAAATTATTATAAGTAGAAAAAATATCAAACTATTTACAAATATAGAAAAATTTTATTGTTTATCAGCAATGAACCGCGATAGATTTGAATCACTTAAGCGATAAAAATAATTCAACTCATTTTGCTATATTTGAAAACAACTAAAAAAAATTTCATAATTGAAATCAATATGGAGACACACACACATATATATATATATAAACTCTTTAGTAAAATAATTAATTAAAAAAGTAGGTAGCTTGAGAAAAGGAAAAAAAAAATGAGCTCCACAACAAGCAAAAAAAACAACACCTAAATAGCACATATCCAAGAGAAAAACAATAGACTTTACGACTGCATAGTCAAAGATTGGTCATAATTGAATAGAGTTCAAAAAAGTCATGACAAAACATCACATCATGTGTGTCTATATATATATATATATATATTCTTAAATAATTCGAGCTTTTATGTGTTTTTATTATTTTTGTGTTTAATATTTAAAAGTTCCATTAACAAAGTGATGATAGGACACCAAAACATATTTTATATAAATTAATAGTTTCATTGCAAGTTTATATATAGGTTAATTTCTCCTAACCTTAATATTAGAGACCATTTATTTTGTGAATGTCAAACGAGCCAACATAATATGGGAATATCACAAACAATCTCAATACTCAAAGGAATTTCCTTAACAATTTGAAAATGATGATATCTACGTAGAAAGAAAATCATTGAAAACAATAAATTTAAAATAATGATAATAAATAGATAGATAGATATTTTGTACCCTATGAAAAATAACATTTCATACTTTTACTCATGTTAAAAGTTTTTATTATTAGTATTATATATACATATATTAGTAATATTTTATTAGCAACTTTACAATATAATAAAAAACAAAAAAGGATGAGACTTTGTGATAATAGCATATTTATCTCTATCAAAAAAAAAAAAAAAAAAAAAAAAAAAAAAAAAAAAAAAAAAAAAA
>QLSR01000467.1:0-27439 GCA_031780015.1 Citrullus colocynthis | reverse complement strand
TTTTTTTTTTTTTTTTTTTTTTTTTTTTTTTTTTTTTTTTTTTTTTTTTTTTTTTTTTTTTTTTAAGTTAATTTTATGGTATAAGACTTTAATTTTTTATTAAATTTACAATAAAAAAAAAGTTAAAACTTTTTTAATTATTTATTTAAATAAATAAAATGATAATAATACTAACTTATTATATAAAATATTTATAATTTTACTATAAATACTAAATTAATTGATATCTCCAATTACCCCAACTCCACAAAATGGGAAATAGAGTTGGGCACGAGGATGAACAATTTCCCTAGTGACGGAGAATGGAGAATGCATTCCTACCGTTGCCATTCCTAACTATGTACTGGACCCATCGATTTTTCTTAACTCAAAATTTGTTGATTCTACAATTTTCTATCATATTTAGCATTTTTATTTTCCAATTCAATTAGACTTCTACCTAGATCTAAAGGGTGGATGTAGATGGAGACTATTTCTTAATTAAGCTTTATTGAACATATATATAAAGACTAAAATAAGAATTAAGTATGTACATGAAACAAAAATGGAACAAGAATCGAGTCCATGAATCAAAATGATAATGCTGTACAAAATTCTTAATTCTTTGATATGATTGATGAAGATGAAGATACATGAATATATACCACCAATTTCCCTCTAAAAAAAAACTAAGCAAAAAGTAAAAAGAAAAAAAAATATACATATATATGTGGATTAATTAAAAACCACAAATAAGCCTTCCTTTACAACCTCCTTCCTATGTTCAACCTCAATTTGATCTCCTTCACAAGTTGATCATACCATGTAAATTGAAGCTTGTGATCACCTTTTCATTGCAAGAAAACGAGCCCTGAACGAATTCGATGAGGGTTCCTTACTGATCTTTCTGTCGTTCAACGTAGTAGCGGTTCGGTCTTTGAGTATGCAGACATCTCCATGGCAAACATATTGTTTAGTTTGTTCATGATCATGATCATGATCATGAATATAGAAACATCGGAAGAAGGTTGAGAAGAAAGGCATATTAATTGTGGTTGCTTTCAATTCCGATCAAAAGTTTTTGAACCTATGTGGTTGTTGTTGGGTCATTCCATGTGTGGGTGAGTTTAAAGGGAAGTTTTAATGAAAATAATTCAAAATGGAAATTTGTTTTTAAAAAGGTCAAATTTTACGTGCTTTCTTCTCCAGATTTGACTAAGAAAGATTAAAAAATAAAAAATGAGGATTTTTAGCCAACAAACAACGTGTTGGACCAGCTACACGCCAAGGTCTTTTAATTTCTATTTTTGGGTTTTCTTTACTATTCAAATTTTATTTATTTTTTTTTTTTAAGTTGTTCAAATAGGAAAAAACAATTATTCTTAATTTTAATTTGATCGAGGATGAACCACGAAGGATCTAAGAAAGCCCACGTGCTCCCTATAAAAATAGAATATATTAAGGTCATGTTTACATTAGGTGAAACGTAATTCATCAATGATAATATAAGAAATGGTCATAGTTGATTACTTTTGTTGTTGTTTAACTGCATTCTCAATCGTAATTAGTTGTGGAGCCGGTCACCCCAAAATTTGTAGTTGAAAATTACATGAGACCCACTACTTTTATCCTTACCTTTATAGATATAGGTGCAACAATATGAAAATTATGAATATGTCGTATTTATTGTTACCTTTAAATTTATCGTTACTGTTAGGATCAACCAATAATGGTTATGATAAAATGTGACAGATTCGTAATCCTAAGTAAGCACAATCAACAACAATCCAATTATGTTTGCGATTCTGTCTTATTAAATTCATTCATCAATAAAATCTCATTTTGATTACGCCAATTGTCATTACAGTTTGGTAAACGTGACCTAAGTTTAATTTCAAAATTTTCAATTTTATTACTAAAATGTAAATTTCAACATTTCACAACATGAATTAAAGTTGTCAAAAGTAAGCTTAACTCGGTCGTAATTAATTGGACCTGAAGGGCAATTCCCTATCTTTTAATAATACTTATATTAAAAAAGGTTTGAGTTATCGATATGTTGAAATTTATGTATGTTATGGGTGCAATGTTAGTATGATAGGTGAACCAATTTTTCACTCTATTATTAAAAATTGGACAAATTGCAAAAACCAGTTCGGAAGTATATTGGTAGTCGTTACAATTACACCTTTAAACTTTCAATTTTAAAAATTTAAACCCTCAAAATTATATAAATATATTAAAATTGAACCAAATTGGATCTTCAAACTTATATAATTGTATAAATCGTAACATTTATATAAGGTTAATAGTTCAATTTTTATCATTTGTGCATCCAATTTTTACAATTGTACTAAGCTTGAGGGTCCAATTTTAACACTTGAAAATGTTTAGGGCCCAATTTTTATAATGGAAAATTTGAGGGTCTAATTACAACTATCACTATACTTCAAATGTGGTTTTTACAATTTGCCTTTTAAACTTTGGACGGAAATATAACAAATTTACCAAAATATCACTAACTTTCTAAAACAGAAAATATGATATTGAATACTTTTATCCAACATGTCAAATATATGTAAATAAATCATTAAAGAAGTAATATAGTGATTTTTTTTTAATAGAAAGCATGAATTTTGAATGAATTACTAGTATGATTCAACCCAACAATTTAGGGTGGGTTTGGTGTAAGATTATGTTTTCTAACTTTTTATTAAAATATATTAATCAAGAAACTATTTTTTACAATCATGTGTACTTTTAAGGATAATCGAAAAGATGATACAATTAGTTGTCATATTTATATACATGTCACACAAATAAATAATTTAATATATAAATATAATAATTTTTAAAACTTTTAACATAGTTGGTGATAGACTTTGTAGACCTCTAAATTTGTCCCGTATTTTATTAGATATCTTTATTCTTATTAATTTTTTTTTTTGTTATATTGCTATAATTTAGATTTACTATCTTTTTGAGACAAAATAAACAAAAATAAATAAATAAATTTTTGAGTAATTAATATGGAAATAATTTTATTTTTCTTTTCTATATTTAATAAAATAATATATTTTTTGTGTAGGGAGATTAAATTTTTTAATGTTCATTTTTTTTATGAAAATTTTGTATCTAATCAATTTTGGGAAAAGTTAATTATGTCAAATATTTTTAAATCAATCAAATAAACTTCAATTAGTTTTTATATTTTTTATTAATTTTTTAAGATTTTTTCAAATATAGCAAAAAGAATAAAAAAATTTATAAATATAGCAAGATTTGACTATCTATCACGAGTGCTATTAGTTGTAAATATTTTCGAACACTTTTATCATTTAAAATAATTTTTCATTCTTGTTAATTAAAAAGTGTTTGAGTTTTCTATAAATTAAATTAAATGACCATTAAAACATTTGGGGATACCTAGAAAGATTTTTAGTGGCTTTCTCTCCCTCCCTCTCTTGATTTTTTCCCCTTTTAAGTTCTCTCTTTTTCTCTTCCAATAATTATTATTAAAAGCTCTCCGCCACTTTTCCCCTTTATTTTTATTTATCTCTCCTTTTGTTATTTTTTCTCTTTTCTATTTCCCCATGTTTTTCTCTCTCTATTCAAACTTCACAACCACTTTTCTTACATTGAGTTTTTCTTGTTCGTGAATAAGAGAAAAAATCAGTATGTATTATGTTTTCTTTATGTGCTATGTCTCCTATCGCTGTCACTAAATATGTTAATAAAATCTAAGTTGATATCCCGATTACATTTGTTCATTAACGTACTTCGTTATCAAAACTTTCATTCTGTAAAATACTTTATCAAAAAGATGGAATGAAATTACAAATAGATATACTTTCTTTTTCTCGAATTTTGTTTCATGGAAATCAAAGTTTTGGGTGGTAAAAAACCACAACTCATCTATTCAAATTTTTTAGGATGGCAAAAGAAGCTAAACTAACATCAATTCACTTTTGAGGTGAATTTAATGCAAACTTTTTTAATGGAGTTAAAAATAAATGTAGGTTCTTCTCCGTGTTAATATTATTATTATTATTATTTTAATTTTAAGGGTTTAGGCTAATGGAGAACACTATGGGGTGTTTGGAGAATTGCAATAGGATGTGATTGAAATGTAATGTAATCCAAAATCAATTTTGGATTGAGCGTTTTGGGCTGGATTTATAATACAAAACTCATTTTATTCCGACAGTTTTCAACCCAACCCCATTTCCTACTATTTTCATGCTTCATGATTTCATTTTCGTTTCTTCCTCAAGTCCTCGTGCATTCCAATGTTCATCTAATTCTCAGTAATCCTATTACATTTCACCCCTACAAACCGCCCTTATAGAACCACCCATAAAAAATAAATAAATAATGAAGTTTAGGCTGTCTTCGTGGTCGTGGTGATGCTGTCTCCACTACCACCCAACGATCAACACACTTTGTAGGAGGGTCCTGGTTCCTTACCGATCGGGAATGGTGACGCCATATTTGAACAGAGATTTGGAATTAACCCAAAATGAAGTTCCTTTTCGTACCTTGGAGGTCTGAAAGGAGATTTGGGAGATTTAGACTGGAAACTCGTTTTCGTTTAACAAAATGAAGCGACGTGATTCCTCTTTTGTTAACTTTGCTTAGATCTAAAATGTCGTTTTCGTTTCGGATCTGGTTGTCCGTCGCCAGAATCCTGCAGAAAGTTAGAAATGAGAAAGAAGCAAGAGAGGGATAGGAGAAAGCCTCAACATAATAAGAAAATATTATTTCAACCAAATTTATTATTAAGAAAAACAAGAAAAATATACTATTTTTTAGCCTAGTCATTCAAATTTATTAGTCATTTAAATGCTCCCACACATCACTAATTTAACGGTCAACTAATAGTTAAAGAATCTCAGGGACTGTTTAGAATATTTTTCTAAACCTCAGGGATTGAACTCTCAATTTTAAAATATTAGAAACTAAATAAACATTAACTTCAAATTTTAGGGACATTCGACTACAAAGTTGGGTGGTTGGTTTTGACCAAAATCTATGGACAAGAGAACTCCAAAAGAAAAAAAGGGAAAAAGAAGTATTGAACCTCCAGTTTTTGTTGTTACATAAGATTAGAAAAAGAAAGCCATCAGTTATTCTTACTTTTTTGTTTTTTAATGTAATGGAGCGAATTCGGTCCGTTAAGTGGAAAAGTGCATTTTGATGTTGCCAAGCGCACTAATCGAGTTATAATATAGTAAAACGGTTAAAATAACGTATATATCGTCCTCTCAAGAAATCAAATTGATATTCTTTTAAGCCCCCTTTAGTAATCATTTCGTTTTTTGTTTTTGTTTTTGAAAATTAAACCTATTTTCTCCTCATTTCTTACATTGATTTGCATCTCTCTGAGGTACAATAGTTGAATTCTTTGTCAAATTCTAAAAACAAAAACAAGTTTTTAAAAACTATTTTTTTTTAATTTTCAAATTTTGGCTTGATTTTTTAAACTATTGTTAAAAAGTAGATAACAAAAGAATAAATTTAAAGGTGCCCGTAGTATCTATAGGCTTAATTTTCAAAAAGAAAAATAAAAAACGAAATGATTATAAAACAGGGTCTTAGCTATTTAAAGATTCTTTCAATTTTATTTAGGGGACCAACTTGTGATGCAAGTAAAGTAAACTAAACTAAGAAAGCAATAAAAGTGATCAATTATGAGATTTTCAACAAAGAGGTGTTTTAGGAAATAGATTTCATCAAATGCCCTATTGAACACATTTGCTTTAACTCTTGAAGTAATTAACACAACACCTAGATCTATAAACATTTTATATGAATTGAATCTTTTTAAAACAATATTTTCTTTCACTTAATTACTAATTATCAATCGCTTGAAACTAGATAATTAAGCAAAATATTAAGACCCTTCATCTACAATCAACCGTTATCAGACTACTTTCTGTGTGTTTAAACAATAGTCTAGCTTGTATGATCTAATCTAAACCCTACTTGCTAAAGCAAGATTTAAATCATGGAATCATTCAAATATTGATCAAACATTCATAAGTATTAAGACCGGTCATGGTAAAAAGTATAAATGCAAATTAATATTCAAGAAGAAAAATGTTCAACAATTAAACCAAAGAATTCATCTACCCCTAAAACTATGAGAAGTTTAGCCTAACATGGCTTCCATAGATAGAAGCATATTAAGAATACCAAAATATATAAAAGATCAATGCAAGAATACAATAGGGAAAGAAGAGTTATCCAGTTACCAATCATGTTCTCAGGATGGATTCGGCCCTCCAACGATCTTCGATCACTTCGGCATAAGAAAGACTTCATACTCTGCTCTACACCTTCTCTCTAACCCTCAAAGACTCCAAAATTCGATGATGGAGGCCGGCCAAAAATGTGATGTTATTTTACTTTATTTACTATTGTGTGATTTCTTGCACGTTCATTTTATTTTAAGTTTCTTATAGACATATTTTATAAATAAAATGGAAATACTAAAGAAATCATATTTAACTTTTCTTTTGATCTATATTTAATTAATGACATGCTTATTTTGTATTAACTCTATCACTAATATGTGATAATATCAATAGAATTAAAAATGGTACATCAACCATTTGAAATTGCTTTCAATTCATGAAAGTTTGCAAGTTCATGAGTCATGGGGACTTGAAAAAAATCTCTCACTACTACTACTATAGGAATAAACATACAAATAATTGATAAATTAAAAAGAAAACAACACAAAAAAATGAAAAAACACAAGAATTTAGGTGAAAAACTCTAAAACCCAAAAAACAATTATGACCCATTAGAAATAAATTCCCTATGTGAAAAATCGTTACAATCACACAAAATAATTCTTTCATTGATCCCGATTACAAAAGCACTATCTCAAAGTTTTTGTACTACTCTCACCTTTTTAATCTCATTTTTAAACTAGAGAATACAAAAGAAAATTTAACTAAAGTTAGCAAAACCAAGCTTAAAGTGTTTATAACCGGACAATTTGAAACCCAAAGCCATAGGGTAGTTATATAGTGCTCGGAGTTCATTACTTCCTTAAACCTTTTTTATGTAGGACACCTATACTCTTCTAATATTTTGCTAAAACCAAACAAATTTGCAATATATTTGAAGAATCAAGAGCTTCTACTACATCTATTTTCTTCATCGACAATCATAATTCTCAACTGAGAGAACCATAACATACTCCTCCACCGTAAATAGTAGAACACTTGGAATGTCACCTTGTAAGACTCTTTCTTGTTTGCCACATGTCGATAATCCCTACTGAAATTTATGGTGCAACTTGAAATGCAACTAAAAAAGTGCGTTATTTGCCTTGAGTTTAGAATGTTTTTTACTTAATTTTATTAGATTTAATGTTGTTTGTTAGTGATTTTTAAGGGTTATATTTGAGATCGAGATTTAGAGTTAAAAAGAGCTAAAACGGATCAAAATTGCCCAAAGAAGTCAAAACCAAGCCAAACATTAAAGAAGAGGAAAGAAAAGACCAAGGCATCCTCAAAATAAGGCAACGTTGCAACGCGGTGCGAGTTACAAAAACAATGCATGTGGAGCAAAGATTGTTATTTAGAGATATTGTATGTTTAACTAGACCTATAATATTAGATTGTTATCTAATCTATCAGGAAAGTAGTTATGTTGGTAATGAAAGTTGATTGTGACTATTCTTGATGTCATGCTTCTTAATTTGGTTTCAAGTAATAAGTAGTCAATTATATTTGCATGAGAAAAGATTGTTATTGAGAGATAATCTGGAAAATAGTTTCTAGGCTCAAGCATAACATGAACACAATAATCGATAGGGCTTCTGCATGACTTAATGAAGTAATTAAGGAAATCAACACTCTTGAACTTATTTGCCTCTTGAATTTCAAACTTGTCTTTCTTTTGTTTTCTTTAATTAAGAAAAATCACATCATTCATCACAAGTCCAATCCTTAGATAAAACCAACACAATTCTAGAGTAGCTAAGCATAATTCAAGCATTTAATATCTAGTTATCATCATCTCTAATTAAGGTTGTTTTACTAGACTATAACTTGATACGTGCACCTGCGTTAAACCAAGTTTTTGGCATCACAACTTCCACTTACTTGGCTCATCTTGAAGTTCTTCAGCCATCGGCATAACTTCCACCACACACTCCTTACATAACCATCAAGCCAATTCTTGTGTGCAAGTTTGTGGAACTGCTACTATAAGGATGTATTTCATCTTCCTTTAGAGGAAGTAATCGTCTCATTTGAGAAGAGAGACAATGTCAAAATCTAATCCAGAGCCCTTTGATGAACTTGCTCTATTAAGACAATCTTTTCCTATGTGCCCAATTTTGTCTACAATCCCAACAATCTTTCTTCCTTAGAACCTCTACTAAAATCACTCATGAACTCTACTGGACGACAATCATTGCTTAACTCTTCAAGAACACCAATTGCTTGGTCTTACCTTCAAGTCTTTGTATACCCCATATTGAGTTAAAACATCTTTGACTTACACTATGCACAAGACGAAGTTGATCATTCCATCAAACTTTGCTAGACTTATAAAGCTTGACAAACATTTGCTTCACTCATAGAAAATAAAAAAATAGTAAACAGCTCACAGTATTCGTAATATTATAGCATGTTCCAAAAATTCTTAATGATATGGAAACTTAGACAATAATGCAGCCATAGAGCATATTCAATTAATTATCAGGTCAAGGGGATTTTTACATTGCTTTTTGTGCATAATTAGTGGACAAAACAATAGTGTATATATATATATATATGAACACTTATTTAAGCTTATATGAACACAAGTTGTTCGTAATTATAGCTGAGTTAAAATTATTGTTTTATTCCTGTAATTACATCTTGTTCCTTAAGCCTCACTAATCCTCTAATGAACAATTGGTTTGTGGTCCAACCAATAAACTTAGTCCCTCTCAGGCCAATAAGAGGGTGGGGCTCCTTGTTCAAGTCCCAAAGTCAGTACTTAAGGGAACAATTTATTTACTAACCTAAAAATAGGTAGGAGTGAATTTCATGTTGCAAGACTATGTCCCCAGCTATCTGTCTGATCTTATCCTAAAATGGGAGGCATATTGAGTTGGCGAACTAAGGCCACTCTCACCTATGCAGATTAAAGGATAATCTCAAACAAATAAGAGTACAGAGTTAGCTCAGGATTAAGATCGAGTTACCTAGGTCATTAGGATTGAAATAATCAGTTTTAACAGTAAATAGTGTTATAAAGTAAAAGTGATTATTTCACAGTTCGGTCTTAAGCAAACTCATTGTATAGAATGCCCCTACTGATACGTTTCTACATGTATGATATAAGATCACATCATTTGTATCAAATACAAAGTGAGCTGCATCCATAGTGTCCCCAGGATAAGGTAGACTAATTTGGCTACCTTATCATGATACTATAGACCATTTTGGCTATTTACTTAAACTTGATCAACTTTTATGTCTACACGTAAAGTCTAAGCATAGAGCCTATAGCCAAGGAATCTTAGTTTATTGGATTTAATAAATGCAATTCATCTATTCAATAATAATTTTACGAAATAAATCTCGAATAACAATTTTATTGAGAATAAGTTCCAAAATTTACAAACTATGAGTTTTAGGACATAAAACCCAATAATAGATGGCATTGAATGTCATAATCCCCTTGACCACCCAGTTTGGAACCCACCATATCTATATATATATTTGGTTTAAATACTATTTTGTCCCTGAGCTTTTGGCTTTGGTTCATTATATTTTGGTCTTTGTACTTTCAAAATGTTCATTTTGATCTTTATATTTTCAATTTTTGTTCATTTTGGTCATTGTACTTTTAACTTTGGTTCCCTTTGGTCCTTGAACTTTCAAAATGATAAATTTCTACCACTATTTACGAGTTTTCTTAACATCTAAATGTTGTAGAGTTAGGCAGGATTGTTCTATGAAATTAGTTGAGGTTCGCATAAATTGACTCAAACACTCACGGATGTTATATATATACCTGTTTAGATTTTCCATCCTAACATATTTGAACATATTTCTACGATTTTAAATAGAAATTATAATATGTGTGTGTGTGGAGAATATCCTTGAATATATGACCTCTTTGATTGTATTTTAAGGCGACAACCAAAACAAAACTAGGTTACTGAACATGAAATTTGAGAAACTTAAAAATAAACAAAGATGAAGCTAAAAAAGAAAATGATAAAAATGGTATATATTAATAGTAAAATGAAAAAAATGGAGGGATGGTTGTGGTTAAGAGGGAGAGTTGTTGAGAGGTGTCTCTTACCTCTACTTCGCTGTCAGTGGGTCTCTTATAAAAACAATAGAACCTCCTCTATCTTTCCTTCAACTTCCTCGCCCGCCTTTCTTAACCACCTCCGCCGCCGTAATTTCCCCTCCACTCATCTCTCCGCCATTTTCATACCTGTCTAATTCTTTTCCCATTAACATTATTCCTTCATTTTCTTCTGGGTTATCCATTTCTTTATTGTTCCTTCTTCTTCCTTAATGGCTAAATCTTTACTTCTTGTTAGGAACGAGAGAGACAAGAGGAAAGAAACCAAATGGCCCACCAAACAGAAATAACCCACAATTACAAATCTCCAATCTTTTTCTAATAATGATTTGTAAATAAACAAAATATTATTACCCAACCAAGCTCCCGAGGGTGTGGGGTTTTTTCCATTTTTCTTTTTTTTTTTTCTTCTTCTTCTTCTTCTTCTTCTTTTTTTTTTTTTTTTTTTTTTTTTTTTTTCTATTATGACACCAAACACCGCGGTTGGGACGACGGGGAACGGTGGTGGTGGTGGCGGCAGCGGCGAAGGCGGCCTTAAGAAAGGGCCGTGGACGGCATCGGAGGATGCCATTTTGATGGAGTACGTAAGGAAAAATGGGGAAGGGAATTGGAATGCGGTTCAAAGAAACTCAGGGCTTAATCGTTGTGGGAAAAGTTGTCGACTCCGTTGGGCTAACCATTTGCGGCCAAACTTGAAGAAAGGCGCCTTTTCCCCTGAAGAAGAAAGGCTCATTCTTCAGCTTCATGCTAAGTATGGTAACAAATGGGCTCGCATGGCTGCTCAGGTTATTTTTCTTTTCCTTCCTTTTACATTTTTCTTTTTCTTGAATTCTCGAGATACCAAAGATTTTGGTTGGTGGGGTGTAGTTACCAGGAAGAACAGACAACGAGATAAAGAATTACTGGAATACCAGGGTTAAGAGGCGACAACGACAAGGTTTGCCATTATATCCTCATGACATAAAGCCAATGGCAGCACAATCGCAACCAACGACGCCAACGAGTCCTCTTCCTACAACGTCGCCAACAACACCGACATCGACTCCAACAACACCAACTGGGGGCGGCGGCTCCTCCATCTTCCAGTTTCATAGCCCAACCACAATGCACTCTCACTCTCCTTTATCTTCACCACACCAACATGAACCACACACTTTCACATCTCTCCCTCTCATTCCTCCAAATTCCTTCACCTTCCATCGTCCACCCCCCATCCTCGCTACCCCGGTCCGATTCAAACATTTTCGTACAAATAACAACAACAACAACCACCACGCCGCAGTTAATTTTTCTCCTCATCATCATCCTACTGATCTTATGGTCCATTCTCCTCCGCCGCAGCAGCAGCAACTCTCCCGAGTGGATTCCTTCCAGTTTCCGGCCATGACTTTGGCGACAACTTCTTCTTCTTCCTCGCCCCACATTCTTCATAACGCCCACTCGGGAATGATTATGAGTAACTGCATAGGTGGTTTAAAACAGGACCTCCCTTCATCAACCCAGTTTCCCCAAATTAATGTTCCCCATACCGTGTTGGCCTTTAACGATGAGAAGATCAGCTCTGGTATGAGTTTCTCCAGCGCCGGCCTGCTGGAGGATCTCTTGGATGAAGCTCAAGTATTGGCTTGCGATGCCAACTCCAACAACCCTAAACTAACTTCTCCTTCTCCTTCTTTGGTTTCCCCCGAAGAACAGCAGCTCTTTGATGGCTTCCATAAGTTGGCCCAAGACAACGACACTTGCTTGTTTTTGAGTAACCTTCTGATCTAACTTTATAATTTAATATCTGTTGATAATCGAACTTTCATGCTTATATATTGTCCACTTAACACCATAACATGGATGCATATTTATTAGATCAATTAGCTTGGTAGAGAGGAGTAATTTTTTTCAACTAATGTGTGGCAATATGAAACTTTATACATATTGATCTTTTAGATGTTTGTTATATATATATATATAGAGGTCAAATTACAAATTTAGACACTCAACTTTTAGCAGTATTCTAGCTATGTTCTTGTCAACTTCTAATTTAGTTACTAATATGTCCAAATTTGATAATTTGAAAAAATTAATTAATCTATTAGACATCAATTAAAATTTTATATCTAATGAAACCCTAAAGTTTCAAGTAGATTCATGAAATGAATCGTTATCGATAACGTTGAAAAGTTACATAAATGATATACACACAAACTTGAAATTGTTGTTTTTACTATAAGAGTATGGGAAAAATAGGTTGTAATAATTGGTAACCAATTGACAGGCACAAAAGCAAAGGAAGAAGGGGGAGGAGGAGGAGAAGGGCATGGGATATGTGGAAGTGAAGATTGGTCAAAGCTACTGAATGTTGCAATGCCTTCAAACATGCAACTTCCACAATGGTACACAAACAACAAAGAAGAGCACCAACAAATTTCATATGGAGGACAAACAAATTCATCAATTTTACCAATTGATCATCATCATCATCATAATGACAATGTTGTTGGTGGCCTTGATGTCCAACATATTGCTGCTCTTTTCCCTGTCACCACTACTGAGCCACAAGACCAATCTGCAAGAACCAACAACAATACCTCTTGCCCTTGGGACAACTTGCCTGGAATTTGCTAATTATTAAACAACCCAAATTATATTTATCAAAACACAACAACTTCATTCATCTGTATTCAAATTTCCAATTTGAATCAACATTTATAAATAGATAAAATTACCTAAGTAATATCTATATCTATCTCTATATCTAAATATAAAGAAAAAAGTCTGCAAATTTTCTAAATGTGGGTTCAAATTTTTCAATTTGGGTCATGGGGTTTTGATGGGGTTTTGTTTAATTTCATTTTTCTTATTGTTTCAGAAAATTATATATTTTCATTTAAAGAGGGATTCGCACATTTAATTATATATAGTAAACTTGTATATTGGCAAATTTGGTTCCCAATAATTGCCCATGTGTTTCAGTATATATCTATGTAATTATGTATTGTGATTTCTCTGCTATTTTGTATATACTAATTTTAGAGAAAAACGCCAGCTGCGTTACATTCTCATATATATATATATATATATATAATTTATAACAAATAATACAATTATGAAAATAATGTTAAAATATAGAACAAATGCAACCAATTTAATAATATGACACTTTTGACTGGTCAACTAATCATTTTTTTAAAAAAATTCCAAGTTTACCCTTTTCGGTTATGGGCTTTCCTTTTTCATTTTTTCCTTTCCAGTGCGTCTCCCTTTTCTTTCCTTTCTTTCCGTTTTCTTTCTTCTTTTTTCCTTTCCCTTTTCTTTCTGTTTCCGGCGTCGTCTCCGATTTTTTCCATCTTTGGAGAGTTTCTACTACAATTTTGGTGGTGAGTTCAAGCTCCAATTTCGGTGGTGAGTTTTTTTTCCTCTTTTCGTTTTCCTTTCTCCATGTTCGTCGGCATTGTCTCCCTTTTCTTTTCCTTTTCTTTCTTTTTTCTATTGCTTCAACCTCAATCTCCGATTTTTTGCATCTTCGGTCAGTTTCGATATTTGCTCTAATTTTGATTGTGAGTTCTTCTTCCTCTTATCCATTGTGAGTTCTTTTTTTCGTTTTCTCCTTTTTTTTTTCCAATTTACAGCTAGCTTGGTTTTTTTGCTTTTCTACAATTTTTACTGTAATTGATTTAGGGTTTAGAAGTTGCTATCATTGAAGTGACTATTATTTTTTATGTGTTCATTTTATCATTTGTTATTCATGGGTTTTTAATTTACTTTTGCAGGAATTTTAAAATATGGTTATTCCAATAGTTATTTTTCATAGTGGAATATGGAATGAAAAGCATTGTTACGTGAATTACAAATCTACTGGAGTTTTAGTAGATGATACAATGATTTTTGAAGATTTTGTGGATTTAATATTGAAGGAGATGTGTTTGAATGCATCTACTTCTTCTATAGAACTATCAACTTTATTAGATTTTGTTATGAATAAAGTTCAAAATGTAGTTAAAATTCGTGAAGATAAGGATGTAACTTGGTTTTTGGCTTTAGTTAAGGAACACAATACAAGACATCCTTTGGTTGTTCATGTCACTAGTTCGTGTTTGGAAGTGCCTTCTAATGTTGTTTCTAGCGGAGCTGAGAATAATTTGCCTATTGTTCCTTCTTTTACACCTGTGATTGATGATGGTGATTTTCAAGTGATTATGGATATACATATTGCTCGTGATTTGAAAGAAAAGCATGTGTTTGCTAGTAAAGAGATTTTATCAAATTGTTTTAACTTGATAGCAATCAAGAAGAATTTTGAATTTAAGACTGTAAGATCAAACTCAAGATCAATTGTGTTTCAATGTGTTCAAGATGGTTGTCAATACTACGTGAGGGCATCCCGTTATAAGCGCAGTGTTTTGTGGATGCTTAGGAAGTTTATCGATGTCATGATTGTTCTATAAAAAGTGTTAAAAGTTGTCATAGGCAAATTTCTTCGTCCTTAAAAGCTGAATGTTTGAAAAATGATTTTAGATTTAGCTTTTCTCATATCTCAACTCTTATTGATATTGTATATAAAGTCCATAAGGAATTTGGAGTAAATGTTAGCTATTATAAAGCATGGAGGGCAAAAGAGCACATAATGAAGTTTTTGAAAGGCGATGCACGTGAATCATATGCTTTGGTTCCAAAGTTTCTTATGAAGTTGGAAGAAAGGAATCCAGGTTTATTTTCTTGTTTCCAACTTATTATTGAGGTTGCATGATCTATCATTGATAGCTTCTATCATTGGTGGAATCTATGACCGATAGCTTCCATCACCGATAACATGACAATGATGGAGTCTAACGGTGATAGACTGAACCAGTGATATAAGCTATCACTAATAGGCACTAATCAATTATACACATTTGCTTAATTGTTTATTTTCTTGTTTATCTTATGTTAGGTACATTCACGGCCTATGAAACTGACATCAATTGAGAGTTGGAAGCATTGTAGACCCAATATATCTATTGATGGCATGTTCTTGAAATGTAAATATGCTGGGACTCTTTCGACGGCTTCAACAGTTGATGGTAACAATTAGATTTTTCCTTTTGCTTTTAGTATTGTTGACTCTGAAAATGATGTGTTATGGAGATGGTTTTTGAGAATATAAAGAACAGTTTTTGCGAACAAGAGGGATTAGTCATTATTTCTAATCGACATCTTAGCATTCCAAAAGATGTCATGAATGTTTTTCCAACTGCTGAGTATTGTGTTTGTCAACGACATCTTTTGCAAAATATGAAGTTGATTTATAAGGATTCTTTAATTGATAGCATATTTCTTAGATGTGCAAAAGCTTATACAATTGATAAGTTTGAGTTTTATATGAAATGGGATGGAACCGATATATCCTACTATTCGAGAATATCTTAGTAAAGTTGGTTTTAAGAAGTGGGCACGTGCATATTCTAGGAAAAGAAGGTATAATATGTTGACTACAAATATTTCAGAATGCTTGAATAATATTTTGAAAGAGCCTAGAGAGTTTCCTGTTGCATCGTTACTTGATTTCATTAAAGAAATACTTCAAAATTGATTTTATGAAAAAAGTCAAACATCATTATCCACGAAGACTGTTTTCACTTGTTGGGCGGAGTCTGAGTTGCGAGAGCAACACAATCAATCAAGAAGCTTCAAGGTACAAAATTAGTCAATAGTTTACCATGATAATTTTTTATCACGTAGTTGATTATATTTTGTTTTTCCAGGTTGATCCTATTAGCAATTAAGAATATAAATAGTTGATGGAGATGATGATTTTGTGGTTAATTTGGTCTCTAAATCATGCAATTGTCGTGTTTGAGATTTGGAGGAGATTCCATGTGCTCATGCTTGTGCTGTTATTCGTGGGCTGAATTTGGATATTTATGCTTTCGTGTCAGACTATTATTTTTCCAGTACATTGTTATCAACCTATAAAGAATCAGTTTATCCTATTGGAAATCATTCTGACTGGAGCTCTATTGATGTTGATGTAAATGTATTGCCTCCACTAGTAAAACGACCAGCTGGATGACCACGGAAACAAAAAATATTGTCAATTGATGAAAGGAAAAACAACTCTAAGTGCAGTCAATGTCATGGTCATGGCCATAATTGTAGGACATGCAAATTGCCACCAATTGATTAATGATGTACAAGAAGATTTTTTTTGTTACTGATGTAATCATTTTGTCAATGATAGACCACCAATTTGTTGTTGATGTATAAGAAGCTAGTGAAACAAACTTTGTTGTTGATATATCAATATCAATGATAGATCACGAATGATGTCCATTAGTCGTTGTAGATAGCTTTGTTTTGTTGTTAATCTTTGTCAATTTATCAATGATAGCTAGTGAAGTTTGTTGTTGATATAATATGCTTTAGCCACAGGAAATGGTGATAGTGATATCATGATATCAATGAGAAGCTATCATTGATATCATGATAGCTTCTCATTGATATCATGATATCAGTGATACCTTCTATCAATGATAGCTTCTATTACTGATATCAATATCAGTGATAGGAGCTATCATTGGTAGCTTCTATATCTAATATCACACTATTCTCTAACATCTCAAGTGTTTAATGTGAACAATCTGATCAGTCATCTAAATGTGAACAAGCTATTTGTGAAGCTCAAATATAACCCAAAAAATTCAATTTCATTTCTAAAAGTACAAAAAACAACTATTGTCAAACAAATATAAAAACAAGCTATGTCATAACAATCCATTGTCAAACAAAAACCTACCTATTATCAAACACCTAATTATTACATGCAATCAAAGTTGTGATATTTTCAGATCAAAGCTTGGAGCATTATCCTTCCACCTTGGAGAATGCCTTGTAGCTTTGCTTAGAGACACTTTAGGAGACACTTTTGGAGACACCTTTTTGTCTTTTTTTGGATTTTTTGCATTCTCCAAAATTTTATTGGTTGGTTTTGCTTGTCTCTTCGGCCTCTTCTCAACAATAACCTTATCCGTATTTTCAGCTACAACCTTTGGTCTATACTTACGCTATCAGTAAGAAAATGAAGCTTGCAAGCATTTTTACTGTCAGTGATAGAAGCTACCTTACCTTCTTATTATCATTCATTTGTTTTGTTCTATCTTCGTCATCTACGTTCTCTTCCTCTTCTTCTTGAACTTTCTTTTCCTCTTCAAGATCTTTCTCTTCATCTTGCACTTCTACATTTTCTTGAGCCTCCTTTTCATCACCTTTTCCTCAATAATTTTAGCTTCAACTTCAGCTTCAGTCTATATGCATATATCATTTATGTTATTATACTTCTTTATACAAAAAATATATATATATATATATCACAAATCTGACCTCTTTGCCTCCAACATCTATAAGTTCCAAACCTGCATCTAAAAGCTCCAAACTAAATGATGGCACTTTGTTCTTCTCAAGAGATTCTTGAGATTGCTTTTCACCACCTTCTTTTTATGGGAGCTCATCATTGATAGCTTCTTTTATGTGGTCCAACATATCAAGAATCTCCTTGTGTTTTTCATGAATGTCTTTCTTAATGTCTTCTTGTCCTTTTTTTAGTTCTTCAATTCTTTCTTGTAGTGGAGCTATTTTGCTTCCAGTTGATATTTGTTTGCCTTCTTTTTCCTTTTCAATCTCCATCTTCTTTGTTGCCAACTCTGCAAAATAACCATAGTAGGTTGATTGTAATTCTTGTTCAGTTGGAACCAATGAAGCAATAGAGAACTAAAAGATTAATGAAGATGTCAGTGATACTATCACTACTTGATGACATGTTTATAGAAACTATAACAGATTTCAAGCTGTCACTGATTACTTTTATCTTTGATAACATGCAATCAATGATAGAAGCTATCACTAATAGCTCGGAATCAGTGAGAGAAGCTATCACTGATAACTTGAAGTCATTTTCTATGTTATTAGTTAGTTATCAGTGATAGAAGTTGTCATTGATAACATAATATCAATGATAGTTTCTACCATTAATAGCATGCTAAAAATAAATAGGTAAATAAATAACAATGATAAAAGACTTACACCAGCAGCTTTGAAGATATTGTTGTTGATGTGTTGCCAATCATTAGGTTCTTGAGATTCTCATTGAGCAATTTTTTGCCCATCACTTTTTATTCTTCTTGCAAATCCAATAGTAGGGTTAGATAGTCTTGGTATCACCTCAAAAGCCCAATAAACCAAGGCAAGTGAAAATCCTTGTAGGAAAATTGAAGATTGTTTGTTGATGACACCCTTCTTAAAAAATTCTATAGTAAAAAGATACCCTTCCCCATGGATAAGATCTAAATTTTTTCTCATCATCCAACATCATTAGATGCTTCCAACTTACTTTCTTATGTCCTTGTGTAGGAATTAGGAAGCTCTCTAAAAAATACAAGTTGGCAAGTTTGACCTTTAGATCAACGGGTATATTGGCATCAGAACCTAACAAATGAAAGGTAGGTTGAAGCTCTCTCCTTACATTTTTGTATTTGTCTTGAAGAAGAAGTTATTAATGGTGTTGCACATTGATTCTTTTCACTATAACTAACACCATCTATAGGGTAGTCATCACATTTCAAACCTGTTATTAAACAAAATTCTTTCAGGCCAAATTCTAAAATGTGTTCTTCTATATTAAAGGCCGAGATGTTTTGTTTTGTAGTCATGCATTGCCTTCTAATCGGGTGCGATATGAGTTGGTTGGGCACCCTTTTCATTTTCATTCTAAGAAGTGCCCAAAGGACCTTCCCTAAATAGTTGGAGTGATAGCTCATCTAGAGTTCCTATATTGGATAAAACTTGTAATGTTAGGTAGAAGCTTAGTTTCAATGGGTTTCTCCATTCACTTTCAGGAACAATTAATGAATGCTCCTGTTTATATAACAACATAAATATAAGAAAAAAACAACTAAAAATGTATAAATTAAAATATATTATTAGATCGAAAACAAACAACAATATCATTGATAACTAAAAATGGACCTTGAGCTTCTTAGGCTTTTTTCCAAATGTTGATTTTGATTCTTCCAGTAATTTTCTCTTTCCCTTCTCCATTTATACTGAAAACAAACAACAATATTATTGATAGTAGCCTATTAGGGATATCACTTAAAAATGCTACGAGGGATATCCTTCTAATGTTATATACTTCTAATGATACTATTAGTGATAGAACCTATTAGTGATAGTAATAAAATAATATCACTGATAGTAACTATCACAAATATAATTGATAGCATAATTAAAGAAACAGGAAATCACATATGTTATCAGTAACAACAATTGATAGCGCTAATAAAACAATCAACAAATATAAATCCATCAATGAATCACTATTGATATAAGTTTTCTCTCGACTCTCTCTCTCAGTCTCAGTTCTCTCTCACACAGTTCACTCTCTCTCGGTCTCGGTCTCGCTGATAGCTCTCTCTTAGTCTCAGTCTCGCTGTAGTTCACTCTCTCTAAGTCTCGGTCTCGCTGATAGCTCTCTCTCACACAATTCGCTCTCTCAATCTTGGTCTCGCTGATAGCACTCTCTCACACAGTTCGCTCTCTCAATCTTGGTCTCGCTGATAGCTCTCTCTCACACAGTTCACTCTCTTTCAATCTCGGTCTCACTAATAGCTCTCTCTTACACAATTCACTCTCTCTCAATCTCGGTCTCGCTGATAGCTCTCTCTCACACAGTTCACTCTCTCTCAGTCTCACTGATATCCTTCAACATTGATACATCACTATTGGTACAATCAGCAAGAACAACATGCATAAAAAGAATCGGTAGGATTCAACTTAATACAAAAAGAATTCGGTAGGAATCAACTTAATCAGAAGCCATAATCGACATCTAAAGCCCTAATTTGAAGGAAATCAATGAACTATCAACAAATATCATTTGAAACTACTTACACTGATTTTGGAACAAGAATCGGTGGAAATCGACAATAACCTTGTTGAAAGGAAGAAGAAGGGACGAAGAAGAAGGGACGAAGAAGAAGAGACAAAGAGGAGAAAAATGAGGCGCGCATTTTGAATTTGTTGTGTTTAAGTAGAAATCGAAAGTAAAGGAATCGGATGGGTTAAAATGGGCTATGTCCTTTTTAGTCTTTTCAGACTTTTGGACCTAAATTTGTAACATATTTGCAATTAGTTTTGACTTGTTCTACAGGCTCTAATATTTTTGGGCTATGGGCTATCTATGCAAGCCGCCCATATATATATATATGATTTTTGGATTTGGTGTACATCAAGTAACAAGGATATTTGAATAGTGGCAAACATTTATGCTGTTTTCAAATGTGTTTTTCTATATGGCATAAAATTTATACTAAATAGTGTAGAAATTTTGTGTGATTTGGTACACTAATAGTCAATTATATATATATATATATATATATATGTATGTATGTATAGTTATATGTTAGAATTTGTATAAGGAAAAAAAAAAAAAATCTCCATTCTCATCCCCTACAAATGATGTTGCAAGAAATCTGAATATAGTGAAATAGGTTAACCATTTTTCATCAAGAAAAAGACAACCATACACTTAAGTCCAAAAACTAATTCTAATTTAAAATGAGAACCTTGAGTGTATAGCTAAATTTATTTGAACTTTGTTAGATAACTTATGTTTCAAGGACTTTCTATACAAATAATCTAAGTAAATTGGTCAACTTACACAATTGTCTAAACTTCTTTTTTTACATGAATAGTCTAATAGGTTAAGTTTGTCCCAATTTACTTTTTTAGCCCTATTTATAGTTCAATTTTTTTAAAAATTATATCATAATAACAACACCAAAAGATGCATACGTAAAGGGAAGTTTCTCGATATCATACGTGGGTATGAACTTCCAAAAATAATTTTCTTTTTCAAATTCTATACAAGTAAAAAAAAAAATCTAAAAATATGAAAATTATCCCTCTTACAAACAAAAGCAAGAATTGGTGAGCAACTTTCAGAGGAGAAAATAAGATATATACATCGCACATACAAAAAAATATATGTCGAATATAGAGGAAATATATTGGAAAATGTAAACATACATTGCATATATCTTGACTTATTTTTTTTTTTTTGGTGTGTTTACAAATATACTACAAAATATAAATACACATCACATATATTGTTCAACAAATAAGTCGATTTATTCATGCACTTATCAAATATACCTTAGTTTATTTTTATAAAATTTAAGGGTAAAATACGCTTTTTGTCTCTAAGGTTTGAAGTTGATGTCTAGTTGGTCCCTGGAGTTTTTAGTCCCTGAGGTTTGAGAAATGGTTCTAAAGGGTCTTTGAAGTGTTTTAGACTGTTAGTTGACTAACGAAAAAATGACGTGGTCATTAAATGATGAGTTAGATAGGTGATTTGGCAAAATTATTAATTTAATATTAGTGACGTGGCTTCCCTCCCCTTTCCCTATTCTCCATCGTCTGAGTGGGTTATCGCTTTTGCCGCAGAAATTGTTTTGACAAAATTTAAATTCCTTGTGTTGGGTTTGCAAGATTAGTGATGGTGGCCGGATTTCCAATCGTTATAAACCACGAAATCGATGGTGGTGTTGGGAAAATCATTAGGGTAGGAGATGTTGAATAGGAGCTACTCGTTCCAGTAAGGATTGAGGTGTTTGTGTTTAGTATGAGTCCTCCATTTTTTGTCATCAAAATCGACCTCGACAAACTGGTTTCTCGAGTCGCCGTCTTTGCGCATGAGCTCCACATTCTTCATTGGCTGGCGGCAGCGATAACGGAAATGGCATTTCAACAACGATACTGGATGGTTTGCAGAGGAGTGTTCAAAGAGATGATGGAGAACAGAGGCCACATCATTAAACAATTAATTTTAAACTAATAATTTTGCCAACTCAGCTATCTAATTCATCGTTATTTAACTTACATGTCATTTTTCCAGTAACCAACTAATAGGACCCTTTAGAACCATTTCTCAAATGTTAAAAATTATAGTGTTCGTTTTTAAACTTTAGGGACTAAATAGACATTAATTTTAAACTTCAGTTCCCAAAATTTAAATATATATTAAATATATTATTTAGTATATAAATATATATATACACAAATTTACATTTTCCAGCAAATCGAAATGAAAATCAAGAAATCAAGAACAGTTTAGTGATTGACGTTTGAGAAATAAATAATAAAAAAGATAATTTCATCCTTATTTTTAGGAAGTATACCAAATAAAATAGGGAAAAAGAATCAATAACATTAAATGATTTAATGAATATTAATGACTTGATGAGGGCGGCTTAGAAGGGAGAAGGGATAAAAAAAGAAACTAATTGATTGATGAGAGTAAAGAAACGAAAAGGTTATATAAAAATGTAGCAGTTGTGATTTAGGTTATAGCCTAAAAAGTTTCATGTTTCAAAGAAGGATGGGATTTAGAATCTAAGATATGGGGTTTTTTTTTTGTTAATTATGAAAATAATATTATAGGAGGACTTGTAGTTGTTTTGTGTAAACTATTTTTCCTTTGAATTTGATCTTATGAATTTAATTTTGTTTTTCCTTCCTTTCTTTCTTTCTTCTTCTCCTTCTTGGCAAAAGTCATGTAACGAAGGAGTTGCACAAATTCTCGTTGTTATTGCTTTCCTCATCGAAGTATTCAAGTGTTTTTTTCAAGAGTTCAATCTTCTAATCAAACATGATCTACACGAACTGTTATGCAAGCCATTGTTTATAGAAAGACTAAATACCCTAATTTAGAACTATCATCCACCTTAAAAGATAGCAGACGATGAACATGCAATGAATGAGTTTTCACCATCAAAGATCGAAAACCCATCTCAAGAGCTAGGGAGATCCCTTTCTGCATTGCACGTCCCTCAGTCAAGTACACATGGAGAACATGACCTAAATTTTTACACGCAGAAAGCATGACTGCCCCTCATCATCACAAAACGATAATCATCATGAATGAGTTTATAAAAGCTAGCGGTTCGGGATCCATGTCACTAAAGTTTATGTGTCTAAACCAAAATCCTAAACTCCCAAACAATCCCAACAATTGGGCCTCTTTATACACTTGAAGGTGCTCAAATGCCCACACCCTACCCCACAAGCAGCTGGTTTCGCCTATTCCAAAGACTCAAAACGAAAAATGACAATTTCTTCGAAATCATTCCAACCCACTTGATCATGAATTTGCATAAGAAGAACGCGGATTATCTTCCTGGAAGTCTCACACCAAAGTTCATAAAAGGAAGACACTTTATAGGGCCAAAAGATATGATGTGGATCCTCTCCTAAGCGCTAACACCAACTATAATTTGGGATTCGGAAAGTGATGTTGACTTTGTAAACATAATTTAAAGAAAAAAATAAATGGGTTATTTAAGAAACATAACCTAAAGAAAGCTTACGTTGTGGGATTAGATCCCTTCAATTTGTTGGATGCCCCTTTTGATTATCGATGACTCATTGGTCGGCTTTTATTTGACATTTTCTCGCGACCAAATATCACATTTTCAATTCACAAAGTAAGTCAATTTGTTGCTCATCCTCGGTAACCTCATTTGAACGTTTTTCATTCTTTGTTGTGGTATTTGAAAGGTTCACCTGATTATGGTATCTTTTTTAGATTATTCTACTCATTCCAATTACGTGCTCTTTCTGATGCCAATCGAGCTTCATATCCTAACTCAAGAAATTGACAGCATACTTTTGTGTTTTCATGGGGTGATTCTCAAGTTTTGTAGAGAGTGAAAAAAACATATCACACTGTCTCAATCTTTGGTTGAGGCAGAATATAGAGCCCTTACAATCACAACGAGTGAAGTAATTTGGTTGAGTCAACTTCAAATGGCTTATAGACCTTGTCCAATGATCCAACCCTTATCTTTTGTGACAACCCGTACATCATTCATATAGCTATACAACTCATTGATGCCTTTACCAAGGCCTTACCTTTGCCTTCTTATTTATGCTTTGATGTCCAAGATAGCTATTATTGATGTTCATAGTCCATCTTGAGGGAGTTGCATTAAAGAATAAATTGTATTTGTTATTTTGTTTCCTTGTTAGATAATTTGTTACATTCTTGAAACTTATTTGGCTTTTTATATGAGCTAGATATCAATAGGAAACCAACTATTACTTCTACCCTGATAGTTCGTTTCTTGGCTTTTCTAGTTTATGCTTATTGCAAACCTATCGCAAAATTTAGATTGAGATTACTTGAATTGAAAATCTTAAAAATACAATAATAACAAAATATACCTTGAGAGTGATTCTTGCCATCTGTATTTAAATTTTATTTTGAAAATATATAGAGATATAGCAAGTAGAACATGCAATAAAGTACAAAAGGTATAATATATTATTAAATATTAAACATTGTCATATAATTTGTAACATAACTAAAAAGTAAAAAGTAGTGGTGGTTCTTGGTGGGGTGTGCGAGATAATCATTATTTTGTTGATATAATCTATGAGAGGAAAACAGCCAAAGCTTTTTGAGCTTTTTATACTTTTAAAGAAAAGCTTCTGTTTCACTGCCTTGAAGTGCTTTCGTTTTTCTACACCTACAAATTTAATGTAGACAAAATATTGTTTTTTTATATAATCACCCTCCTATGATATACATTGGTCTAATAATAGTTAGAGATAGTAGTCAAAATTGACTATCATATGAATTTTGCTGGAGTTCGCAGTTGGAGGTGGTCGTTGGAGCTCAAAGTTGGTCACATGAAGGTGATATTGGAGTTAGTCGTTGAGTATGTCATTTGGAGGTGGTTGTCAGAGTTGATTGTACAAAAGTATTCGTTAAAGTTGATCATCAAAGATTATTTTCGCTGGAGTTTATAGTCGGAGGTGGTTGTCGAAGCACAAAGTTAGTCGGATGAAGGTGATATTGGAGTTCGTCGCTGGAGTTTGTCGTCGGAGGAGTTGGTCATTAGAGTTGGTTGCGCAAAGGTAGTTGTCGAAGTTCATTGTCAAAGGTGATTTTCTAGAGTTTTTAGTCAGAAGTGGTTGTCGGAGCCTAGAGTTGTTGCATGAATGTGGTTGTTGAAGTTGGTCATCGAAGTTTACTGTTGGAGGTGGTTGCCAGAGTCCGAAACTGGTCGTTGAAGTTGGTCGAGCGAAGGTGGTCGTCAGAGTTGTCGATAGGTGGTTTATGGATCCTAGAGTTGGTTCCCAAAGTGTGGCAGCGGTAGTCGCCGACAGTGATCAATAGGTGGAGCCATTGAAAATATTGGGATAGGGGGAAAGTTAGGGTGAGTTGGTAAGATATACCAACTTAACTCCACTAAAATTTAAAGTTGGTAGGCCAAACATTGAGTTGGTATATTTTACTAACTCAACTCAACTCATGTTGGTGAGCCAAACATCCCCTTAAATTCTTTGCTTACCCCAAGGATTTCTCCTCCTACTCTTCTAAATTTCCACTCCTAACCACATTAACGTTGAATGACCTAGTCCTATATAACTAATAAAAACTAATCCTTTTTTTTTTTTTTTTTTAATTCAGACTTCATAGAATTCTAGAATCCTCTTTTATGATATTGAGATGTGCAACAACTCGCGACAGTTCTAAATTAAATGGAATCTTGAAAGATTCATTTTTTCGTATCTTTGACCGTCGTGTCTGCGTATTTCTTCTCCTCCGCTCCAACTAATTTCATCCAATTAAGGTTGATGGACTAATTAAATTGTTACTTCCATAAACGTTAAGGGACAATTTTTTTTTCTCTTTCGTGTTTTCAACTTTCACTTTAGTATGTAATTAACAATTTTGCCTCTATACTTTGAAAGTTGTAACAATTTTAAACTTGTAGCGTAAAAAAAAAAAAAAAAATTCATCAAAATCAAAAATTGTTTTTAATTATTTGAGATTCAAACTTTCCGTACTATATATTTAGCATTAACCCACACACAAAATACCTTGTATTGAAACAACACAATCTAATGGAAAGGAAGATAACAAAATCCAATCGTGAGATTTAAATAAAGAAAAATATATAAGTATAATTTAGGTGAATAGACATTAAGCTATGCTCTCTTTAGAAAAATGTTGTAACATTTGAATACTCAGTGAATCCTTTTTCCTTGGATTTGGGTTTGGGCTTTGCTTGATTATAAAATTTCAAGTTTTTTTTTAAAATATATAATTTATATACACCATGTCAATCCCTGGCGAAGGGGGCAGTGATGGAGCTGGGTGGTCAAAAAGGAATGGGAGTAAAGATGTATGTGGATCATGCACATGTGATCACAGACATTCAAAAATAAATAAATTAATTAAAAAATAAATAAAATACTAACTCCAATAAGTAAATTATTATTCCGTTCACATCAATATTAAACTCATATTTTACCCAACCATATACTAAAACTATTTTTAAAATGTCACATCATGATTACATCCAAGCCAACCATTAAAGTAGAAAATTCGTTAAGCCAGAAATTATATTGTAAAGTTTGAAGAGTACTGAAGAACAGCAATACATTGATGAATCCTATAAAGTCCATAGGCCCTCAAATACAGGAAAATTATTGGGGGAAATGAAGGCATTATATTAGAATTATTAATGTAATTAATATCTAATTGGTTTGTTGAGAAGAAATTAGAGGAGGGTGAAAGACACTAAAAGCTCTAAAAGCAGAGATGAGAGCCAGGAGGAAGAAACAAGCAAATCCTAGAGCTTGAAAAATGAGAGCCATCTTCATGTTGTTGCAAAATTTGGCATATGAGCTACAAGCTTCACTCCATGAAACGTCTATGTCTCCATTGTAAGTCAAGTATAATATCTCCCCTACGGCCGCGCTCGATGTCACCATCAAATAAGCCACAACCTAAACCATCACCAAAAAATATTAACTCTATATAAGTGGTTATCACGAATGATCATTTATTGAGACATGTCTTCTTTTTTATCACTAGGTTAACCTACAATAGTTCTTTTTTTAATATGATATCAAAATCAATGAATGAATATACAGTAAAAAAAGTTAAAATGAATTACATTATTATTGAGGATCTCGTATTGAAAAAATAAAAAACTCTATCTATTTAGAACACTAAATCTCTTTCCTTTTTCTTTCCTTGAGAATTGAGAAAGATTATGTTAATTATCGTTGAACTAAACTTAATTTGACAGAGAAC
>QLSR01000465.1:858186-898091 GCA_031780015.1 Citrullus colocynthis | reverse complement strand
AGGCAGCTCAGCCATGATTGAAACTTAAACTATTTTAAGGCATCAAGAAAAGAGTTGTAAATGTAACGACCAACGAGATGAAAACCAACCAATGGCTTATAGTTATGAGGTCGTGTCAACGGCGGAGCAAAAAGTTCCAATGCGCCTATCTGTATCAACATCATCGGCCTTCTTAAGATCCAGCAGTTATATTTGCTTTCTGGTAATGATTCGATTCATTGTTAGGTTCTAATCATTGTGAAATTCTTCTTCCTTTTTTTTGGGAAAATGGAATAGGATAGCAGCTGAAATTAGATTTTTTTTTTTGTTGTTGTTCATGATTGAGATTGAAGAAGAGGACGACGACGATGATGATGCTAATTTGATTTGATGTTCTGTAAATAATAATTGATCAGAATTCGTAGGCCCCATGTTTCCCCTGCTACCGCCAAAATTCGAAGACTCGTTAATTTTCCAACACTACTGTTGAATTTCTCTGGTTTTTCTCTCAAGATCCGGTCCACCTTCTCCCTCTTCCTCTATTTTATCTATAGGCCTGTTCTAATCGTTTTTCTTTGGGGGAATATTTGTGCCCTTTAAGAAAAAAATTTCGCTTATGGTTCATGACGATTTGGAACTTCATACGTAGGTATTGAAATGATAGCTCGTTTCTTGTGGATTTTTTTTTTTAGTTATTATTTCTTCTGCTTTTGAGTCTTTGCCGTGGCATGAACGCTCTCTAAATGGTGAAGTTCGTTTCATCGGAAAATTTCGATATATGTTGATCCTTCTTTGGTTAAGATTTTTGCAGTTTTATGATATCGGGTGTTGCATNTGATAGCTCGTTTCTTGTGGATTTTTTTTTTTAGTTATTATTTCTTCTGCTTTTGAGTCTTTGCCGTGGCATGAACGCTCTCTAAATGGTGAAGTTCGTTTCATCGGAAAATTTCGATATATGTTGATCCTTCTTTGGTTAAGATTTTTGCAGTTTTATGATATCGGGTGTTGCATCATTTACTGTATCTCTTACCAGAGACTCCCTAAATTTTTTGTTTCAATTGGTGAATTGATTTTTTTTTTTTTTTTTTTTTTTAAAAAAAAGTAATTTGATGAACTATTATCTATGAATAATTTAATCGAATATCAATTGACATGCCATAAATTTTATTGTCTTTTTAGCAGTTGATGTCAAGTATATGGTGTTTTTAGTTTCATTTTGGTTTGGAAATTCATCCGTTCTTTTCTCCCGGCGACCAGATAAAGAGAAAGAAGACATATGAATGAATAAGAAATGGGGAAGAAAGGGAGTTGGTTTTCTGCGGTGAAGAGGGTTCTCAGTCAGCCTTCTGAGAAGAAAGACAAGGTTTTAATTGAGCTACTTCTGTTCAATTATATTTTGTACTGTTTTTACAATCACATGGCGGTGGCCTTTTAACTTAAGATATATTATTTCAATTTTCAACAGAAACCAGACAAATCTAAGAAAAAATGGTTTCAAAAGGAGGAGAGTGTGGATGTGATTTCCATTTTGGAACAATCTCCATTGGACGTTCCTGCACAACCTCCAATAGAAGATGATGTCAAACAAACCGAACCGGAGAGTGAACCAAGCGAGCTTGCGCATTTGGAGGCTGCGGAGTCGGCTGTTGCTGAAGCTCAGCTGGCTGTGGTGGTTGAATATCCACCTAGTCCTATCTCCTGTCGGCCAGAAATGTCGGAGGAAACAGCAGCTAGTGTGATTCAAACTGCATTTCGTGGATATACGGTACTTCTATATTCAGTTTACATTAAGTATAAAATTTTTAAGCGATTAGAAAAATCAGTATCTGTTGTTAATGACATAAAGCCTTAAGATTATTTGTTACTCTTTAAGACTACTTCTATCTAGCAGTATTTTAAGAAATTTATAGAATTCATAACCAAGTTTTATCTTTGAGTAGCATATGGATTGGAATTGGTCCCACGTATTTTCTGCAGAATCGGTTTATTGTTTCTTCAAAACAAGTTCTTTTGGAATACATTAGCTTTCAACTTCGATGAAGCATCGGCTGAAAAACCATTTCATATGTCAGTCAAGAGGCTTATTTATGGTCAACGTTGCTGATTGGGAATGAGAACCTCGATATTGGAATTTTAGGCTCATTCTTCTTTGTGTTGTTCCTAAAATTTTGTGAAAGCATTTATAGATATCGTTCAACTCTGTTCTGGATTTTGAAGAGTTTTTTTTTTCTTTTTTTTCCTACTGGATATAGGAAAGCATCAGTAATGGTCTGCACTATGATTTTCCCCTAGTATTTTACATTTCAAACATGACATGTACGAATGTCTTTTTTTTAATTTATTCTTTTTCATTTCTCAATACAGGCAAGGAGAGCATTGAGAGCTCTCAAAGCGTTGATGAGATTGAAGACATTGGTACAAGGGCAATCTGTCAAACGGCAAGTGGCCTCTACTTTAAAATGCATGCAAACCCTTACTCATTTACAGTCAGAGATTCGTGCAAGAAGAATAAGAATGTCGGAAGAAAATCAGGCTCTTCAGCGACAACTTCGTAACAAACGTGAGAAAGATCTCGAGAAGTTAAAATTTGCTGTAAGTTCTCTTTGTTCAAACTTTTCTGAATATAACCTGCTGTGTCTGTAGCGCTTGTACAAACAAGTCTTTCAATGTGCTGTGTCAATATGAGCTTTTGACCTTTATTGATTTGCGATCATTACAACTTGCACTGCAGATGGATGATGACTGGAATGATAGCACCCAATCTAAAGCACAAATTGAAGCTAAACTATTGAACAAGCATGAAGCTGCAATAAGAAGAGAAAGGGCTCTGGCTTATGCTTACTCTCATCAGGTACCAAAATTTTATATTTTCTTTATCCCATAGTACGTGCTTTCTGAGTTTAATTCCTGACTCTGGATCGCAATGTACTTATTGGTCCGAACTTTCTGGGGGACATTCTACCTGGTGAATTGAAGGGTACTTCAACAGGTGCATATAATTTGCACTCTCGATAGTATTCAATCATACCTAATCGCTTTAGTTCTATGGTTGCATTGGCATCATCTGTCGTTATGAGTTCTGCTGATTGTCTTTCTTTGTGATAGAAAAAAGTAACTGGTATCAATAGAATATCTCACTTCACTAACTTTCTCTATAAGGTGGTTTTTAGAAAGTCTCTTGTAGATACCATTAGCAACTCCTTGCAGTTTTTGTTCTGCTCATAGTAGGATTGTTTCTTAAGTTCCGTAGACAATAATTTCCATTGAGTATCGTATCCTTTTAGAATGTCACATGCAAATAAGTTTTTATCTACTATTAACAGCAAACATGGAAGAACTCTTCAAAAACTGCAACCCCCACTGTCATGGATCCAAACAATCCCCACTGGGGTTGGAGTTGGTTGGAGAGGTGGATGGCAGCTCGTCCATGGGAATCTCAAAGCACCACTGATCAGCCGGATCACATTTCTGTCACGAGTGTTGCAACTCGTGCATCTGTGGTCGACATTCTCCAAATTTATGCTCGGCGTGATCAGAACCCTTCTACCAAGCTTTCTCCAAAGTCTCCTACAAGCCAAAAGTCAAGCCAATTGCCTAAGTATCATTCACCTTCAACTCCCAAGGCACTATTTTCATCATCTGGCAGAAAGAAAACAAATGCAGCCAACTCAAGGATAGGCAGCTGGGGCAGAGACGAAGACATAAGGACCATCACTAGTGACAAATCAAAGCTCTCCCGGAGGCATACTATTGCAGGATCATCATTCAGGGATGATGAAAGCCTTGCCAGTTTACCTTCAGTTTCAAGTTACACGACGCCATCGAAGGCTGTGAAGAATCGGTCCCGGTTGGCAAGTTCATCTAGAACAGAGAAGAAAGGAACAATGGAAAAAGGATCTGCACGTGCAGGTTCTGCAAAAAAACAACTTTCCTTTTCAGCTTTTCCTGTTAAGCCAAGGAGGCAATCTAGTCCTCCAATTGTGAATACTAGCTAAAGTACATTAAAAGATAAGAAAGTTTGCATCAGAGAGAATGATAGTATCATGGATGAAACAAATTGATCGATCATTGAGTTCGTGGATTTGAGGATCCGTACTTCCATTATCTGCTTTCTTCAACAGCTTCTACTTACCACGTGAGTGAACAAATATATATATATATATATCTTGCAAGCGCCAATCCATATCCATGGTCTTTTTAGTTTCTTTCTTTCTTTTTCTTTTCCATGCCATTGATCTTCCTGAAATTCTTATCTGTATGCAATAAGATTTGTTTTTGGGTTACATTTATCTATTGAAACCATTTGTAAATCGGTTTGTCTATAAGATATTGTGAGGATTCTTCTGGGTCTTCTTTTGAGACAATTCTCTGACTGGTTCATCTTGTATATTTCAAATTCCATTTGTTTAAAATAACAATATTTTGGAGTAGTGTTCTTGTAGTTTCTTTTCTCACTGTAGATTCCCCTATATCTCTTTTCTTTGTCCTTTAAGCAACGAATTTTTGAGTAGCTGTCAAAGTGGGAATTGGTATGTGTCCCTTGACTTTTCTGAGAAAATTAGATGTATATGTATAGAAAACTATATTAAAAGTATATAGTCTCAGTTTCATCATTTTAATTTGCAGTTAAATTATCCGCAAACAAAGAATGAGAACTTCATGTCAAACAACAAAGTAGAATCAAAATTTACATCTTTGTACAAGTCATTAATGCTTCAGCTAAGTGAGTTGAAACATGTATAATTTATTAATATTAATTACCTTCATTACTTTGTAGTTGAAGTATTGGAATTAATCATCAAATTTAGTAAACATATATATAAGTTATCATGAAATTATCTTTGAATAAGATAATCTACACAAACACAAAAATTTATGGTATATGACTTAGCAGTAATCGATATACTTATTTTCTAGAGGTTCAAATTATCATACGTATTATTTTATGATTAAAAAACATACCTATAAACAATAAGTATAGTTTCAATTACACTCCAAACATTAAAAAGTTTCATTTTAACATTTCAAAATAACCTTTAATAGATTTTAAAAAACAAAGACACATGACACATATGTGATCAAAAAACGTTCTCTCCCATATTTTGTTTATAATTTTTTTTAACCTCAACTCCTAAATTTACTTTTCAGGCGTATTTAGATTTGTTCACTTGAACAAGATATAAGTAAGTACAAAATTTTCTGTCCATGAATTTAACCATAAAAGCCTCTCACAGAGTTGTTTGAGGAAGAAGAAAAAGAAAAGGAAAATACCCTAATTTTTAATTTGTTGAAATTGTAAATTCTTGGACGAACCCATTTTTAAGCCCAAAAAAAAAAGAAGACCTTTCATCATCGTCCCCTGAAAAGTGAGAGCCAAAGGTGCTTTGCTTCGTCATTGTAATTCCGATAACTGAATCGGGTTTGATTTTAAATCGAAAATTGGATCCGGATTTCTGAATGAAATTCCACATTCTCTCATCTTTCACTGGAATTTTACTCAAATGGTGAGCAAAATCCTTCTCTCTCTCTCTCTCTCTCTCTCTGTTCTACGTTCTTATGATCCACATTTGTTTTTCGTTTGTAATTGATGTTACCTTTGATCCTTGCGAGGAGTTACTACTTGCTTCTTATTGGACTATAGTGTAAATCATTTCAATTTTGCCCTTGAAATTTTATTGTGGATATACTGTATTATGGTTTCGTGTTGCTGATATTTCATTGAGTTTACATCGCCTGGGTTTTGATTTTGGAGTCGTGGCCAAAATATTTTGATCGACGATTTTCAATGGATGCGAGGTCAACGCACTATATATGGAAATGGAATCAGTGCATCTTTAAATACTAATTATAGTGGGTTATTTGATAAAACTTGTCTGGTGGTGGTGAACTTAAGACTGGGAAAGTGCTCTATTGAACGAGATTTTGCTAATTGGCAGCATTGAACAATTGCACAATATTGATTAGGATCTTGGAGAAAAGTGATGGAACTCAATATTGTTTTTCACGGTACAAACTGAAACTGGGGAAGGATTGGAGAGCTCTTCCTCTCACAGACTTGGAGTATCTCAGTTCACGAAGGGATACCCTCTTTCTTACACAGATCCCCTAAATACCCCATTACTCAAGACCTGTTGCATCCAATGACTCAGTTACAAAAATGATCCCCTTCTAACTAACTCGCAATTCTTTGATGAACAGCTATTATTTAATGCCACCTTACAAGCGTCGGTTACTAGACCTTTTTGTAATTATGAGCTTATTCTTATTCTTTTCGATTGGAGCCCGTTTTTGAAGCTTGTGTCATACCCCATTCCTTTTCATCAGGCTTGTTTTTTTGTATACCCTGTATATGCTTTCATTCTAGTTTATTATTTAGAAAGAAAAAAAAAAAAAAGGAAGGGTATGGGTTTCAAGTTTAACTCGCCTGTAGTTATTTGGATTTGTAAATGATTTTTACGTTCAACTACGAGTTTCAAGTCCTGATGTTGCAATAAGACTAACAAACTTCTAGGTGTGGATTAGGCTACACCATTCCTCGCTGGCCTTGCGGTAGCTGCTGCAGCTCTAGCTGGTCGATATGGAATTCGAGCTTGGCAAGCATTCAAGACACGGCCACCACAAGCCAGATCACGTAAATTCTATGAAGGTGGTTTCTATCCTACGATGACAAGGAGGGAAGCAGCTCTTATTCTTGGTATTAGGTAGTTCAACATACTTGAATTTGATCTTCGTAAATAAATAATCAAATTTTAGCTGGTTAGATCTTCCATCACTCATGATGTTACATTGCATCTTATTTATTTTGATAATCCAATTTTTTTAAGTTCATAACTTGGTGCACAGTTTACTCGAGTCGTAGGAATCTTAAAGACATTCAGGTTTTTTTTTTTTGGCAGTTAATGGTCACGTTCATATTCACATAACAGAACCCAATTAGTAAACTACTTCGTAGGAATTAACCATCATGGGTTAACCTAGTACTAAAAGAGGAAACGGTCTAATAAATGGCTAAGAGGTCATAGGTTCAATTCATGATGGTCACCTACCCAGGAATTAACATCTTACGAGTGGAATTAACATTTTACGAGTTTCCTTGACACCCCTCTCTAAGAAAGTTAAGAATCTTTACTTCTTTATTTCTTCTTTCCCTTACATTTCATAATTGGAACCTTTGGGAAACATATTATCTAGATCATTCGTTTTCAGTACAGAGATCAATGAGACACCGACAAGATAATTGATTCTGATGTTTCATGAAGAGATTTTGAAATTACTTACTTTTTTTAGGACAGATCTCGAAAGCAATGGTTCCATACTTGAGTCCGAATGTCTATTGAAAACATGGCATCTTAAGCAATGTTCACTTGCATATATTGTCCTTATTCTCGAGAAAAACAAAAGAACTACTGGTGGGCTTGTACTAACTTTTCCACTATAAACATCTTGTTGAATGAAACAACACTGAGAAGACATCTGTATTTATTTATCTATTGCTTCATTCACGCCATTAAGTAGCTTACTTCGTAGGGATTAACCAGAGTTATCCTTCATGGTTTACAGAGAGAATGCAACTCCAGATAAGATTAAGGAAGCACATAGAAGGGTCATGATCGCGAACCATCCAGATGCTGGTGGCAGTCATTATCTTGCTTCTAAGATCAATGAAGCCAAGGATGTGCTACTCGGAAAATCGAAAAGCAGTGGATCAGCATTTTAATGAGGTTTGCTCCTTGAATTTTAGGATCCTTGCAAAAAAGTGGAAAAAACTTTCGTTTCCATATGAACTTCAAAGTTTAAACAATCTGCCAAACGCTATGCTCACCAATCGATTTTGTTTCCTTTAGTCTGAGAAACAAGATACAATTGTTAGACTTGAAGTTGACCTTCATGCTGAAAGTTCCTTTGAACATAAAAATAAGTATGATTGTGAAGTGCATCCTATAATCGGATTCATGGAACAATGTTGTCCTTTCATAAGTATCATTCACTTATCTAACCTCTACCAGGACTAGTCATCTGAATGCATTTTCTCTAGACATTTATCATTTATCTATTTTAAGTCTCCAGTGATATTGAATCTGTACAGCAACCTTTGTCGAGTTTGTGTTTGCTTTTTTTCTTTTTCTTTTTTTTTTTTCTTATCATGGATTACAGATTGGTTGATATTGTATTCTAGTCATTGGATTCTCAGAAATCTAATTGGAGAAATCTATGTTGGATTATTATTATTATTATTATTATTATTATTATTATGGTTGAAATAGTCACAATCAAAAGGACTGTCTTTCGGGTTATAATTTTTGAATTAAAGATATTGTTGCTTTGATTGGACATCAGCAATATTAGTTATTGACTTCATTTTGCTTATCTGCAACAAGCCTGAGAATGACATTTTTTAATGTCCTATTATTATTATTATTATTATTATTATTATTAGTTCATCAAAATGTGTGGGGTTGGAATGATTTGAACATCTGACCTCTTGTCGAAAATATATGTGAAAACCAATTAAGTTATGTATATGTTGATAGTACACTGTGTGTGAATGATTTGAAAATTGATGTATTGTATTGACAAGGTAGGTTTGGTTATTTTCCTGTATGATAGTCTTTCTAGGAAATAACTTATAAAACATACTCTTATATTATATTTTTTTTTCTTTTTCAAAAAAGGAAGAAACAGGAGAAAAAAATCGAGCTGTTTTTTAGAAGTTCTTTCAAATCTTTGATGTGGGCAAAAAAGAGTAAATAAAAGCATAATAATAAACGTCCCTTGTCTTAGTTTCAAATTTTTGCATATGAACATATTCATTAAAAAGATAATCCTCAAATGACTAATTATTTAGATTTTTTTTTTTTTTTAATTTTTGGTCTTCAACTCTACAATCCTCCACTTATTATGGTCGGGTTGTCATTAGGATAAAATGAACATCAAATGAATAATATTTGATTTTGTAGATTTTTTAAAAATGGATTATGATTATCAAAACTAAAAGTCAATTTATAAATCCATTTAAACCGCCAAAATAACATAGCAATTGGTATATACTTGTATTATTAATTTTGGAGTTAGGGAGTTTAATTTAATTATAGACACTTATAAATATTTATGAGTGTCTATAGTGATGAACAATTACTCAATTTAAATTTTGTAAAATGAAATTTCGAATTTCGATTAGGACTAAATCTATAATTCTCAACATTCATGGACTATAGACATAAATTTAAAAAAAAAAATGGTAACTTAACTAATATTAATATAACAATCGAGAATTGAGATTCCTTATTTATATCTTAATTTTGTTGGAACATCTTATTCTCCCAAATAAGAAATAAATTAATTAATGTAAAGTAAACGTATGCATAATTAATAAGGTAGGTTTGGTTGCTTCCTCCGAATCATTATCCAAATTAACCTTTTAAAAAAATAGAGATACGTGGAGCACTGCCCAATAAAATATATTTGTCCTCCATTCATATTCTTACACGTGGATCTGATTTCATTGTGCAATTTCTTGTTCGGTGCATTAATTTCTTTATTAAATTACTTCTTTAATTCTCGTACTTTATCCTAACTTTCAAAATAGTCCCGGTATTTTTTTTTTCCTTTTTCTTTTAATTATAATCCTTAAAATTTACCACACATCTCTATTATTAATGATTATTGATGAAGAGTAATAAAAAGTAATTTTTTTAAAAAAAGTAAAAGGTTGTTTTGTGCTTTTTCATAGATTTTTAAAATTAGTCTAGCTTGTGATTAACATTTTTCTTTTTTACAAACTTGAGTTTCTGCTAGTCTTTATATATATGACTTTTTCTAATGGATTCTTTCATTCCATATTTTTACTATAGCAATTGTGAAGTTGCATAATCAACAGGGTTTTGTTAGAATAATGTCACTAACTCATTTTTTGAGATAACACATTGATAAGTTCATCCATAAAACATTTCCACAATAAAAGATGTGAAGGCTGACAATATGGCATCAAATGTTGGACCCTATCCTATGATGGAGCATAGAAGGACAATAATCGCCGATGTAGTTTGTGGAAATCGGTGATAATATTTTAATTAGCTAAATTATGCTTCAATTACTATCATTGGTTGTTAACCACTTGAAGTTGTTTATATTTGGCGAAAGTGAAAACAATATACATTGAATTAAAATTAAAAAATAACAAATGGAGGGACCCGAATGCAAATTATTAAAAGTATTTAAAAATAGAAAGAAATCATTAAATGAAGATTATGTCATATGGATATGGATAAGTATTGGAACTCCTCCGATTTGGAAATTGAAAAAGTAAAAATAAATTAGATTAATGAGAGCGAAAAACGGGACTGAGAGCCCAATGTTTAAAGGTTCCTCTCTCCCCATCCTACAAAGCCCTTACGTCAGCTTTTATCCCTTTCCCTTTTTCATTTCTTTAGAAGCAATTTCCCGGACACAGAAAATAGTTTACCTATTTTTTTAATAAAAACTATTTTAAATAATAAAATTATTAAAAATATTTCTAACTAATAGTAAAATATCAACATTTGTATGTAATATATTGCTATTTGTATTTATCATAAAATAGATACACAGTCGATAGACACAAATAATAGTATATGGTAGATAAACAGTAATATTCTTCTTTTCTTAAATAAAAAAAAACATATACAGTTTTTTTAGAAAAAAAATTAGCATATGATGTGAATATTAGATTAGAATATGCTTCGTTATACATATAGATATATATATTTTACAAACAATGATTGGGACATACATGGAAGGTTTGGAACTTGGGAGTTGGGTTTTAATTTTGCAAAAGTTTCAATTGTCTCATTTATTATTTATAAATTTCTTTTTAAGATAAACATCAGTTTTATATCTCCAAGATTTTCAAACTAATAAATATATCAATTGAAACTACTATAAATATTTGTGAGCAAATCAATTTAGACTATTTGTTAGTTATTTTCAATTATTTTTTACTTAATTTGGTTTAAATTTAACTCAAAATCACCAAAAAAAAAAGAAAAATTATTATTCTATGAAAATCCCACCAATATGTATTAAGAAAATTATCAAATTGCTATTTATGAATAAGTAATGCAAAGTTTAAGGTTTTAATTACAACTTCTTAAATTTAGGAGTATAAATTTTTTTTTTCCCTATTATTCAATTATGATAATATAGAATTCAAAATTTGAACAAATATAGAACATCTTGATTAGTTGAGCTAATATTTAAGAGTTTTTTCAAATATAGCAAAATAAGTAAAAGTATTTATAAATATTGCAAAATGTCATGTAAGTTGTCTATTAGTGATAGACACTTATAGTTGTCTATTACCAATAAACAATGATATTTTGCTATATTTATAAATATTTACTGCAGTTTTGTCATTTAAAATAATTATCATATGTTTGACTATATGGTTATAAAGAAGTGTAACAATTCACCTATTAAATTAATGTTTACTTAAAAAAAAGTTTGATTAAACTCCAAACAATGCATAAAATATAAATGAGTGAACAAAACATACGGAATCCTACCATTTAAAATCAAAAGTCGTTTTGATTATTTTTAGGACTCACATAACTGTTCAATATGTTATAGGTTGAATCATTATTATATTAAATATATAGACAAATAAAAAAAATGAAAGGAGTATAATGTCAAAATAAACATAATTTCAACTCATATAAAATTGTATTATTTTATTCCTTCATCCCATATATCATAAATAAAATGATAAAATCAAAGGAGAGAGACTAGGGATCCATTTCAACGTAACAAGATTTATAATTTACGTAAGAGATAATATGGTAATATAATTTTAGCTTTAGTAATTTTTTTAATTATTTTTTTGTTGAAGAAGGAAGAAATAGTTTTAGTTATGGAATTTATATTGTAAAAAAAAAAATTAAAAACGATAAATAATCCATATTATAAAATAATAAAGAAATAAATAAAACAAAAAATGATAGGCTTTCCAGTCTTCAACTGCTGGTTCCTTCTTCTTCTGCTTCGTCTGCCACTCGTCTCTCTAACAAAGCAGAAACCAAAGCCATTGCCCAAATTCCACTCGTCTTCTTCTCATCTTCCTTTCATTCTCTGCTACAATGGCGAGCTAGAACTCTCTTCTCTCTCTTTCTTTCTCCACAAATGGATTGCTCTTGACCTTTGCCGAAATGTGTGGTACGCTTCGATTTCAACTCCGTCTCTTTGGGTTTTATCGGTTTCGGATTCAATTATCATCCTCCTTCTTTTCTTCAATCGCTTCTCCACACCGTCTGGTAATGGTTCTTGCGGATTTATTGATTCTCAATTTCATCTAGTTTTGTATTTTTTTGGTTTTCTTAATTTCTTCTTTTATCTGTGTGTATGGTGTTTGGATTGCTGATGTCTGTGGAGCAGTTCGGTGATTTCGTTGAAAGTTTGCGTAGTTTAGGAGTTGTTAGTAATGGTGTCTGCTAATGACCCAATCGAATCTTTTTTCAACTCGATTCAAGTTGTTAAGGAAGCGCTTTCGCCTGTCGAATTGGGCTTCCGGAAAGTAGCGAAGGATCTTGAGTACTGTTTTCCCGGGCATAAGAATGAGGACAATTTCATAAGATTGATTTTGCGACCTAAGGATGAGGATAAGCAGAGGGAAGGTGAGATCTGTGGTACGAAGAAGCGGGGTCCTTATTTCGCTGGGGATAAGCGGAAGCAAGGTTTATCGATTAACGTTCCAGTAAAGGCTTTATTGGGAAACTTATCACGGAAGTCGGTGAGTTCGGAGGCTTCTGATAGTGCATTGAAAGAGGAAGATTTGGATAAGGAGGAGGCCTCTTGTGCGAACTGCTTGCAGTTTGCAGTCTCTTGGTCTTTGTTGGTTAACAATGTTGTTCAGGCACTTCCCCGCCCTTTTAAAACAATTAAGAAGCGATTACAGAAAACGGATGAGGAGGAAAAGATAGGTTTGTGCACGAAGCAGAAAGTTTCACGTGAGTCAAAACAAAGGCAGAAGGAGAAGCAGCATAATAAACCATTTCAGGGAAGTTTGAAGCACGATGAAGGAAAATATGTGCCATTCGAGTGCTTAATAGGTTTTGTTTTTGATCAGTTGACACAGAATCTTCAGAAGTTCGACCTTGATGGAGCAGGAAATGTTGATAAGAGCTATGATACGTCCCCACGGTCACCATTGTCCCCTCAGATTGATCATTTCAAGGCTGTGGCAAGCATTTGGGAAGGTCGAAAAGCAGAAGTAAATGGGTTTTTCGGAAACTTGAGGTTTGCAAGAGTTGGAGGTGTTCCATCAGGCATAGTGGGAGTCAGTTCTTCTGTGAATGAGGGGGATGATGGGGTTTCTGCTCAGAGTAGGGAAGAAACTAGTGGCATTTCGCCACAGAAACTAGCGAGTGGTATTCTTAGCATTCCTCTTTCTAATGTTGAACGCTTGAGATCCACATTATCTACCGTGTCATTGACCGAGCTTATTGAGCTTTTACCACAAGTAGGGCGGTCTTCTAAAGATTATCCAGACAAAAAAAAATTGATCTCAGTCCAGGACTTCTTCAGATACACAGAGGCTGAAGGTATGCTCAAACAGTTCGTATTCTTTTGCGTTAAACATAGTACTTTCAGCTTTAAAGCTATCTGAAGTAATTATCGTGCCATCGTTATGTTTTAATTAAATAATATATGCATGGAGGCAGCTCTCTTTGATATGATATTTCTTGATTATGTTCTTCTTGGAAATTTTACCTTAGAGTGAAGAGATGGATTTGTATCAAGGAAAATCCGGGGATCTAACAGATCGGTCAAAAACTTGTCAACTTTTATTTTCCTCTTTTATTACTTTAGCTTGTTCCCATGGTTTTAGTGAGTTTCTGTTTTGTCACATCAAGGAAAGGCAATTATAAACCTGCCTCTGTAATGACAAGTCATGAGCTCCAATGGTCATTACTGAAAAGATTGATGTAGTTTGTCTTTCGATGTCGCCAGTATTTTGTGTGGAAAGTAGACATTCTCCAAGTAATTTCACCTTCTCCCTCTCCTTTTCTGGGTGTTTTTAATTTTCTTCTTCCTTTCTTAGCACGGGCACACATACATGTTATGCATTTATGCCACGACTCTCCTACTATCACCTAATTGTCCATCGGTTCGTGTACTTAATTTAAGGGGAAGAAAAGGTTTACCAACTTAATGCTCTTATACAGGAAGGAGGTTCTTTGAGGAGCTGGATAGGGACGGTGATGGCCAAGTGACTATGGAGGATCTTGAAATTGCAATTAGAAAGAGAAAATTGCCCAAACGATATGCTCGGGAGTTCATGAATCGCACTAGAAGTCACATATTTTCGAAGTCATTTGGTTGGAAGCAATTTTTGTCCTTCATGGAACAGAAGGAACCAACCATTCTACGTGCATATACTTCTCTCTGTCTGAGCAAGTCAGGGACTTTGCAAAAAAGTGAAATATTGGCATCACTTAAGAATGCTGGACTCCCTGCCAATGAAGACAATGCTGTTGCTATGATGCGATTTCTAAATGCAGACACTGAAGAATCTATCTCATATGGACATTTTCGAAATTTTATGTTGCTTCTTCCTTCAGATCGACTGCAAGAAGATCCACGGTAAGTTGAATTTTTTATTTGAGATTCTAAGGTACATCTCATGGTTAGATTTTTGGGCAGTTGCTTGAGTTTCTTTCGACTATAATATAAGAAAGAAAGAGAGGGAAAAAGAGTTTTATTTATTTATTTATATTGTTATTTTTTCCGTGTTCATAGAGTAATTGAAGCTTATTAGCCGAAAAGAGTCAACTTAGTCTGCTTGGATAATATATTTTTTCTTGAGATAATCACAGTACCGGAGTGAGATTTTTTGGATTTATTCTAATTGATCGCTAGGAAGAATCATCTGATGTGAATCAATATCTATGTATTTGGAAACAGTAAATGTTGATGTGTTTTTTGGAACTTCTATTTTATATTCCAAATGCCCTTCATGCTGAATGGAAATTCAACATTTATGATGACCCTTGGTTGTTTTACCTATCATGCAATGTTGTTCCCTGCTTGAGTTTTTCCTTTTTAAACAAAAAATCTTGGATGGAAAGACCAACTTTCATTTAGTATAAAAGTATAAATGGACAAGGGTTATATAAGAAACAAGCCTAGAGACTTAATAGGGACTCTAGTTGTTGAGAATTAACGTTATAGAGTAATTACAAATATTATAATTGCTATCTGTGACTTTGTGCTTTAATCATAATTATATAATATCTAAATGTTCCATCTTGTGTGGCTATTTTTTTTTTTTACTTCTCTTATGGCCACGTTGTTGCTGTTCGTGTTATAGTATTTGCAGGTAGCCAATGCTTATTACTTGCTAATCTTTATATTGAGTGTGAATTTAGGATTTATTTAGGATTTATCTAGATTTTTAACATTATAACTTCTTTAATCATTGATCAGGAGTATCTGGTTTGAAGCTGCGACAGTTGTTGCTGTTCCACCACCTGTGGAAATACCTGCTGGCAGCGTTCTAAGATCTGCATTGGCTGGGGGCCTTTCTTGTGCTCTGTCTACTTCTTTAATGTTCCCAATCGATACAATTAAGGCAAATTCTTTGAACCAATTTAATATCTTAAATTTTTTCCACTCGTCCAATTTCGGTATACTTTTCTAAGAAAAATATTCCTTTTTGGTTCTTTTCTAAGTTCAGACTTGGATGTTGATGGTTTGATCAATCCTCAACAATATACTTACCTTGACTTTTTTCTTTTTCATGGTTTTTAGACTCGCGTACAGGCATCAACATTGACTTTCCCTGAAATCATATCCAGGATACCACAGATAGGTGTGCGAGGTCTGTACCGCGGCTCAATTCCGGCCATTCTGGGACAGTTTTCAAGGTTATTTTCTTTTCACCAAAGCAACATTAACTTTCATGTACCGTATTGATATCAAACTCTTGATACTTTCTCTTTAATCTTGTAGTCATGGTTTGCGAACTGGAATATTTGAAGCAACTAAACTTCTTTTGATAAATGTAGCACCGACACTCCCAGACATACAGGTGATTTTAGATTTTACTGTATGGTTATCATTATTTACTCTTATAAAAAACATCTTTCGTAATTGACGAAGTTACAAAGGAAGNCCCCCCCCCCCCCCCCCCCCCCCCCCCCCCCCCCCCCCCCCCCCCCCCCCCCCCCCCCCCCCCCCCCCCCCCCCCCCCCCCCCCCCCCCCCCCCCCCCCCCCCCCCCCCCCCCCCCCCCCCCCCCCCCCCCCCCCCCCCCCCCCCCCCCCCCCCCCCCCCCCCCCCCCCCCCCCCCCCCCCCCCCCCCCCCCCCCCCCCCCCCCCCCCCCCCCCCCCCCCCCCCCCCCCCCCCCCCCCCCCCCCCCCCCCCCCCCCCCCCCCCCCCCCCCCCCCCCCCCCCCCCCCCCCCCCCCCCCCCCCCCCCCCCCCCCCCCCCCCCCCCCCCCCCCCCCCCCCCCCACACACACACACACACACAAAGAAAAAAAAATGTTTTCCAATTTCTTCCTTTTCAAATCACTTTGGAAGTAGATCAAAGATCTCATTTTAGGATTGGAACCTAGACTTGAGCTTAGATTGAAGAATGATAATATCAGGGATGGCTACCGTCAGTTAAAAATACCAGAAGGCATTGACATATTTGCCAGAATGCTTCAATACTTCAGCTTCACGAGGGAATCTCCACAACCACTATCCCACTAGAACCACATAGCTCCTCATTTGTTTGTTTCCCATGCCATACCTCCATAGTATCTCAATAATGAAACAGATGATAAAATCACCTGGTGAGAGCCATTCCTCAAATCCTCCATATCCTCCCAAATCCCTATAGAATCCCTTAGTTTCTTAGTTGACTTGGTAGGATATTGAATATGTGTAAATCAAAAGGTAGGAATCCAGTTCAAGAACACTAGTGTCCCTTGTCCTTAGGAGAGACTTCTCTATATACTGAGCCTGCTCCTAATCTTTTTTTGAAAAAGGTGCAACATGAAGACTTCCCAAGTGGTTACCCAACTTAGTACTACTCTTGTCCAAGCACGCTTAATTGCAGAGTTATGATGGGATTCGGTGCATTAGTACTACTCCTGATCTTTTCTCTACATGGTTGCTTTTGATTTTCCTTACACCCTTCCTCTTGTATCTTTTACTTCTGACCGTCATTATAAGTTGTTCAAATACTAAAAGTGGTGGGTATGACTTACATCTTCATGTATCTCTATGGCATACGCAACTTGCGTCCATTAAATTTAATGCCTTGTTGGATGTATTAATATATCTTTCTTGTGGGCATAAGATATTACTATATCTTTTCAATCTTCATATATCTTTCTTGTGGGCATAAGATAGTGACATCTACTTTTCTTGGAGGTTGGAAAACTATACAGTTGTTTTAGGTCCTTTATTTTGAATGTACATAAAGTCACCATCTTTGCTAGTTTATGTGCCTTGATAAATTGGCTAATTTATTATGAGCAAGTTGTTATATGATGTATAACGCAGTGAGGTATTCTTGTAGACATGCCAATCCTTGGAGAATCTTACACTTCTTAGTGTCTCTCACGTATTGTCATACACGGTAGAGAAATGAAGTAGATAGAGGTAAATCTTGAAAATGACATGGTTATGTAGTACAGTCCCAAAGCTTCTCCTCGAAGATGTATAGAATTATTAAGAACTACAAGTTGACTGATGTGGAAACTATTATTCACACTCTTCTGCATAAGATACACCTACATTACGACTCACTGCCCCCATTATTTCATTTAATTTAGGATGTGTTCTGTGACCTATTATGATGCACCATGGTCTCTTATATTGCTAATGACTCATCGTTTCTTGTAGGTCCAATCCCTTGCATCATTCTGGAGTACATTTTTGGGAACTGCAGTGCGGATCCCATGTGAGGTATTGAAGCAGAGGTTGCAGGCAGGACTCTTTGACAATGTAGGTCAGGCCATTCTGGGGACTTGGAACCAAGATGGCCTGAAGGGATTCTTCCGTGGGACCGGTGCCACTCTTTGTAGGGAAGTTCCATTCTATGTTGCGGGCATGGGGCTTTATGCTGAATCCAAAAAGGTATCTAATTGTATTCTGTCTATCAACCTTTTTTCAAAATCTTTCCTTAATGTTACCTGTAGCAATCCTTTGATGTAGTCTATTTACTCATCATCTTTAGATCCATGGTGAAACCATATGAAATTCTTAAACAAATGGCTTAAAATGTAGGTCCTCCACCACCTAATCCATCTTTCTGGGAAATGAGACAACGACTTGGCTTAAGACTCATATTAAGTCACCTTTTTTTCTGAATTCTGTCTGTATCATTAAGTTTCCTTGCCGATGCATAGTTTATACAAAGATTTTACCTTTTTCTTTTTTGGTACTTTACCCCTCAAAATTGCCACAGCCATATTTTCCATAACCATGAGGCAGCTTCTCATATTTACTTAGTGGAAGAACAAATACAAATGAAAGTACTACACTGCATTTAGACTTTGAGGCCATTTCATAACCCTAGTCACTAAGAGAACTATTATTTGACCATCCCGACAAAAAAAGATTGTATCATCAGTAAATTGTAATTACTATGAATATTATCCCTTCATAATGCACCCCCACCCAAAATACCTTACTTTTTCACCTTGAGTTACAAATAAAAATAAAAAGGAGAAACCAGATCCCTTACTTTTAGCCCCTAACCCTCCACCATCCCTCGGCCATTTTGTGTGTCTATGACTCTATATGAACGTGGTAGGAGAAGGAAAGGTTTCCATATGTAGGATGGTTATCGGTATTAACTCTTAGATCAATACCGAACTCATAATCTCCATCTGTTCCTTCATTAGGATTATTATGTTGAAGTTTAGAAGTTTCTCCCTAGACCAATAAAGAAATGTTCCCCTTGTACTCGTAGTGGATTGTTATAAGATATTCCCCTTAAGGTAAAATATTGACTATTACCACTTGTAACCCGATGTGACACGATTCAGCGAATAAGAAAATCCACAAAGTAATAAAATAACCACCAACCAAAGGTATTCCGCAACAAAGACTACCGAGGCATGTAATGTATCGTTAACCCTAGTATCTTGAAAACCTGTATACTTTCCGTTTAACTTTACAAAGAATATCTGTGATAGTTGTCAATTTTTGGTGTATAAGGGATTTAGAAGTTACTAGATGAGCGCCTTTCTGACCATGGTATAAACCCTTCGTATAGGTGTAGCATCTGCAATCTCCTTTTTATCGTTATATTGTTGAATGACATGTATTTGGAGAGAGTTGTTTGTGGGTCTGTTTATTTGCCATGAAAAGAAAATCACCTTCCTCTTAGGTTAGTTCCACTTTGTTGCCAAAACTTGGGATTCTTTTACGAACCCTATCCCTTTTTATTTATGTATTATTATTGTTTTTTCCCCTTTTTGCTATGAATTTGTGCTTCATGACTTCCTATCAAAGAAAAATGAAACCATCATGGGTTGGCCTATTGGGTTGGCCTATTTGTAAAATAGAAGATATTGTCTCAATAAATGACTAAGAGGTCGTGCCCAATCTATTGTGGCCACCTACCTAGGAATTAGTTGAGATGCACGTAAGCTAGTCCAGACACTAAGAATATCCAAAAAGAAAAAAAAGAAGGAAAAAAAAAAAGAATGTACACAAAATTAATAAACAAAATGTCTCAATTGTTGTACACTGACAGCTACACTAAAATTTGAAAACCATAATTTACCCATTCATTTAGATTTACCACTAGTTATGTATTTGCAATGGTAAGCCATTGACACGTTCTTTACTGTTTGTTCAAAAGGCCGCTGAGAAACTTCTTTCACGAGAACTTGAGCCATGGGAAACAATCGCAGTTGGGGCATTGTCGGGTGGGCTAGCTGCTGTTGTCACAACACCTTTCGATGTGATGAAGACAAGAATGATGACAGCTCAAGGTCGATCAGTGTCAATGTCATTTGTTTTTGTTTCAATTCTTCGCCACGAAGGCCCCATCGGCTTGTTCAAAGGAGCAGTTCCCAGGTTCTTCTGGATCGCCCCTTTGGGCGCCATGAACTTTGCAGGCTATGAACTAGCAAGGAAAGCAATGGACAAAAATGAGGAGGTAGCAGCAGCTGACCAATTGTCTCAAAAGAAAGCAGCAGCTGGTTCCGGTTAAAATTTCTGGATCCCTTCATAAAGGCCCGTGGTTTTGAGGCATCTCTCCCTCTGGGTTTTCCTTTTCCCTCGCTGTATTTTTACAGAAATCAGTTGGATGGTTTTTCATCTGTCGACATCACTGCCATTTCCTGCAAGACTTGATGTTCTTTCAAGTTTCAATTGAACTTTTTCTTAGCTTTTCAATTTTTAAGTGTAGACATTTGAGCTTCCCTTTACTCTGGCAAATTTAGATCATATCTATATATATATATATGAAAATACATGCCCAATGTATTCTGCCCGAACAAGTATCAAGGTGCACATTTTTGTACATTTATGCCAGCCGCCCCCTTTGTTTTCCAAGCTTTTTACTTAGATATATACATTTTCTATTAATGTACATATTGCTGGGATTGAATTTCTGCTTGATTGCTTATAAATGTAATCTGAAGTTGATAATAAAAGACATTACAGAGTTTGTCCCTGGCGTTTCAGTGATAAAATATACAACAATTAGCATTGCCGCAGTTTGAAAATTAACTCTTTGATATTTGGATCAATTCTATAGTTTTGTTTAATCATGAGATTATAACGACTAAACCAGTTAAACTCCATGAATTTAAAGCTTGTAACATCTCTTTATTGATCTTGGAAGGATAAGAAAGCCAGAATAAGCTCATTAAAAAAATGCATTTTCCATGATAATGTAACCTTAAGAGTTATTTGGAACTCTCAAAACATCATTTCAAGGAAAAACTCAGTTTCCCTAATCAATTTCGTCGCCATAATCCCGAAAGCAAATGCAACCAAATTTCAGAGGAACTATCTGGTTTGTTTTATTACTGACCAAACATCTGCAGCAAAACAAGTCCCGGGAGGTTTATGAAATTAAATTCTGAAACTTTGGTGCTTCAACTTTAATTTCCAGTCAATAGCCCCAGTAGTCGTTTCGGATTTCATCATCGAATTTCTTCCTCAGCTCAGGATGCTTCTCAAAGTATTCATCAGCAGTCATGGTGCTGATCTTTTTCTGACGAGAATATAACAGGCTGTGAGAATTTGTTTCTATAAAATTGGGAATCAAATTATCCTTTCTTTTCCATTACCTTCATTTCTTGAACTTCAATAATCTCCTTCTCCAACCGCTCAGACTCCTTTAGGGACTTTTCTTCAGCTTCCTTCAATTCTACCAGCTGCCACATAAACAATAAATGAAGCACCTACCAGCAGAGAGAAACAACACAGATCTACTAAAATATAACTGGTGCTTACCAATGCATCAAATTTAGGTTTGTACTGTGGAGTCACTGTGTCTACGAATTTGGGGATCTCAATGCCTAAAAAGGAAGCAGGTCAACCGAATTGTAATGAATAAGAAAGTAAACAAATTATAAAGGCATTTGTTTCTACTTTAATGTCAATGCAAAACCATGGTTAATCTGTCCTGATATATTGCTGACAATGTCTGAGGTCCCATGCCATACGTGGGAGATGTGGGAGAAGAAAAGCTAGATTCAAGCAAATTACATTGTGACAACAAAAATTTTGGCCTATTAGAACAAGAGTACGAAAAAATTTAGGTTCTATTATACCCGATAAAATGTGATATGTGATCCAATAAAAGAGAATTGTTGTAAATACTTCAATCAGAGGATTTCAGCAATAGGGTAGTGTGACGTCCACTGAGCTAAAAGGGCCACTTAAATGTTTTGGTGATTGAATCACTGATGTGCCCTAGGTGTCTAAATACAAAAATCTCAAATTAGTAATGTATGTATATGATCATTGACCCCAAAAGAAGACTGCCCAACCAAGAAAAGTTATCTTTGAAGACTCGAATTAGAGAAGCGTTCGAATTCACAGACAAACTTGTGCTAAGAAAATCACAATATTGCCTAGTCTAAATATTGCACAGAAAAATCGAAGTATAAACTTCGAATGACAAGTGAATCAGAGAGCATACTGTCATAAGCCTCTTTGTACATGTCCACCAAGCGGGATCCAATTCCCTTTCTGTAATATTCCCAGTCTATGGGCTCTGGTTCCTACACAGAGATAAACAGTTATAATAATGCAAGTCTTGAAAGTTTTGACCAAAGTCCGTAAGGCAGCAATTTTCACAAATTGTCATAAATACGATCAACTTGCTGACTGATAGAAAGGAAAAGCACATTAACATAATCATCTTTACAAGCAATCAACTTAGCTTCCAGTGGCACTTTTTTTTTAAAGGAAAAAAACACACACACACAAGGGAGTGATTAAAACCTATAACTCATAAGAGAAGTGCTGACATCTTTTGGGCCATATTCCAACACACCCATTTGCGCTTGAACTATATGCAATAGCCAGTAAGTAATCCATGTCTGATACCAATAGTTATGATTTGCCAATTTCATATAAGATAAGACATTGCTCAACTAAATTTACCTGAGACATTAGGATTGCTGCAATAACGAATTATCACCTGTTCTTATCATCTGATGCATATAGCAGTTTCTGGATCCAAACAAGTACGAAATGATTCCTTTACAACGAGAAAGATTTGTGTTTCCTAAATTCCAATTCTACTATGAACGATCTTCCTCAGTCAGACAGACCACAACTAAATCAACATTAACCTCTCTATAACCCACGAGAAACGAAACATTGCGATTCTCAGTTATTGATATATCGAATAAGAATAAAATCACACCGGATTCGCACGAAATGAAGACCAAACTAAACACAACTATAAAAATTCCTGAAAAGCACAATTAAAATAAGAACAATCTCGAAACATTCAAGCCAAACAAAATCAACCCACATCAACAAAACCAAACAAAAAGGGAGAGATCTAGCAATCGTGGAAATAACAAAAGAAAAAAGGGGGAGAAATTGGAATCTTCCAGACCTGGCTAAATTTAGTCTGGAGGGTTGAGTTAACCTCCTCGAAGGCTCGGCGAAGGGACGAGAACTCCTTACGAGCCTCATCGGAGACCAAAAGCTTGGCCATGCCATCCCAATCGATGTTCTTGGATGCTTTGAAGGCAACATCGGCCACTTTCTTAACGGTGCCGCTCATTTTCTTGTTGTTATCTCTCGATTTGGCGGAGGAAAGAAGAAGAGAATCAATGGGATGTGTGAGAGGGCAATTCGTCGAGAGCTCAAAACAGAGATATCGGCGTCTATTGTTCTACTGCTTTTTGTCTTGGAGATGACACCTTCACAATCTTGGGCTTCTTCTCTTCCTTTGGGCCGAGGCCCATCATCACCTTCATTTTTGGGCTTTTCAGGGAGGTCCAAATATATGTCATTTTCTTTATTAATACGAGGAATAGGGAATCGGACCTCTTGTTTTCGAGGTTGATAGTACACATATTGGGTCAGTTGTACTCATTTTAGCAATATGTAAAGATTGGAGGATTGTAATAAGAAGTTTCCTTTAGTACTAAATTAGTGTACAACGTTGAAGAATAGTATGAGATTTGTGAAGTAAATTAGCATGTGATGTGTTTGAATTGAATGAAAAAATAGTATATATATAAAATTTTCAATTTAATTATCTAACCTCTCAGTAAAAGACATAGTACTTGAGGTCCTATTTAGTTACCATTTACTTGAAATTAAGAGAACATAACATATACTTATTTTCAAAAATAAGAAAATCAAATGGAATCAAATGGGGTTTAAGTTATCCGACTTATGCCATGTTGACATATAAAAAATCTTTTATTTGGTACAATAGGCCAAATTTCATATATATGTATTGGTTATGTTGCACTACTGTTACATTTTTCCTAAAAAAGTAGGGTTATATAACTCATTCCATTTATAATCTTTGTATTTTTAAATGTTCAAAAGCACTTCCTAAATATATTCAAGTTTATCTTACTTGATCGTTAATTTGATTTATTTGAATTTGAACTTCATCAAATTTGGTAAGCCTAATGATATTGACTCTCATTTGAAAGAAACACCATGTGTGTATCCTTCAAAGTCTATAGAAGACGAATAGGGGTTGTTCGGGAGGTTGAAATATAATTAGGATTACCGGGAATCAGAGGAGTGTTGGAATGCATGGGACATTGAGGGCAAAATGGAAATCAGATTGTGAAACGTGAAAACGGTGAGAAAGAGAGTTTGGTTAAAAACTATTGGAATGGAATGAGTTTCATATTATAAATAATTGATCCCAAAGTGCTAATCCAAACATGAGTTTTGAATTACATTACAATCCAAATCCATTTCATTACAGACCCTTAAATAGCCCCTAAAAGTACTTCTTTTGTTGAGACATAAATGTCGACTTCAAATAAAGTTGGAAAATACTATCTATGTCATTTACCATACCAATTCAACCTCCATATTTATATTTATGCTTCTCCAAAGTCTTCAACTCGATCTTGATCTTCTCTGACTATGGGATGGTTTAAGCTAGATTTAGATGGAATTTGGATGGACATGGATCAGCCTTCTCATATTGGCGTTGTTATTCGCAATTTTAAAGGCTCCACTTTGGCTACGAATTATTGTAAATTGAGGCTCTTCCAAAACCATACTCATGTGGAACTCGTTGCTATTTGCCAATGTTAATTACTTGCATCTATATATGGGTATTCAACATCTTATAATCAAAATTGATTCCCTTGATGCAATAAAGGCTCTCTAGATCATCACACTTACAAAAATTAAATTGAGGTCTAGATTAACAAAACGCAAGCCTCCTTTTAATTGCTGTCATCTATTACGTTGTCTTACTCTTCTAGATATTGTAATACTTGACCTCTTTATGTAGCTTATTTTGCTTTGAGTTTAAATGGCCTTCTTCTTTGTAGTGATAACCTTCCTCGTGGCTCTTCTATCTACTTCATAACGATCTTTGTAACCTTGTTAACTAGCTCTCTATTTAATAAAGTTTTATTTTTTTAAAAAAAATTGCAAAAAAGATATGTCTATTAAACTAACCTCACTCAAAGCTAAACTCAACAGTAATACCTTATATTCATATTTTGTTCGTAATTAAATCAATTTCACAAAGAAAAAAGTAACCTATAGTGACTAGAAAAAACCATTATTGATATCTGACTCCATGTCGAAGAGATTATCAAACACTCATAATAAAAAGTATAAAAACAAAAAATCAGAATTCCCATACTCAAGGCAACAAACAATGAAGAAAATTTGTATTTCGACCGAGAAAAATATATTTACACTTGAAGTAGATTCTTCTTTTTGATCAATCAAAACCCCTTCCCAAACTGTACAAGCTTCTTCCAAAGCATACGGCTTTCTGGATGTAGATGATGATGATGCTGCAAGGTAAAAATGAATTCCATTGTGGAGCCGTATGCACTGCACAAAGGATGCCTGTTGGAAATTTATGAACAGAATGTCGATATGTCCGAGTGGTTAAGGAGACAGACTCGAAATCTGTTGGGCTTTGCCTTCGCAGGTTCGAATCCTGCTGTCGACGATGTTTTTTATTTTTTGCCAAAAATGATACTTAATTTTCAATTTATAATTTTCGTTGAACCTCATCTTTAACATCCGACCTTAGCTCAGTTGGTATAGTGGAGGACTGTAGTAGGAATGACTTCGTCCTAGAGTAGTCCTTAGGTCGTTGGTTCGAATCCGGCAGGTCGGATTTTTATTTTTTATTTTTCTCCCAATAATAATCTTATAATTTCAATATTTTCATATATATATACCCAACTTCTTATACTTGTTATTATTTAGTTTTAATAATGTTCGTCTGTATGTTATCTAATAATCTTTTTGTTTGATCTTGGTTGCGAATATTAATATATATTGTCATTATTTGTTTTGTTTACAAAATTATGGGGATATCAATAATATGTTTGGAGAACTTCTTCAAGTGATTAAATTAAAAAATAAGTCGTTATTGTTTTCTGATGACCTCTACCAACCATTGCCTTCTGCGACCACTATCGGCCAACCTCCAACGACCATTTTCAAGCGACTGCCACCAACCGCCATTTTTTGAGGACATCCACCAGTCAACCTCTATCCACCATCTCAGCATGACTGTTGTTGGCTACCTCTAACCACCCTCCTCGACAATCGTCAGCCAACTCTGATCATCACCTCTATCGGCAAATTCTTTTATAGTAATGTGAAGTTAATAAAAACACGTTTAGTATATAACAAACCAAGCAAACTTTTACCTAAAAACACTTTTGAAAAAGAGTTGTCAAATACATATGTGCTTTTATTTTAAGGAGATTTATCAAAAGTGTTCGAATGAAAATGAATTATTTAAAAACAATTTTTTTCTAAGTTATTCCAATTAGGTCTTAAATATCTAGAATAAAGATAACAAAATTGTGTGTTTGGATATACAAGATAACTAAGGGCTTGTTTGGTAGAGAATCCATATTATGTTTTATATTTCCAGATTCATTTAATTCAACAAATATGCGTTTTGCAAACAACTTGGACTCTGTTTTTTAAAACTATATTCGAACTCTATGATTCAAACAAAAAATTATGAAAACAACATTTTTATGCTTTTATTGTATCCATATTTGGAATTTTAAAATTTAAAATACACACTAAAACACTTAGAAATACAAAATGACATGTTATAGACTCAATCCATTTTTTAAAAATATAATATGTGTTATGTAGTGTATTATAAATGAATGTTTTTAAAAGTAGAAAAACTATTGAAAATAAATACAAATATAACAAACTTTTGTTTTTTATTTGTGGTAGACAGTGATAGACCCATATAAACATCTATCACTCCACTAGGTAAAGGGATGAATGTCTATCTGGGTTTATCGCAGTGTATCACATATAGAAGGTAAAATTTTGCTATATTTGTAAATAGTTTGATATTTTCTCTAATTATAATAATTTTCGTGTTATAAATTATATAATATTTCAAAATAATAACTATATATATATATTAACATAAATCATATATGTTTAATAAGAAATTTTAGACGAATCACAAATTGCTATGTCATTTATCAAATTAACGACAAAAATTACAAAAGATTGAATTTCAGGCTAATTATAAGTTGACATGTGTCCCAAATTAAAATTGAATACATAAATTGGCAAATCCGGATGACGCCATGTGTTTTCTTATTGATCGTTGGATTATATAAAATAATTTAGTCCAATTTGATACTAATATTTCGCCTAAAGTCCAATTGAGTTCCAAAACAGGCTTCATTCGAGTAAAATTTGTTGGGTCAAAAGACCAAGCCCATGGACCAACCAAGTCCAAACCCATAAACTCACATGAAAACTATATAAATAGAGGAGTTCTTTTCATTTATGAGGTTCACAAATTGTATACTCTAGATAGCCTAGAGAGAATTATAGACTCCCTTAACTCCTGAAGCTGAATCATACTTGAAGATCGAAGTTCCTTGGTGACTTGAACTTCAAGAACATCGTGTGCATTCAACTAAAAGAGAATCAGAGGATCAAATAGTAGAGGTCAAAACGCATCCGCATCAAATCTACACAAACTTAAGCTCAAATCCACAAAACATGTTTCATAGGAAACCTCGTGCAAACAATATCCATAAATAAATTAAAAATAGTTTATCGTTAACTAAATATTAGTGAATAATTACAACTAGTTTTTTTATTTATAAATATATAATATCAACACACATTAAAATAGAATATAATTTCTAAACCTACTACCAAACACATATATGAAAACATGAATTACAACTATGTTTTCATTGAATCTTTTGTTTTCAAAGTTTTGTTTTAAAATTCTCTACCAAACTACCCTAATATTTCACGTGTTTGTTTTATCATTAATAGTTGATCCTACATTGTGTTGTACTTGTGTCATTTTAAAATTTAGAGGTTATAATTTTTTGTGCTGATAAAATGATGACTCTCTTACTAAAATTTATTTAGGTTAGATATTTTTTTAATTAAACCTTTAATTAACTTCAGTATTTTAAAGTAGTAAATTATGACATAATATTGTCAAAGTGAGTTTAGCTCAGTATAATTGATATAACTTTTGTCCTTAAAAGTTATACCCAGATGATCTCCATGGAGATATGTCTTGTCCCAATTATTGCTATGATATTCTTTTTTAAATAATTAACTAAGTTACCGACATAAAAGGGAAAAAAAAAAAAAAAAAAAACTCTTCATTGGTTTTATGACCACTCCTAGTATTATCTTAATCAATTTTAAAGAGGAGAGGAAGATAGTGATAGTTAGATGAAGAGAGCATCTAACATTTGAGGTCAACATTAAAATGAATGACAGTCGTAGACAAGAATAAGACAGCAAGTAAGTGGTGACCCCGAGTACCAATGATTTCGTGATTTTCAACTTTTAATCAATGAAGCATTAACCATATTGAAGATAGGTGCACCACTGTTACCAATGTAAAAACTATGTCCATGACTTGATAGTCTTCTTTTTCCATTTTGGCATTTTCTATACCCAAGTTGCTCAGTTTGTCCCAAAATCTCAGGTTTTTAAAATGTTATTATTATTATTTTTTTCTAAATAAATATTATAACTAATCTTCTACATTTTTTTTTTTATTGAATTTTGATCCGTCGGGATTGATGGGGCTCAAATCCGCAACTTCCACCTTGACAAGACGGTGCTCTGACCGATTGAACTACAATCCCAAGAAAATTAGGTGTATAGCCTAAACTTCTGATTTTTTCTCATTGGATTTCATTCGAACCATTTGGTTTCGACGTGTTATAACAGATACACGAATGTCGATGAAAAAAATCATTTAAATAAAAAAGAGATATAAAAATATATCGATGATGCAGTAAACTCATAGTAGACTAATTCATGAATTGAATCAAATACTTAATCCATTACTTTATTTTAGACCATTATTACATTCACTTTCGTCTAATTTTTTGAAAATTCACACTTCAAGAATAGTTATTTTGAAATAAATAAAAGGGTTTGGGGTTTAGTTTTTTTATTTTTAATAAATTTTCATTTTTAGTCTGAATCATTAAACCCTCGATTTTATATTTTTATTTCATAAGGAAATTCAAAATTGCGTAGCTTAGCCTCGCGCGGTAATCTGGGCTTCCTTTCCCTCTTCCAGTATTTGTTTTTGTTTCTTCACAATTCTCCAACAATTTTCCAAATTCCTATTTTCTAGACCTCGAATCCTTGGAATGGACCGGCAAAGATCTCCGGTCGTCTGTCCGGAGAACGAAGACATTGCCGCCTTCATGTGGCAGAAACGGCTAGAAATGGCGGAGACACCCAAAGGAATCTCTGACAAAGTCGATATGACTCTGTACAAAGCCTATTTCAACGTCTGCAACTCCAAGGCCCCCATTAAGTCCATGAAGGATCTCTCCCAGATCAAGTAAGTTGTGTACCGCCTCACTGTTTCCTTATATTCCGTCTGGTGATGGATTTGAATGATCGAATGCGAATGCTGTTTAGTCGTTTTCTGTTTTCATTGGCTTTTTATATTGGATGGTAATTATATTTCTAATCTGTAATGCAATGCTATGTCTCTGGTTCCGCTTAGAAAATGAAGTCATGCTTGAAGCTTGTTTGTGTCGAACTGAATCTGGAAGGTTTGGGTCATAACGAAGGTCTTTTTTAGTTTCCTTAGAAGCTATACTTGAAACGGAACTCTATGGTTTCTTTGTTCTTTTAGTACTTCTCAATAACGTACTTTATTTCGTTGGAGAGATTAGCCATGTAGGTGGAACTTGAAAAAGTTGCAATTTTCTTTTTCTCATTCTTCTCCTTAATTCTAAGTACATGAAAGTAGTTACATAGTGTTTTTCGGTCTTTGATTACATTGTCTCATTAACGTGAACTTCTGGCTTCTATCCTCTTTTTTGAAGTATTGATCTTTCTAATGCCGCAGAGGCGTAGGGAAGTGGATTCTTAAACAAGTACAAGATTTTTTTAAGAGTGGTTCTGAAGGTTCTGGACATGAGGAATTGGCGGGGAAAGGTGCCTTACGTGAGCTTCGCGTTCTAAGTGTTTTAATGGGTTGTCATACAAGGAGACATTTATTGCATTTCTTATTGGTTTTCCTTTTTCCTTTTTGTTCATTTAGGTAAGAAAACGAAGGGGGCCAAACGCTATGTTCCACAGAAGAATTCAGTTGCCTATGCCTTATTGATCACTCTTTATAGGTACAATGGGCAAACTGTAATTTCTTTTCTCGAGTTCTTATTTAAATCTACGTGTAACATACGCTCCACTATTAGGGGTACAACTAATGGGAATGAATACATGCGTAAGCAGGAGCTTATTGATGCAGCTGAAGCAAGTGGTCTTTCTAGGGTGGCAATTGCGTAAGTTAGTTCCTGCATTATGCTTTATGTTGTACGTTTTATCATTTAATGGATATAGAGTATTTTTCCATTATCAGGCCAGAAAAAGGTAAAGGAAAACCTAGTCAATTTGGAAGCTCTCCAAGGGATTGGTACAGTGGATGGAGCTGCATGAAGACATTGATATCTAGGGGATTAGTGGTGAAATCTAATTGTCCTGCAAAGTATGGTCTTGGCTTGGTCATAATTTTACTCATTGTCACTTCTCCTCGCTCTTATTATTTTAGAATGATTTTCTTTGTGTCATCACATCATTATTTCTGTGGCTGGGATGGGTACCATGTAATTGTTAAGGACTTGACATTGATGGTTGTAGGCTGCTCTAGTTTACATTAGGAGTAACATACAAAAACCATCTGACCTAAGCAAAATGTTAATATATGTGATGGCACATATTTATATTCTTAAGTGGTGGGTATTTTAGTCTTGAACCTTTTTATATATAGTAAAAAGAAAATGTAGTATGTTCCTGCAAGAAGAAGAACACAAGAAAACTGTGTTGAATCACCAACGAATGCAAAGTATTCGGAAATATCAAGTAGTTTCTCTTGCCTTGCCCACAGCATGTGATAGCTTCAGCTTGCTTCATGGGCTATCCTGTTCTGATATACAGAGGATTCTTTTAGCTTTAGAAGCTGGGCTTTGGAATAATGGCTCAGTATATAGATAAATATTTGGCAAGTATGGAATGGTAGAACACTGAGTTATTTAGCAAAGATTGTTAGCAGCCTTAAAGAATAAAAAATAATCCTGCAAAGCTAAAATAATCCTGCAAAGCTTTAAGGAAAACATATTATGAGACTTAACTGGCACCAGAATACCGGATCAATTGTGCTTTAATCTGAAACCTAAGATTTCATGAATGCTATTAGTAATTTAATTCAAACGGTGACATTGACTTTTATGTGGAGTATTTCTTGCAAAATTAAAACAATAAAACAACATTTTATACCCTGGTAATTTGTTTAAAACATTTTGTCTTTTTTGATAAACCATGTTTGAATAATATTCCAGACCACACTCTTCTTATTCTACTATTTGCAAGTTATGCCAATATTTTTGTTTCTACAGATACATGCTTACAGAGGAGGGGCAGCAAGTGGCACGTGAATGTCTTATGAGATCTGGACTGTTAAGTTCTACAAAGAACTCCGATAACACAAAAGGATCCTCTATTCTTGAATCATGTGATATATCTGATCACAGTGCTAATTATCTTGATTCAGATGTAGAAGTGACTTCACCATCTCTTAGTAAGAGTAGTCAGAAGACTCAGAACAAATCAATCGATGTGCCCCTTGAATCACTTGAGAGGGTAATTCAAAGGATTTAGATGTCACTTTTTCATTAGTGAAATTCACTTGAAATGAAAATGATTTATAACTTAAGCAATATGCAAATTGGGTATTGACAATTACACTCACGATTCATCTATGGCACTAGGGTTGCACAATAGATAGAAGTCTTTAACCATTGTTAGTTTGAACTCCATTTGTTCTTCACCTAATCCCCAAGCCCTAGCCAACTGGGCATCCCTTGTGGACAATTCACCATCTATTTCTGATTCTCTTTCTGTTTGTTCTTTCCCTTCTTTTACAGTTTCTGCGCATGGGCTACTCTAAAAATCAAGTTCTTGATTCCTTTAAAGAAGTATCAGAGGATAACCCGAACAAGGATATCTCATCACTTTGGCCAGCAGTTTTATGTCGTCTACGTGAAGATCTTGTTTACGGTTTGCTCTTAGAACGCTTGGTAGGAAATTAGGATGCCGGGACAACATTAGATTAGTTTCTAGAGAACTAAACCAAATATGGTTATGAGCTTTGTTATAAAAATAAACTGGGAAAAATGGTTATAAGCTTTTTGATAGCATAAGCCTGTTTATTATTGAAGCCATGAAGGATATGGAGTAATTGTTTTTTTTTGGGGGGGGAGGTTTTTGTTTTATATGTATGTATATATTGAAACATACTGATCACTAGATTGATAAGTTGTTTATGTACAGGTCAAGTAGAAGCAGTTGGAAGAGAAAAGAGGTCGATGGGTTCTTCTTCTCATGAGGGGAATGGGCCACAGATTGTTGTTAATGATGATGGAGAGAGATCGTTTAACTTGAGAGCTTGCTCATCATCTGTAAGTGGATATTCTAGCTTGCCCCCACCCCACCCCACCCCACAACAATGGAAAAAAAGAAAAAAAAAAAAAAAGAAAGAAAAGAAAAGGAAAAAGAGTAAAAAAAGGGGTTCTTTATGCAAAAGAAAGTCATTACAAAATTGGTAATACCTTCTTTCTGAAGTGTATTTACGAGTTACTATCATATTATGAAGCATTGAAGCTTTATTGTCCTTTGTATTCACAGAATCCTTCCATCACTGAATCCCGTAGAGATGGTGTCAAAGACAATATGAACATCTTGAGCATGCCACCTTTGAGCTTTGGTGAAAAATTTGAAGATTCTTATAACGTAGTCCTGATATTGGACGATCGGGAACAGTTTGCCAACCACAGGTCAGGAATTTTAATATGCAATATAACATGTCTGGATGTGGGTTTTATTTTATAGGTTACCACACATTTTTAGAAGTTCAAGGTTTGCACTTATTGTTAACCTTTTTGAATAAACCATAGCTGTTGCACCTTACTTCATTTTAACTTTAACAAACAGTGAGTCTTTGTCTTGTTCATTAATCGATGAAAAGTTTGAATATTTCCGTTCCTTATCACTAGTTAATTGAATTTGTATCTTGTTACAAAGAGAAAAAAAGCAATGCTCGTATCTTGGCTTGGATTTTTTGTTTATACCCTCCTCTTCACACCTATCACAAGTTTCCTCTTAAAGAGCCGTATGCAATATATCTTGTAATTTTTATTTGGGGCATTATTATTTTTGTGATACATGTGAAAGGCAAAACTACTAATCGAGGACTCATAAAAACTCGTCTTCCCTGGCATGTCATGTGCTTGCAAACTTCCAGTTGTTCGTTGAAATTTGACTTTTTGATATTCTACTTATATTTTAATTACACTGCTAAAACTTTATGTCGTTGTGGTTTTCTAGTTCTCGGTCTAGGAGGATGATTGAGTATATCTGTAGCCAATTCAAGATCCAGATTGAGGTAACTTGGTTTTGTTTTTCTGTGAAAGTTTTTTTGCATAATGCATTGCTATGTTATTAACTCATTAGGTTATCGATTAAATTTTATACTTATTTAAGAGTTTGCCTCCAAAAACATTTTCAGCACTTTTGACCTACTTATTGAATAGTAATGATGTTATACTTGTAGTGTATGTAACAATGAATATCCTCTATTCAAGCTTATTAAAGTGCGTTTTAGCAAATGCATGTCGCCACATCTGTTAATTCTTGTCAGCAGTTCGGCTAGTGGCTAGTTCCATAATTAATCAATTACTTGGTTACGAGTCACTCACACAATTTTCCTTCAGATTAGGAGGCTACCTGTTGGCGACGGAATCTGGATAGCACGCCATAAACATCTTGACAGTGAATATGTTCTTGATTTTATTGTTGAGAGGAAAAATATTGATGATTTGCGGTGCTCAATCAGGGACAATCGCTATAGAGACCAGAAATTAAAACTTTTGGTAACTTTTTAACAAATTAATATTTTTCTATTTCCCTTGCATGGTAGCTGCATTCTGTCAATCTATGTAATGTCTTTTTCTCTCCTCTCCTGAATCAATTAGTGAGTTTCGATATTGATATGCTATGGACTTCTTGAGAAATATGCATGTGGAACCTGTCACTGCTTCCATTCCAAAACTGGGTTTTGTTATTAATATGTTGGTTCCGATTTCTATAGCTTTTAGATGGCAGCTCTTGCTGTGTCCTCAGTGTATCCTCGCCTCTTTACTTTCATTCTTGTCAATAAAATTCTGGTTTTTTTTCTAGTGCAAAAAGAGATAAATTTAAACTGCAGCAACGGTATTGCTACTTTATATTTATATTGCCACCAAAGGATTTTCTGCTTGATTCTGTTTCAATTAGCCCAACTTTTCTGGGGACTACGAGGATGTATCATGTGTAGCTCATGTGATTTTCAAAATTGACAATGCATTGTCGGACATTTGTAGAAAATATTGGGCCAAGTGAGCTTAAATGCCGTAGGCCATTTGTTATTTATTATCATTTTGGCAGATTATTATGGGCAGATTAATGCAAGGGTGCAGGGCCTCGCTTAGTTATTTGTCTTTGTGGCTAGCTTCTTACTAATTAATGTTACTTGCTTTTATCTCATTAGAGATGTGGGCTTAAAAGGATGATATATCTTGTGGAAGGTGATCCCAATTCATCTGAAGCGGCAGAGAGCATCAAAACAGCGTAAGTGTAGTTCTTCCTGATTATCATGCTAAGCATTCAAAAAATGAAAAAGAGGAGTACCTATCTTTGTGCGTCCCACCAAATTATCTTATCATAATGTGACATGTGGCAAACTTTTTTTATTTATTTTTTGAAATATTTTAATTATTTTTGGGTGCGAGTAATATGAGAGGAAAACATAGAGATGGGTGCATCCAAGTATTAGTCTAAAAAAATTGGGTTCTTTGTTCCTAATGATTTTTTCAAGTATTGTGATTTAATTGTGATTATGAAATTTGAACTCCACATGTATTGGTGGTTACAAAACATATTTGGATGATGTAGAAGTGGCTTGGGATTTGATTCATGCAAGTAGATACTCATGCAGTTCATTTTGAAATTTGTATTGGTCTGGTAGTCGGTCCTTTACTTTTATCTTTATCAATCCTGTCTCTACTAGTCTACAAGTTCTTGTTGAACAGAACATTTAGTATGCACATTTACAATTATTATGTTGGTAGATCCCTAATTGTGTATGGTAGGAGGAAAGGGAGGGCTAGTGATCCCAAGCTATGAGTGTGAGCGTGAGAGTCTGTAACATGGGTGGGGCTCGCTTAGATGTTCATTAGTAAGGCTAGAAAGGAAATTACGTAAATATGGTTAAATTGCAGTGCAAGAGGGGGCACGGCAAGAGGTTCTATCATATTATACTGTTCATTTAATTTTCATCAGTTTTCAGGTTGTTTCGCATCTGATTCTCATCCACCCCCCACCCCCCAAAAAACTGGTATGTTTATGTTCTGCAGTTGCTTTACAACAGAGATTTTAGAGGGATTTGATGTGCAAAGAACCAGTGGCTTGTCAGATACACTAAAGAAGTATGGCTATCTTACTCGTGCAATTACACAATACTACATATTACAGGCATCTGATGAGCGTCTTAGTCATTCTGGTGTCTGTCCTCGTCTCAATGAATTTATCAAAAAGTGCCAAGAATTGGATAAAATGACGGTTAGTGATGTTTTTGCACTTCAGCTCATGCAGGTATGAACATCTTTTATAAAGGAAAGCAAAGTTCATTCTCAGAATTCTATGGTCATTCAAAGCCTAATAGTGTGTAGGCATACAGGTCCCACAAGTTACGGAGGAGGTTGCTGTTGCTGTTTTGGATTTGTACCCCACTCTTCTATCACTTGCCCGAGCATACTCTCTTTTAGTGAGTTCGATTTTTCTTTTCTTCTATTTCTTAAAGTCGATTATTGTCCTTTTGATTTCATGCTTGCTGGGAATCAGGATAGGTTTCAGACATATTTGTGATAGGTGAAAGGAAGAAAGTTCCCATCTTCATACTCTGGGATAGTATTCTTCAAGTTAACCAACTTACCAATTATGGAACTGGTTTCTTTTGGCATAGTAACCTTAATTTCAAAACCATATCATTGACAAAAAACTGTTAATGTACTCAAACATAGGACTAAGAGTACTTCTTTTGGGCAAGTCATTTTTAGTGAGGCTATACATTAGTTAATCACTTTGGAGGTGTTTGGGGCTACTGCATAAACCTATATTTTAGAAGTTTAGGCTTACAACAAATATTTCTAAGCTATTACACCCACAAAATAAGTAGAAATTGCACATGTCCAAACTTCTTTAAGTTATTCCTTATACAATGAAAACACATATAATAAGAACTCAAGTTTTTGCTAGTAAGAGTAGTGTTTATTTGTATATTTATCTCTCAATTTTTTTTTAATAATTTTTTCATTTTAAATGAAAAACTAGGACGGTAATGTTACTGAACAAGAAGAGATGTTAAGGAGACAGAGCAACAATTTGATCAATGCAGGTGCTAGCCGGAATATTTTTCATCTAGTATGGGGCTGTGGAAAGTAGTTTATATCCGCTTTTCTCTTTACCTTGATGGCTGAGTTTTTTAGTCACCGCCCGCTGTAAATATGCTACTTATTTATTTTAAATGCCATGTTCATATGCTACAGTTTTCTTAGGGTTGATTGTGATTGTACAATTTGACGAAACTAAATTGGCTGCTTAGTTTCTTTCAGGCTTGAGAAGTGTCTCTAGCTAGCGAAAAGTTTGGAGAGTTTTACTAGTGAAATGAAAGAAAGTTGCATCAAGTTCTCTAGCTAGTAGCTCGTGAATACTTGGAGAGATTCATTATTGGGATAAAGTTACATCTCTCTCTCTCCCTAATAGATTTTTGGTTAATATATATAGCCCTTTAACTTTGCCCATTGTTTTAAAATACTTGTATACTTTCAAAAGTTATAATATTATTTTTGACCTTTTATGGAAGTTTTAGAAACTACCCTTAGGGTTGAATTACTATAAAATTTTGGGCGGAAATTAAGACTTAGAATGGTGCAATGGTAACTTAAAACGAAAATTTGAAACATTACCCTGTTCTAGGTAATTGTTCTAGGTCCCAATTTTCGTCTGAAATTTTAAAGGATTTCTACTCCAAAGTAATTTTGAAATGTTTATGAAAGATCAAGGGTAATATTGCAATTAGAAGAAATAGGAGTACATTTGAAACAAAAGAGAAAGTTCAAGGGTATTTTTTCAATTTAGCCTTGAATTTTTTTCATAGATAGAAATTCTAGGATATTAAACCATTTCTACTACTAAATTTATATAATTGCTGGAGTGAAAAGTAAACTTATTGACTTTTGAAATTGCCTTTTTTAAGTGTTTTGAGTTATAATAGGATGGACATTGTAGATGTAGATGTTTATTTATCAAATTTATTTGCAAAATTTGGGTATGAAGCACTGTTGCATTGCCAGTATTATAAGATATGGAACGTCTCCCCAAAATGAATTTTTGTATTAGAAATTTAGAATTTAGGGTTGGAATATTTTCCTTTATGGGGGAAAGAAATTAATATTTAAGAAAATATTGAACTTCCATCATCATTTTTCTTCAAAATAAAAGTTAAATTGGGCATAAATTGAACTAATTTTTCACAGTAAAAGAGTTGTTTATTATTTTTTTAAAAATCACAGTAAAAGAAAAATAGATGTGCGTTTTGGTTGATGATTAAAACCCAAAATTCAAAAACAGTTAGATTTGATGTGAATCAGTTATGTTTAAAAGAGTATTGTTTTTTAGATATGTGTTTTGGTAACAATAGAATTTGAGAATAGTGAATGCATTTAAATTTAATCTCTTATATTCTTTTCCGATCTCCAGTTAATTCATTTGATTTGAATAAAAAATTGAATTCAGATGATATGAGAAAATTTTCAAGAACTAAAAATTGAATTCCCAATAAAAGGTTCCTCAATTTGGGGTAAATTTTAATTGATGTTTTTGTTGTTTAGCACACACAATTCAATGCAATCTCCTAAACTTTGCATAATTTCATGGACATTATCAACTAATTAACGCACAAGTTAGAGCACCCAAAAAAAAAAAAAAAAAAAAAAAAAAGAGGGGGCCCCCCTAACTACAAAAATTAAAAAAAAATCCCCAAACTTTTAAAAAATTAATGGAAAAAAAAAAAAAAAGAGGGGGCCCCCCTAACTACAAAAATTAAAAAAAAATCCCCAAACTTTTAAAAAATTAATGGAAAAAAAAAAAAAAAAAAAAAAAAAGAGGTGGGTACCCACTAAACTACAAAAATTTAAGCATCACTTTGGAAAAATCCCCACTAAGGCATTATTTGGATGCATTCATTACTAAAGACAAGGAGGTACCTTTCATTGCTAAATGCCAACTCCATCCCATTAAATGTTTGTCTCAGCAAAAAATTCACAACCAAACAACCCCTTCTCATCAGTCTTCCCCTTTCAAAAGCTAATTGGCAAAAACTTTGAAAATCCACCTACCAACTCCAAGTATGTGTCTTTTGTATTTTGTGGCAATTTGAACTAAATGTCAGAAGAAGTTGATAGAAGAAACATGAAACAAGTGAAGACATTAATATATTTGGGTATTTTATTTTAGGAAAAAAAAAATCCATACCAATCCATTTTAATCATGTACTATACGTTTATATAAGAGGTTTATGATCGATCAATTAAATTAATTTTAATTAGAATTTTCTTTGTTATTTGTTCTATGATTGACCTTTGAAGAAGTCTAGACATGTAATTTTATGCATGGACGATTTTCAAATATAATCATACTATAGAGTTCAAATAGATTCACTTATGAGAATTTAGGAGTTTATTTGATACAGATTATAAATTTTACATGATGTTTTCACAACGAAATTTGAAGAAAAGTTTAGATTGATACACTTACAAACCAAGTTTAGGGAAATATTAGTTTGAGATTTTAATTGATACAAGTCCAACTTTAAGGGTATAAATTAATATTTCCTTTTATTTTTCTTACAGAAATGTTATTGGATAGCATTCCTTTTTTCTAAATAAACCTATTCATTGATCAAATATAATTTCAATATAAACTAAAATTTTGGTAAATTATTGGTCAACCTATATATGGTTGACAACAATTACTAATATATGTGATTGAAATTAGCATATAGCTCAACTGGTATAGTGTTTATATTATCAATCTCGAAATCAGTGGTTCGACCCTCTCAACATGTTGTAAAAGTAAAAAACACTAATATATGTATAGTTTTATTTAGTTATATTTGCAATTGTTTTAAGGTGGAAATTGTGCAATAATTTTGGTAAATTATGCTATCATTGCAATAATCACATATATAAGTTCTATGATTTTTAGTATTGCAATAAATGGGAGAACATTCTCGACTAATTTTATAGGACAACTCACCTGATCCTACAACATTTGAGTGTCAAGGAAATTTGTAGGATATTTAATTCTAAGTAGGTGAAGTAAATTAGAGAATATTACAATGGAAATTATTGTTGTCTTGATTGAGATAAGTAACTTTAGTTTTTTTTTTTTTTTTTTTCCTTTCCTTTTAGCTTAAAATAATGTGTGGAAATAATGTATACAAAAGAAGATTCTATATAATGGAAGAGAATAAGATATGAAAAAAGACATTTGAAAACAGCCTGCCAGCTTCTTGATTGATCCTTAACTTAAACAGCATCTTTACGCTTTAGCATAATTTTTTTTTTTTTTTTTTTTTTTTTTTTTTTTTTT